>CM060962.1:5788199-5903199 GCA_030765045.1 Tenodera sinensis
ACACACACATACAGAAACACACACATACACTCACACACACACTTACAGACACACATACACACATACAGAAACACACACACACACTCACACACATACAGACACACACATACAGAAACACACACACACTCACACACACACTCACACACACACTCACACACACACTCACACACACACACTCACACACACACACTCACACACACACTCACACACACACGCTCACACACACACACTCACACACACACTCACACACACACACACTCACACACACACTCACACACACACTTACAGACACACATACACACATACAGAAACACACACACACACACTCACACACACATACAGACACACACACTCACACACACATAGACACACACACTCACACACATACACTCACACACATACACTCACACACATACAGAAACACACACACTCACACACACATAGACACACACACTCACACACATACACTCACACACACACATACACACATTCACACACACACACTCACACACACACTCACACACACACACGCTCACACACACTCACACACACACTCACACACACACACACTCACACACACACTCACACACACACTTACAGACACACACACACATACAGAAACACACACACACACACACTCACACACACATACAGACACACACATACAGAAACACACACACTCACACACACATAGACACACACACTCACACACATACACTCACACACACACATACACACACTCACACACACACACTCTCACACACACACACACACTCACACACACACACTCACACACACACACTCACACACACACTCACACACACACACTTACAGACACACATACACACATACAGAAACACACACACACACTCACACACACATACAAACACACATACACACATACAGAAACACACACACACACACTCACACACACATAGACACACACACTCACACACACATACACTCACACACACACACATACACACATACACACACTCACACACACACTCACACACACACACTCACACACACACTCACACACACACACTCACACACACACTTACAGACACACATACACACATACAGAAACACACACATACAGACACACATACAGAAACACACACACTCACACACACACATAGACACACACACTCACACACACATACACTCACACACACACTTACAGACACACACACACACACAGAGAGAGAGAGAGAGAGAGAGAGAGAGAGAGAGATAGACGCGCGGACCTTTTTTATTCAGTGTACCTCAAAACATGGTATGTCCGGTGAAATCTCGATATCAAATTTTAGGTCGAATGCAATTCTTCCCTCGCTTACTACAGGTAGTAGAGAAAGTAAACAAGAACATAAGAGACAGATTCACCAACTTTGGTTAATTGTGTGAGTAAGGATTTATAGGACCAGTAAACATTAAATACATTACAGTTCTTATATGGATGAAATTCTTAAAGTGATCAATGATTCACCTTTTGCATCCGACCCCGCGCTACCTGGGCCAGTGGGTCACGTATTGCGCTGTGAAGCAGAACGAATAGTCTATACAGTAGGCTTTGTTCATCTGGCAGCGCAGTTACCAACATGAAGAAACAAATCAGGTAGTAAACTTTGCTATTGGTTTGTGGAAAAACTGTTAGATGGAAAAAAGAGAAAGAAATAACTAACACACCAGGGTGTGCGTATATTAAAGTACTAATTATCCAAATATCCACATGTAACCTCTAGTAGTCTGTATATAGTGCCACGATGATCCCAGCTTGTGTATCTGAAGGGCAATTAATCATAACTTTGATTCACTTTTAATAATAATTTACCACATTCAGTGTTCACAATAACTGTACCAAAGAAGTCAGTTTCTCTATTTTTCACTTAATTTCACCTTATATAGTGGATGAAGTTTTACATTGATACTACATTCCCATCACATTACTGACCCGGTTCACGCCCAATGCAACAATTATCTGAAACTGAGAATGACTGGCCCAGGGTTGTTCTGCTCGATAGCTGTTACAGTAAAGGTCAAACTCTCTACGTCACACTGAGATAAGATGAAATGAGGTTAGTATAAACTGCACGGTTGCATTTTCCACCCCCGGGAGGGACGGATGAGATTGAGAAAGCGCAGGAGACGTATGGGTTGGATGACTAATCAACGCAGGTGCCAGAGACGCACAAAGTTCATTCACAGTTCCTGGCTTGGCCGACCGGCCGGGAGGCCCTCAATGGCGACCTGCCCAACTAATTGCAGGGCGGCCCAGAGGATTCTCCTCCAGCTCGACTCGAAAGTGGAGGATCGGAGGCCACCCTCTGGTGGAGCCGACGCGTTCCAACTTGCAAGTCTCTGCACCATCAACTCCGGAGTCGTCCTTTAATATATTGACGAAATGAGAGCAAATGTGAGAGAGGGGAGCCATGATAGAAGACTCCACCCGAGCATCTGCCTTGCCGACCAGGTAAAAACCATTGTGAGAGTGAGAGGCCACCAAAATGGAACCCAGAACCTCGCGAATGGGAGCAACACACTTACCGCGAAGCCATCTCACTCCATTTCTACGAAACATGCAATTGTATTATTATTGCCTACTTTTGACGTCTTTCTAGGCGTGTATCTTCATATCATCTTATTCCATACATATTATTGGTTTTTCCCTATATCTGGCTGTTATTTCAACGTTTTGCTGAACTTTTAGAAGCTGTTTTGCTTCTTACCCCTCCGTGACGAAATAGCTGGAGTGATAGAACAGAACAATGTACGCTTACCCTAACATATATGTCATAATAGTATACTAAGATAAAAGGTAAAGGTACAAGGCCACCGCCTGGGACTGAGGGATGAAAGAGAGACCCGAAGGACCAGCAGATCCAGATGATGACGTGCGCAAGCATATACGGGGTGCCTACTCTTACCTTACTGCTACCTTACTCTTACTCTGGAACCAGCCGACCCACTAACTCCCGTGGGTCCCCGACCCACGCCTTCATCGCCCAACCGCAACACTCCGAACACCGTGGCCTGGTCCTACAAACCTGAAAAAGCATGACGACAATGACGAACGCGAAAGTCGTGGTAGAAGAGGAACCGCCTCAGCATTCGGCATGCAATACAAGGAAATCACGAAGAACCTATTGGTTAGAGTGTCGGGAATCGAACCCGCAACCTCGCGAATGCGAGCCTCATATTAATTCTGTTGTAAGACGTGCTTCTTTACTCAAATGTTACATTCCCAGGTGATCTCTAATGCTTTAGTAGAGGGTTACAAAAATGATTGCCCCTATGTACTCACAGAGCAGGGGCGTGCAGCCTGATATCGTGAATAACAAGATTAACTCGCCGTGATGGGATTGCTTTTTCATATCTCCACATGAAGATCAACACCTCTGTGTAGATATCGCATACGTGCTTTTCAATTCATGTGCCAGATTAGATATTAAATGTTCCTCACTCGACACTAATGAGAATGACGTCACGAATATCCCCTTTCTGGCTTTGAACTTACGGTCTTCCTTCATTTAAATGTTTATATGTTTATATGTTTAGGGGTATTTTGTTTTATATTTTCTTAGGCACCCTTTCACAAAGAAGTAATTGTTTTGCAAGTAACTCTAAGCCGTCATTAATTGAATGAGCAACTGTACCCCTTTCCTAATATCACATTCACTGAAAAAGTCGCTCTGGTGGCAATTTTCAACAACTCCTATAACATTTGATATGACTGAGATATAGTTTCTCTCTAAGTCACTGTTAGTGCACTTTTGTTTTTCCATCTAGTATCCGAATTATTCCCTTGTCCCAAAACAGCTTCCCATTCCCGCTTTATGCAGAGCCAGAGAGCTCCATGATAACCATGCCATTAGGTTTTTCGTGGGTTTCCCTGCTAGGCAAGGCAAGTGCTGGGCGTTGCTCTTCTACCATGCATTTTATTTCCTTCAATTTTTAACATTTCGTTTCCCTCTTTCTAGTTGTAGATGAGCTTAGGGGCTATACAGTGTTAGTATAGCTTGCTACGTTTCCTTGCCCTTACCCGTCCTTCATGGGGGTGTTTGGGTGTCCCTCCCGTTCCCTAGGTCATAGGTCAAGCACCTTATCTTCTCCCGTGTCCTGTTCTATCCCATTTCTTCTACCTAATCATGTTAAGCATACTTCTTCATTTCTTATTCTTCCTTAAACTGCATTGTGACTTATTTTACATGTAGTTTCCACAAAATTCATATGCACCCGTTATTTATTTCTGGTTGTTTTCCACACTTCACCAACATTTTCACAAATCCTCTCCGCATCATTCTCCAAGACTCTGCACAACATATTTTGACCATTAAAAGCTTTCATTGTCATTGGTATTCTCTGTTTGACATCCCGAGAACAGCTCTGTCATACAAATTAGATAGATACCCGGAGAGATTGCGATTTGTCGAACATGTGCTTTACGACACGTGACAAACAAATCCAGTTTGTCGTTATCTCTTATGCCACTGTGATAAAACTCGCGAGGATCTATTTATTTTTGGGGGTATGTTAATGTGCTAATTAAGATGCATCCCAGATGTCCAAACCAGCCCTTTTGATTCACATTTCGTGTCAAAATCAAAATGTTATATCGTTTATTTCTTCTCGAATAACCATAAATCTTTTTTACGTTTATCTCACTTGCCGTGGTCCATGGAATCGCCTAAATTCTTCTAATAGTGCAGTGTCACGAGCAAACCTAACACAGTTTATCCTTCCTCTTGCTAGATCTTCTGCACTTTGTGCGAAGTAGACAATGAAAAACTGGTAGAAAGCAGCAATCGTGTTGTGTGCATCTCCCTAATCTACTTTCACTTGACACAATTTCCTGTCGTAACTCTCCTTAGCTTTCTTCTATAAAATTTACGCAGGTGCAATTTCTCTTTCCAATATACATAAATTTTCTTCTGAAACTTCATACATTTCCTCCAGCTTAGTAACTCTGAGGATACCCTGTTGGTGATAGCATAGTATTGGATGCTAGATGGACGTGGATGGAGGTCACCGAGCGCAACAACCCTTCGCGGCTGGAGGGTGGGACGTGGTCAGTGCTCCGAGCCCTCCCGCCGGCTTATGAGGCCTTCGCGACCTGGCGTCGCTACTTCTTTATCAAGTAGCTCCTCAGGGACCCAACAAGGCTGAGTGCACCCCGTACCAGACCTCTCAGTTAGGGAAAATCCTCATGCTGAACCCGGGTCCTGCGTGCCAGAGCCAGGCGCGCTAACACTGTGCTACGGTTGCGGTCAATTCTATACAATCATTGAATTCTTATATACACAATACTTATACCTACACCCTGTTCTTCAGTTTTAAGCGTGCCCTTACTTTTCAGTCTATTACGTCACTCTTCACTTTTTGAAGCGAGTCTACGGTTATCTAGAAATGCACATCCGCATGGCGCCATCTAATGATGTATAGTTGTCACGCAAAGGCTGCGTACTCACTCACTGCAAATATACCACATAGCAGCCGCCATAATCCCGGCAGTGCAGCCACTCGCGCCAGAAGCCGAAACAGCGCACCATCAGTCATACCAACCCTGAGGACAAGTGAAGATGCTGCACTCAGACCAGGCAACCGGCAGTTATTTAACTTGAAGGCTACCGCTTAACAATCCCTATGCCTGGCTAGGAATTTAGCAGTTTTAACATTCTATGGATAGATATTTTTAATCCACCTTAAAAATTGTATATTTACTGCTGGTTCACCAAAATTCCATAATTTCAAAACATAACAGCGTTCGAAAACAAGAGTTTTCATTAGCAAAAGTTCATGACTGAAAATTGCCATCATTATTTGAACCGCAGATATTGTGGGCAACGTGACTGTTCCACAATGTCAAGAAATGGAAATGCAATAAGCATGTACAATTTCATTTTGTGGTATTTTTACTCTGATCAGATTCCACACCTGTGTGCGTGTTTTTATTTTAGCTGAAAATAAACATATGCAGATGTTCATTTAGAAGCTATAAATGTTTAATGCACGTTCTTGGTTAAGCGATTCCATCCGGAAGAAAATGTGAAACACAAATCACAAGATCGTAATATATTTTCGTCTAGGTTAAGCAATTTCAGTTCTTGAGTGAAAATACTTTTAGACGTAGGTACACTATAATTGTTCCAATTCACTGTAGAGACAAACGACTGCTGTTTAGTCCAATACGGAGGAAGATTGTGACCGTCGCAACACTGTGGTTGGTACCACGTTTTGGAAACCCACGCTTAGAACCAGTTAGGCCTAATGTGTGCAAATGTGTGGAGTTTTGGCAAGGTAATAACGTATAAGGTGACGTGTGATGACAAGAGGCTAATGGCTCCAAGTTTGTTGTTGCCCTAAACTGTCTCTATTTGTCTAGGAACTCTTATCTCGGGTCGGTTAATGAGAGTTGAATAAGGCCACGTGTTACTGCTTATCTGCATTCATTTCAGTTAAATAAACACCAAGAATGAAGCTGATAGCCGGACCACAATGCAACCCCTCGCTACCTTGTCGCTTACACCCGCAATAAAAGTCACAATTGGAGGAAAGTTCCTCGGTACCGCCTGCTAGACAGGAGCCAATTTTCCCGATATAATATACACAAACAACACAAATATGTAGAGACTAAAACTTCACTTCAATAAAATTGAGTTAAACTCAATGTCTCCAACGATTGTTTCGACTCACCTTCGTGTCGTTCTCAAGGCAAACTGAGCATGGCCACCCAAACTACGAAAAACCGCTACAACCTAGCGCTGACGTCACATTTACGTCACACGTCATGACGTCATCACATTGTGATGTGTAATTACTAAAAGAAAGAGGTTACGGCCTTTTGGTTTATTTTAAAAGCATTCTCCAACCCTCCTCAACATTTGTTTTCGCTGTTTCCCTGATGTAAACTCAATAACAAAAAAGTTTCACACTGCGTAACTTTTGCAGTGCACAGATATAGAATTTTCCGAAAACGTTTAATTTAAGAAATTATGACACTTAACTGAGTAGACATAGAGAATTCAAAGTAGGCAGATAGTAGCACTGTAGTTTACTTTATCTAAGTACAAAATATAGACCCATTCTAGCTGTTAGTTTGTCAGTTAGTGCGTGATGAGTATAGAAACAGCAAATATCGGACTTCTACTGGAAAGAAAACGTTTCCTGAAGAAATATGGGCCTATAGAAATGTATAATGACTCTAAAAAGGATATATCCTGATAGAGAAAACAATTCTCCGTAGGATGTGTTCAAACCAGGAATGTATAACAATTGAATATTTAGACCATGCTATTAGGAACCTGGCAACAGCGCGAGGGTAGAAAAGGATGAGGTTAATGGCAACTTGTATAGGCTAGATAGAGACAGGTATATCCCATAATTCCATACTGTCATCTAACAGTTGGACAAGATATAGATAAACTCTTGCTTAGTTGTAATTTTAAAAAATAAATAATAAAATAATAAATTTAGAACACAGATTGCAACCTAACACGTGTAAACTTCGGGGGAATTGATAAGAATGTAAAAAAAGGTGAAGTTTCCATATAAATCACTTGTACTTAGTTATTGTGCTACTCGTGTTGTGCAGATAAATCTGTACAAAGGTGAATATGTGGTCTGCTACAACATTCTCACACGTTTCATCGACATGTTATATTCCACGAAGCGTAATTAAATTCCCTGACGGGGAATACCATAGTTATAAACATACAACTGCCTCCATAATCAAAGCTCCAGTAGATCACGTCAGGTGATAGCACAGGACAACACGTTCTTCGCCCACGATGATCCATTTGAATTCGAATTGCTCTAACAGAAAGAATAACACAAAGCATCACGCTTGAGCCACGATCAGTATTGTACATTGTAACTATTTTACACGTACACTAAGCTGAAGAAGTATTGTATTCCACCGGGAAATTCTATGTCCAGATAAGTTAATTTAAACCAGTGATAGATCTCAGTATTTGGAACACATTTTGTATCTTACGTTTTTGTCTCTGGCCATTTACTACGGAGATCGTTTTGTCGAAAAAAGCTACCGACACTACCGATTATGTGCGTGTCACTTTCACTGGTTCAGTAGATAAAGAAACACTACTGCCACCACGTGTCTGGCGAATGTCTCCTTCTGTGCTTACTGTACGAACGTAGGCCAATCACAGACGCTACCTGCCAAAACAATAGGTAAAGGGAAAGTGCTCAATCTGTTTACATGCAGAAATCAGATCAATTCCCTGCCCAACCTCAACGCGACATTGTCGATATGCCTCGCGTCTGAAAAAGGCGCTCGGAGAATTCCTTCACGTCTTTTAAGTGATTAATTATTTCGAAACCCTGTGTGATGTCCCATAATTACTACTGAAGCTATGTCAGAAATAAGTAACTCTACGCATCTTACAAGTAACAAACTGTTATCTTCGTACATTCATGTGGAATTACGCATCCAATTTGGAACAAAAACCATTTATTTTTTTTCGAAATCGGCTCATCAAAGAATTAAATGCCAATAGACTTTTTTGTTTGTAATGCTTCTATGAAGCACATATTAGAAGGAATGTAATGGCTTCCCTTCCACCCTGTACAAACTGAGGCCCCACTGAATAAAAAAAAAAAATATTCTTAGAAAAAGGTCCATGTGTGTGTCTGTCTGTCTGTCTGTCTGTCTGTCTGTCTGTCTGTCTGTCTGTCTGTCTGTCTGTCTGTCTGTCTGTCTGTCTGTCTGTCAGTGAGTCTGTCAGTTTGTGGGCAGCAGAACTCAAAAACGAAAAATCCGCTAAAAACCAAAGTTGGTATTTCGGAAATTTTGATTTTCTCGTTAATGGCTCTATTTCCATTAAAATGACATGTTTGAGATTTTTTTTTTGGGGGGGGGGGCAAATTAAGTGTATATTTTGAATTTTCTGGCTATAGTCTATGTAGTTGTGTTTATTCTGGATGACTTTTGCGTAACTGGTTAACCGTAATAGATAGACCAAATCTTACTATACAAAAAAACTTAGATCTTGCTATAACGCACAATTTATATCCATTTATTTGTGTCAGTTTCGGAAAACTTAAACTTTTGTAAAATGGAAAATCGTAATTTATTTTTTTATTATTTTTTTATATTTTAGCCGTGCAAAGAGAACGGAATCTCAACGCTTTAAGCGCTTTGACTATCCCTCAAAGACTATTGTATCCCTATATTCCCCTTGTACCTGCAAGAAAATAAACAATAAGGTAATTTCTGCAAATGTTTGTCTCAACTTACACGAAGAAGATAAAGGAATAAGAGTTTTTAAGAATTGTTAGTACAAGAGTAGAGAATGTCATGTGAGTGCAACACATCAGATTTTTGTTTCTTTAAGTCTTTGAGTCCCACACAACATTAAAGGATGCATCTATCTACTGCGGTCCAAACAATACTGAAACCATGTTGATGCGTGTATTACCTTGCACATGATTACTGCCAAAGTTCTGTATGTCATTCCCATAATGTGAAGTGTGCTGCTCAAAGATAAAGCACAGAACATTATACATATTCTAACCAGGGATTAAGCACATTTTTGGACAGTAATTAAGCTTTACTATAGTTTTGCAAGTTCTGAAGCCCAACTTACCTGCAAATAATTCAGAATTTATGTTGCTATTTCGTATTTGTTGCTACTTCGGCTAATATTCTGAAAGTGAGATTAAAAGCTCTGACCCATTGTCAGGTACACCATCTCTTTGACTAAGATTCGTAAGCAATCACTTTAAAAAATAACAAGCCATGATATTGACACTAAAGTAGGTCCATAAAGGCACTCATATGTCTTTTTCATAATTGCAAAATTTGATTTAGCTATGTTTAACAGTTTCTCAGAAAACGAATCATATGCCAGAAAGTGTCATTCACAGAAATATCTTTTTGAAAGCAGAAATAAAACCCATATAACATATTTTCACAGAAGTTGCAATATTAAACAGTAGTGTCAACTTAGCAAAACTTGCTCTAAAGTTTACCTCTCCACTCCAAAGTGTGTTGGAGTAGGTAGGAGGTTTTCCGGTGAAATGATGAAGAATTTGCAGTAAAACTGGCAGATGCTGTAATATATTTTAAAATGTTCTATGAATGTGTCCTCGATACTTGTGATACCTCGATACTCACGATACTTGCGTGGTATCGACAACAAACGATATTTCAGAAAATTCGCACGGTACTTTTTTGATACCTCAGTAATAATTCTGTAAATTTTATTATTTTTAAAACCACAAAACATTACTGCCGCAAGTAGAACACTTTAAAGTGGTCGCAATGAGCACGTAAACAGTAGAGACACGGTGAGGAGGATGCTTCCTTCAATTCCTGCTTATTCATTGCAAAGTGCAAACCCAAACATGTAATTACCTCACTGCAATAAGCTCACTAATTACATGTTAAGTTGTATTTCCTAGGAAGTGCTTCTTGTCTGGAGATAACGAGAAAGTCCACGCAGGTAAACAGACAACTTCTTCCTGCATCCAAACATGAACGGGTAATTTGTTTCCTGCAGATTTTCGGACACCTCTGTAGGGATAGTCGTGTAATACTGACATACCCTTAAAAGTCGATCAGCTCACAAGCGTTTCTTTATTTTATGTCAACCTGCTGCAAAGCCCGAGAAATTGCCAGGAATGTGCTACCTACCTGTACAGTAACATTATAATCGTGTGTCAGATTCACTGCCAGTTAACAGTTCCCAACAAGAAATCACTGCATATCACAACGCTGATTTCTCACCTCCTGTTCCTAGTGCACTGGGTTACTGGAAAACAAATTCTACATTTACAAAACTACAAGAAATAGCCGTTAATGTGTGTATTCCACCTGCAAAAGTTTTCTCTGAAAGACTATTTAGCACAGCAGGACTCATGTGTGACTTGGCCCCGAAACAGTGTGAATGCTCATAAAAGTAGACTATTTCAAAAACGCATTTTTCTTTCAAATGTCTAATGGAGAGTTTCAAAATAAGTATGCTGATGGCTTTAAATTTTGTCTAATGAAATATGTGCACCTAATTAATACCTTCATTGGCATTACACAATTTTCCAAACATTCTATTTGGTATTGAAACTAAAAGTAGAAATGACGGTATCGAGTATCGAGGTATCGGGTATCGTGGAAAACATCATGTGTCGATATCGAGCGTCGAGAAATGCTGATATCGACCCATCCTTGATAATATATAATATATACCACCATCAAGTTAAAGAAATTTCAATGCATTAGTTTGCGTAAAAGATGCAATTTTTGACACGTTTAGTCACCTAGTCTCCTTTCAACATATCTGAAGCTCCATATGGAACTTAGGATTCCAGGTTTTCAAGATGTTTTACATAGGTGACGCTTATGTAATGCTTTGGTTCCAATATCACTGTTCGAGAAAACGTCTTCGTTCGTTTGGACTGCAATAAGCACCTGAGTATCTGAGGATCTTAGCTAACCTTTCGTGAATAGTGTTTTCCATGGGCGTCCCGAAGGGTGGCAAGGGGGGAAGGGGGCCCCGGTCCCCCACTGGCAGTTGGTCAATTTAATGTGCAATCAATTACTGACTATTAAACTACTATTTTAATTTTAATGTAAAGACCAATTTTTATTTAGCACAAATTAATATGGTTATATCCAGCAAATGTTATAAATTTTGACAGTAAAACAATGAATTAATATTATCTGATTGCAAATTTCAAACATGTGGCCCCCTTGGAAAAATGTCTGCCGACGTTCATGGTGTTTCCCATTTTCAATCATCAGTATTTCCAATGTGTGAAGTGGTTAACTTTTAACAGTTATAATTTAAGCAATAAGTAATAATGGTAACGCCTTTGAATAGACAGGAACATTATGTATCAGTACAATTTCTTAATCTTTAAACTATGGCTGACGAAGTAACCGAAACTAAGCTTGTTTATATTAACTTCTTTGTTTGCTTTATGCTCGATGTAAACATAGTTTGCACATGTTTGGCCACATCCTATACAGGGTAGAAGGAGTACGGGTATACATGTACCTATCGTAACTATCAGTTGGCTGTAACTTTGTGAATGGGATAGGGGTAGTATTTTCTTTACATTTCTCCGTCTTTATTTTTTCTGAAACGCGCGATTAACTGAATGAAGATTCAGCATTCGTTGAACATTCCTTTCCAATTATTTGTCGTACACTGTGCGTGATATCAATAGTTGTAAAAGCCAGGCAGACCAGTAAGCTTGGATTTCAGTTGTGCACAGCTTTGCCCAGGATATAATTAATTTGAGAGGGCGATATGAGCCCCAAAAGAGCCAGCCCTTCCTGCCACTCCAGTAATCCAGACCGAGTCCGCAGCGACCCACCACACTTCGATTCCCTCTCCTTATTACTCTTTTTTCTTTTCAGGCATTAGAAATATTTTCATGTTATAAAACTACGAGTATTTTAATTACTGTAATGGTCAAGTCCAATAAAGCACCCACGTAATCACCTATGTTCACAGCCGGACATGTTTTGTTTTCGTGCACTTAACTTCATACAAGGTTGAATTCAGATCCTATAGCACTATAGTCTATAGCACTGAAAAAGGGCGTGTTCGGTCTAGGGAACGCCAGCACATAACGAATATACACAAAGAGTATCTAAAATAAACAGAACAAGGGCTACGAAAATATAATACATATTTTGGTAAGTAACTTAAGAGTTCGCAATTAGTAGGGAATCATATATCCATTTTGTTACTCTCTTTTATGAAAACAGTAAATCTCATTCAAGTTTGCTGTGAATTCCGATATTTGGATATATGTCATAGAAGAGGAGCTCTTGATATATATCGCTTTAGACATGTTACGTTTGGAGACTGGAAAGTTGTGGAATAAGCGACAAGTTTAGTGCACATGGGCTCTACTGTTGCTACTCGCGGATGTACACACCTGCAGGCGTCTGCTGATGCATCTGTATATACGACGGGTGCGCGGTACCGGTTACATCATTAAGTTTCCGTGTGCAAATCATCCATGTCACATGTGACCGCATAAGGTTCCAGGCTCTAGTTACTTATAACACTCAAAATAAATTATATCAATCATTTTCGAGGCACATAACTCTATCAATCCCACCTCTGTGGTGTGGGGTTAGCTTGGTGCGTCATGCTCATAAGCTCCTGACCTCGAATCTCAGTTAGGTTGAGTAACCAGGGAAAGGTTTCTTCCGGGGTTTCCCCTTGCCGTGAAAGATGAATGTCAGGTAAATCTAAGCTCTACGTGTCACCCATTTCATTCAACGTTCGATATGATTTATCCAGTTACAGGAGTTTGGAAAACAATTTCTGAATGTTGTGACGTCAGTTATAATATTGGAATGGCTTGCGCGTTCAGCTCAGTGTCGCAAATTTAGTAGAGTTGTCTGAACGATACTTACTGCATGATGCACTAGTAGTGTATTCGCTTTCAATTATTTTTCTAACATTGGAAGACCATACAATATAAACTTATTCCAGCAGTGTTGAAATAGCTGTAAATGAAACAAACCTAAACTAATATGATACAGAGGAGCTCAAAACCTTCCTCTAAGAAAACGTTTCTCCATATAAAACTGACCTATGGAGTTATGGTTGTTAAGCGGTTCTTAATGTTAACAGAAGTCGAACGTGGTTCTCAGTATTAAACATATGATAATAGGTTATAATCACTTATTTAACAAAATCTAATGTGTGGCACACGAATATTATATAATGTGTTGGAATATGTAAGGTAGTTCCTCAGAGTGCGTTTATTTATATCCAAAGAAACGTCTTAATATATACAGACTGTTCCATCAAACGTCGTGGGTCTAATGTAGAGGTCAAAACAACATTAAAATAGTATATAGTACTTATCCGAAATTCTTGAATTACGCAACTGACGTTTATTGAAAAAATAAACAAAATAACTTTTACCAAGTAAATTTCAGTCATCTATGAAGACGCACAACAAGGACCAGGAGAGTAGCACGAACAAAACAACATAAATGTGTCCCATAGGTCAGCAAACAAGGAGATCACTATTTCAGTTCGGACCGTGTAAAACTTGTTCAAATTGACATCCCTAAAGGTTAAAAGAGTAACGGGCTCATCGTACCACTCATTCCGCAGAGTTACCCAACAATTCTCAATTCGCTCTTGCAGTTCTCAATTTCCCACTAGCACTAATAAGCAAGCGGAAGTTATTTATGACATTTTTTTTCATGTGATACTTCCAAATATATTGTGACAAATGACAGATTCAGTTACTTTTTATGTCACTTTAGACTGAGTCTCAATTCGTGACTTTGCCGCTCACAGTTGTGTTGTATCGTAAACCTTGACAAAAGCACCACTAATACCGCTTGACTGTTGACACAGCTCCCACGACTAACTGACTGACGATACACGCAATAAAACTGTTGTTGTGTTGTATCGTAAACCTTGACAAAAGCACCACTAATACCACTTGACTGTTCACACAGCTCCCACGACTAACTGACTGACGGTACACGCAATAAAACTGTTGTTGTGTTGTATCGTAAACCTTGACAACATCACCACTAATACCACTTGACTGTTCACACAGCTCCCACGACTAACTGACTGACGATACACGCAATAAAACTGTTGTTGTGTTGTATCGTAAACCTTGACAACATCACCACTAATACCACTTGACTGTTCACACAGCTCCCACGACTAACTGACTGACGATACACGCAATAAAACTGTTGTTGTGTTGTATCGTAAACCTTGACAAAAGCGCCACTAATACCGCTTGACTGTTCACACAGCTCCCACGACTAACTGACTGACGATACACGCAATAAAACTGTTGTTGTGTTGTATCGTAAACCTTGACAACATCACCACTAATACCACTTGACTGTTCACACAGCTCCCACGACTAACTGACTGACGATACACGCAATAAAACTGTTGTTGTGTTGTATCGTAAACCTTGACAACATCACCACTAATACCACTTGACTGTTCACACAGCTCCCACGACTAACTGACTGACGATACACGCAATAAAACTGTTGTTGTGTTGTATCGTAAACCTTGACAAAAGCGCCACTAATACCGCTTGACTGTTCACACAGCTCCCACGACTAACTGACTGACGATACACGCAATAAAACTGTTGTTGTGTTGTATCGTAAACCTTGACAACATCACCACTAATACCACTTGACTGTTCACACAGCTCCCACGACTAACTGACTGACGATACACGCAATAAAACTGTTGTTGTGTTGTATCGTAAACCTTGACAAAAGCGCCACTAATACCGCTTGACTGTTCACACAGCTCCCACGACTAACTGACTGACGGTACACGCAATAAAACTGTTGTTGTGTTGTATCGTAAACCTTGACAAAATCACCACTAATACCACTTGACTGTTCACACAGCTCCCACGACTAACTGACTGACGATACACGCAATAAAACTGTTGTTGTGTTGTATCGTAATCCTTGACAAAATCACCAGTAATACCACTTGACTGTTCACACAGCTCCCACGACTGACTGACTGACGATACACGCAATAAAACTGTTGTTGTGTTGTATCGTAAACCTTGACAAAATCACCAGTAATACCACTTGACTGTTCACACAGCTCCCACGACTAACTGACTGACGATACACGCAATAAAACTGTTGTTGTGTTGTATCGTAAACCTTGACAAAAGCACCACTATACCACTTGACTGTTCACACAGCTCCCACGACTAACTGACTGACGATACACGCAATAAAACTGACCCAACACTAACTTCCTTGTCCATGCCAACTCACTTATATAGCCGACAATTAGGTAGCAACAATGTTTCTGGAAAATCCTTGTTTCGCGAAGCTTTTCCAAAGAGTCCGACACTCGAAGCTTCTCAAACTTTTTGGAAGCAGGCATTGTTCTTAGCCGACATCCTCACACGTTGCCTAACAACGTAGTGGTATGAGTACCTGATCCTGGGCCTTCTTTAATGTACGGCCGCCGCCACAATATCATAAAACTGTGTTTTTCGGTACAGTTAAAACATAAGTTGGTGCATTATGTTAAAGTAATTAGGAAGTATGCAAAGCGAGGTCTTCCCTGGAGGGAACACCAAGTCCAACTCAGCCTCCTGTTTTGTTTTGCGGTTTGGCTAGCCTATAAGGACTTTGTATTCCATTAGCACTGTATCATCGTAAAGTTCGAACACCCCCAACACAATGTGTTGGAGGGAGACAGAAGGAGAATGACACTGATATCCCAAAAATAGCGTGTTTTCTTTGTCAGCATTTCTTTCTTCGTTTTGGTGGCCAGTAATGTAAAATAATGGAAGCTTTTCGTTGCCAAATAGAAAGAAAAACCGTGCAGTTAAGAAATATTTATTTCATAAGAATTTCCTAAATGATAAAGTTCATCAGGAAACGTATTGTGATAAATAACAAGTCCAGTTAATTTTAATGTCACTTTATTTCTTCTGAAACTGAATCACAAAACACGCCCTGTTTTATCGTTAACACAACTTACAATTTGTCGTGAGCTTGCAACTCACAGCTGTTCTGTCCTATCGTAACCCTGACACAACTTCAGTAATACTGCTCACGGTTCTACTACTCTCTGTGTCTCACAAACAATTGGCTCCGACAGCACACTCACTAACAGCTCTCTTCTCTCAACACTGACTGACTTCCACTCTAGCTGGCTGACTCGCTTACATAGCCGAGAATTACGTAGCGCCAATTTAACGCTCTATTGCCGTTGTTTACAAGCAGTGGTGTGAGGTAGCTAACACCGGCGGCCGACGTTGTTGAGACTTAGAACATTGCTCTCAGAAACGTTTTAACTCGCGTCTCGCGAGAATCTACCTTTGGAGAAAGAAATTGGGATACGATGCGATATATTAACTAAATTACATGTTGAGCATTTCAAATACAGTGTTTCATGATAATTTACTCAGGTATTTGTTTGATGAAAAGAGAAAACAAACACATAACTTTATTTGCATTAAGGCCCTTTAAAAATATATATTGCGAACGTTTCAAACAAATTAAATTTACTTTTTTCTACGTGTTTCCATAAACTAAAGGCAGAGTAGAGTAGATTTTTGAAGGCTAAAAGTATTTTCTTGTAAAACAAACAAAGTTGAAGCTAATATCACTAAAACATAAATTCCTCATATTTATTTTGGAATAGAGCGGAGTACAGAGAAGGGATTAAAATATACGGTGTAATTAAAAAAGTTAATTAGTGGACGTACTTAATTATGTCGGCATATATGTAGAAATAAATAATAAAAACTAGTGGAATATTGAAGCAGTGCAAGTTGAACTGGCAATACAGAGCTGCTCGTATGCCATTTCAACCTCTGTTGCCTAATGCAGTTAACGGGTCATCTCCCATTTATTCCGTTTCGATGAGCTTTGATTGAGAAGAATTAGCTTTACTGTATTATTGTGCTCTGGTATCGGCATCATTGTCATCGATATAACCAACCAACCATCCTCCAAAGCCAGTTGAATACGCATCCAAAGCTCATTAGGGACTCCAGCCTCATATCTTCATGTAACAGGCTAGCTCAAGATTATACATATATCGGAACAGCGAATAATTCAACTTCACATGTACGCGCTTTTTAATGCCAATATGGTGGGGTTTATGAAACGCTCCTTCTGTTTGTGGTATTTAACCTTACATCAGAGTTTGTAATTATAGGATGGGTTTGAGAGATAGAACTGGAACTGAAAAATTCACAGCTGGGATTTGAACCACAGACCCTTCGATTACCAGGCGGGTGCTCTAACCAATAAGCGACTGTTACAATCTGCCACAGGTTATATCATTCTTTAATTCGTGAAGTAGTCTTAATAAATGCAACATGTGATAGTCAAATGCTCTAGATAAATTGATAATCACTCGTGGCATTACCTGTGATAATGAAATGTTAAAATACCTCTTCCCAGAGATTATTTGGTTGTTACTTTAGTTTGCGACAAGTGACTACAAGGAGCATGTCAACCAATGAGATAATAGTCCTAAGTAGTAAAGTATGATAGGCCGACAAAACGTAAAAAATACTGTGGCGCAGCGCTGTGGCCCGAGTTTTCGCGAAGACTTGCGTAAACACGTAAGTCTCATTGTGAGAAAACAGGATTTTTCTGGAACCTTCTTGTTCCCGCCTCTCGAACATTCTAGAACTCTCTCGGCTATAAAAGCAAGCCAATCAGTGAGTGCTGCTTCCAGACGGATGGCGAGGAAGTAAGAAGATGCTTCTTCGCGCATATTTCATTGCGTCGCGAAGAAAACTGAAGGAAATTGCACTAAGTGGCATTAGGAAAATAACAGAGAGAACTTGAAGTAACAATGCGAAACGTTTATTTTTATTTCGTTTACTAGGATTGAGCCAATCAAGTATTCGGCTATAAATTGTAACATAGCTAGCTCGATCTGCAACTTTTGCTTTTTCTAAAAACTATAAATATCAGCACATTACAAAAAGAATATTGTGCAACGTCATTGCAACAACGTATTTATTAAGTATACGAGACAAACTTATTGATGTAAAAATAAATGTTTTGTTCTTATTTCTCTTAACTTGTTTTGTTTCAATTATTAGAATACAAATAATGGATATCCCAGAAATGTCAAGGTGTTTGAAGTACCACAGGATTAACAAACACAAAGCTAATATTAGACTGCGTGCATCTAGTGCTGAAAGTTGTCGTACACATAACAACACTGAGTCCAGGGTTATAGTGAACCGACTATAAGGGAGTCTTTCTTCTGTCAGAAACTTATAAACAACCGCCGGGCCATGGGTAACGTAACTGACTTTACATTGCTTATGTGAATTAAACAATTTCAGAAAATGTGTTTGATTACAACTGTTCAAACCTAGCCATTATTTTGTCCCCTTTTTCTTCAATCAACACACAACGTCGGATCGTCTTTTGTTCAACAAGACTCTGCACGCTGAAGTTTATTTATGAATGAGATTAAGCATAGCTGACCTTTTGGTATTCTAACGCCTGAAAACATAACGTGCTATTTTGTTAACCTTTTACAGAAAAATATTTCACAAACGTTTCATAAACAAAGAGATCTGATGCACTACATCACATGATTTTCTCTACCCTCTGTCGTTTGTGCTTAGGAAAGCTTGCTTCATCCTGGTCGATCTTTGCAGCGGTTGGAGAGCTTCCTCGCACGTTTTCTTATAGATATACAGGAAACAGCGATAGTCAAATACAGGAGACTACATGTTGGTCTTAAAATTGCATACTCTTTCCGTGCAATTACGAGAAACAAGTGAATACCTACTGCACTTTAAACGGATGACAAAGTATTGACGAACTCGAAGCATTAATAACGGATCCTATATCAGAATGGCATAGAAATCTATTTAAAATAAATGGAGTTTCAAAGACTGAATTCTCCAAAAATCCAATGCACACATTTTATTTTTCATGTAAATGTCTTAAATATATGATAGTTTAACTAAAAGTGACCAAACCCTTTTGTGAACATGAAATATTTCCAGAAGTGTAGTTCGGCGTAGGGCATTTTCTTAGAAAGCTTCGTGTCGTATCTTCTATACCTAGTTTGCTCTTTATATCCAACTTTTCAATTTTGGGATATAGTGTTCACAGGCAAACACGTGCATCTTCCTAAAAATTGTGCTTCTGGAATCAGGGGGTCTCAAAACGTGTATTTCCGGTAAGATGTTTGTCTAATTTTTGGCCGGAATCCAACAAATACTTTCTTACCTATTTTTACGTGATAGAGAAAGTTACAATAGTGTGACGTTGGCCACGACGCACAACAAAGGACGGTCGGGGCCAATCTACCTCACACCACATACAAGGCGCTCAAGGTCCGGCTGAACACTTGACATCAATCAGAGCGGTCAAGACAAGAGGATTTTTGAGACTATTCGCGGAGTGTCCTGCGGCCGGTGTATTTGTAGAGATTTCAGTAAAGATGAAATTCGAGCAAGATCCGTGTTACGTTGTCTCGCTATATAAGGACGCGAGGCGACGAGAGTCAGTCAGATTTTAGTATTAATGTGTTGTGCGTGCGTGCGTGTGTGTGTGTGTGTGTGTGTGTGTGTGTGTTTGTGTGTGTGTCGCAGCTGTGTCTGAAAACCGTCGCGCCGAAATGAAGATAGCGAAGCAGTTAATGAGTGTTGGGCAATTGTATCCTAAAAGTCAGCTGTTTGAGGGACTGAGAAATTGAAGACAGAGAGAAAGGAGTGAGTCAAGGCTACGAGAAGAAAACAGTTGTGAGTTTTAATATCACGAAAGACTGTAGACCGTATTAACGTCAGTAAAAGAGAAGTGTGTTGTTGCTGCAAGTGCCTATACTTAACCATCATATGTAACTATCCACAACAAACAACGCTAGTAAGTCCTTAAAGAACATGCAACGCCCAGAACTCAAGCAGATGAACCAGTCGGCTCAGCCCAGCTCCAGAATCACAGTGATCTGCAACGTTCAAAGCAATGATCGTGCAATTATACAGTTGAAAAAATGCGAGGGCAAAAACTGTCTGAAACGCTTCATTTGTGCACGATGGAGTATTTAACGGTAATGTTTACTCCTTAATGCGGGGGAAGCCCAGATAGAGCCTGGCCATAGCCATTACGTGAGGAAACGGCTGAAATAACTTGAGGAAAATGTGGCATTGATGAAGGAAGTAGGGAGACAGCAGGATCTTGTTAGACTGCGACGTTTCTTTCATTCTGGTTAGACCTACCTACTTCTACCGGAAAAGGCAGAATCGCGTGCGAAGCAAATTTTCCATTATTGGTTTCCAGCGCCCAGAATCAATACCCTCTTTCAAATATACTAATGCAAATGGTCCGTGTTCAGTTTCCAAGACTGCTTCACTTCACTCTTTCTCATAAAGCTAGCATTCTGTAATAAATGCTAAGTCGTTCATAAACACAGGCTTGTTCATTCGCTCATGTCTTCAACAATTACATACAGAGCGGCCCATTTAAAACTTTCGCTGCAAATACTGGACATATCGTAAGTTTCGTCACATCTATAAATTTAATGTGGGTAGCACAACAAAGTCGAACACTGTGCAAAACATGTCAAGTCATTCACTAAATATAGTACAGTGAATACAAGGAACAAATACTCAAGATGTCCTCCTGTGGAGATCACACAGGCTTTGAAACAGCACGTATGACATTTATGTCCAAATTCTGCATTGTTCGCTTCAAATATCGCTTTAGGGTCTCCAGATTTCTGTCACGCCGAGCAAGCTTTACTCTCGATGATGTCCCACAGTTGGTAACCCAACTGAGTCTTGTTGAAAAGTCCAGTGTTATATAATATAGGACTCATATACCTAGTAAGTTCATATATCATTCTTCTTTGGCCAATGTTTTGCAACCTTCAGTTTAATTAAGACATGTATTGGCGGAATGCCTGCCATACCTGGGAGGGCCATATTCCGAGTGGTTTTAACTCCTTCAGTATTTCTTAGCAAAAGCCTTCTTTGGATTCTCCTTAATAAACTCTGCATCCGAGTAGAGTGACGCACCTCTATTACTTACACCATTCAGAGCAGAATTCTAATATTTTGTTTCTCTCAAACTGGCTCAATTAATGTGTTAGTTTATTTACTTTTTTATTTATTAAAGTGGTGGAGTACCAAAAAGTGACTACAATTGATCATTCTGAAAGTTTGTCTGGCCACTCATTCGGCAGACAATTACTACAATATACCGTGTGGAAGGGAAGTCGTTACATGAATTTAACCCAGTGATAGATCTCGGTATTTGGAACACATTTTGTATCTTACGTTTTTGTCTCTCACCATTTCCTACGGAGATATTTTAGTTTTCTCGAAAACAAGCTGGCAACACTGCAGATTGTGTGGGTGTCACTTTCACTAGCTCAGTACATAAACAAACACAGTAACGGCGCTTCTTGAGAACACAAACAAATAATCTGCCTTGTCGTTCGGTGTTTACTGCACGAGTGTAGGCCAATCACAAGCGTTAGCTCCCAAAACATTAAAGCGAAAGCGAAAGTGCCAGACCTGTTTACATACACAAACCAGCTCAGCTCCCTGACCAACTTCAACGCAACGTGTGAAAAAGCTGCTTGGAGTATTTTCCTTCACAACTTTTAAGTGATTAATTATTTCGAAACCCTGTGTGATGTCCCATAATTACTACCGAAGCTATGTCAGAAATAAGTTACTCTACGCATCTTACAAGTAACAAACTGTTATCTTCCTACATTCCTGTGGAATTACGCATCCAAGTTGGACAAAAAACTATTTTTTCGAAATCGACTGATCAAAGAACAAAATGCCATTAGACTTTTGTTATTATTATTGTTATTATTATTATTATTATTATTATTATTATTATTATTATTATTATTATTATTATTATTATTATTATTATTATTATTATTATTATTATTATTATTATTATTATTATTATTATTATTATTATTATTATTATTATTATTATTATTATTATTATTATTATTATTATTATTATTATTATTATTATTATTATTATTATTATTATTATTATTATTATTATTATTATTATTATTATTATTATTATTATTATTATTATTATTGTTATTATTATTATTGTTGTTGTTATTATTATTATTATTATTATTATTATTATTATTATTATTATTATTATTATTATTATTATTATTATTATTATTATTATTATTATTATTATTATTATTATTATTATTATTATTATTATTATTATTATTATTATTATTATTATTATTATTATTATTATTATTATTATTATTATTATTATTATTATTATTATTATTATTATTATTGTTATTGTTATTGTTATTGTTATTGTTATTGTTATTGTTATTGTTATTGTTATTATTATTATTATTATTATCATTATCATTATTATTATCATTATTATTATTATTATTATTATTATTATTATTATTATTATTATTATTATTATTATTATTATTATTATTATTATTATTATTATTATTATTATTATTATTATTATTATTATTATTATTATTATTATTATTATTATTATTATTATTGGTTTTTTTAATGCTTCTATGAAGCACATATTAGAAGGAATATAATGACTTCTCTACCATCCTGTGTAATAATATAATAATGAAATTGTCTTTTTCTGCTTCAGTCCATTTGCACTTGTTTTACTTTATGTAAATATTGACAAATACTCTTGCTTTAATCTCTAAATGTCCTGTTAAAATTGGCGTTTAGGTAATCTTTTTCAATCCACTTGTGCTGATAAGTTGCTCCCTGCAGCTTTTACTCCATGGTTTAGATCCTCCTCCACGCCATGTACTCGACACTCCCCCTCTATCAAATTATTGCTCTTACCTTTGAATTTCTGTCCTCCAGTTCTTATATCTTCTTCCCTTCCTTTACTTGTTTGTTTACTTGATCGATATTCGTATGCTTCCCGAAGATACTGTCGTGGTGGCCGAGCGGGTGAAGGAGGTACCAAGTGTTAGCTACTCCAGAGGAAAACAAACCGTTTACAGACAGGTCAAGAAACTCGACTGCCGACTTAACACGAGAAGCTTCGAAACATGTCGAATTTCCAGAGAAATCGCCGCTACCTAATTCTCGACTACATATTTTAAGAGAGTCGGCCGGGACAGGACTGACCGTGTTGAAGCAGTTGTTTGTTGTGCACAGTGAGCAGTATTTGTGTCAAGGTTATGACAGAACAGAACAGCTATGAGTTGCAGGGTCATGACAAAGTGTAAACTGTGTTAGTGATAAAACAGACAACTGTATTTTGTAATTCAGTAATAGAAGAAATAAAGTAACATTGAAAGTAGCCGAACTCGTCATTTGTCACAATGCCAATTATCACTTTTCCGCTACACTGATAAACAAGGTTTGTTCCTCTATATATTCTAATCCTAGATTTAACATTCTCCAAAGTCATTCCCTAAGTCACTGCATTTTGAAACCGAAATTATACTGTGAATATATGCAATTGATAATCGAAAAAAACAAAAGGAGATTCTGGTCGATAGTTAAGGGGAAGACGTAATAAAGCTGAATAGATTAAAGTCCGAAGAATGGAAGCCTTGGCAGATTTAAATGAGTGATAAGGTTACAATTGTTGTACGTGCAAAGCCCGAACGATTCCGCGGGCTGATTCCTATCTTGCCATGACGTGCTCTAAAGTTGACCAATTGAAATCGCTTCCTTGGTGTCGCCCACGCAAAACAAATGCAACACTAGACACATTCGTCTTGAATCGAGCCGAGAGAACGAACGCGCAATTTGAGATTTGTACGTAAGCTGGCGCGTACACATTTTTCGGCGGTTGCCAAAGGATGACAAAGTTCAAGTATTATAACGTTGCAGTTGCAGTTAGCCAGTTCTATTCTATCTAGATATCGTCGGCAGTTCTCCACAAATCTGGAAATTTGCAAATAAAGTCAAATGTTTGTTAATTCTTCGTTTGGTTCCATTCCTAGCACAACTCACGCATACCCTGCAGATCAGCACCTCTTGCTAGAGCTAGTCAGATACAAACACAGGATAGGAGATATCCTGGTGACGAGATCTTCTAGATATTAAAGACTACGTCTTCGACTGAGAGGAATATTTGCCTCAATTTCCAAGATATCTCTTATGCTACTTAGCCGTCCTTTAGTTTCAGTTGAGTAAACGTGAAAATATTCCGCATGAAATGTACTCTTGCACTCTGGAGAATGGAGCACTTTTTGCACCGATGTATTATCATAGTCCGATATTACTGCAGTCGATATGCAGTACGCAGTATCGCAGATACGCGATAGCAGTGTGGCAATTCCATTACACCTTTCTCGGCAACTGCATTTTAACGTTTAGACGTGGTTTATAAGCAATACAACTGAAAGTGGTGCATCACATTGCAGTGGAGTGGAGTGGAGTGTGGAGTTTAAGGGCCCGTCGACAGCTGGGTCATTTGGGCCCCACATTGCAGTGGTTTTACGCATAAGCATGTGGGGTAAAAACCTAGATTACAGTTGCGTTAAAATTTCATGACAGTTCATGTGCCTTTTATTTAACTAGGCATTTCCATATTAGTCCTATTTATTAACATGTTATAAGAATCAGAGTTTTATAAATCTGTTGACAAGCTCCTTCTTATATAACGAATAATAACTGATCTTATTTAAATATTTACTACAAAAAGAATTTATATTACACAGGTTGTCAGGGGTGTAAGTGCAGATGTTTAGACAAATGGTACCTTAAGAGAAAGAGACGATATCATCAGATGGAGACATAAATATCTAAAAGACATAAAAAGGTTTAGGGACCAGGGGACATTAATTGTTTATACAGACTTAAATTCCCGTTTTTCAAAAGTGCTCCGTTTATTTAGCTCAAGTTTAATCATAAGTTTGTGACATAAATATTGAAGAGTTTTTAGTTTTATTTCCGTATATTTCTAAATGTGCAACGTATTAACTTTAAAAATTAATTGATGTTGTATATGAGGAAACGTTCAGAACTATTTGTTCATTCATGGCCATGTCATGTCTCTAACCTCAAATCACAACACTATCACAACTTCACTATTAGCCTTAGTTCAAGCGAAAATGTTTCTAATATATGCCACTGGCATTTGAACGCAGTTCTTCACAAAATCTTCCAGTGCAGAAATCTTAACGGGTAATTGTCGTTATATTAATCCGAATCCACTTTTGTGTGTTAGTATTTTACTTTCACCTATTTTCCCCACAAACAAATAACAGCTTACTACCTGGTGTTTTTTTTTTTTTTTTTTTTTTTTTTTTTTTTTTTTTTTTAAGGTCGTAGCTCCGCGGCCAAGTGGACAACGTTTGTGAGATAGACTATCCGTTTTGCTTCACACCTCAATGCGGGACCCACTGGAATATATAATGTGAGGTCACTGGCATTGCACAAGGCATTCTAACTCAGATCCGATATACCATTCGTTACCGTGTTAAGTATTTGTTATGTTTGTTTGTTATTTGTTTCTGTGACACGCCTACTGAAGATAATAACCAAAAACATGCTACTCTTAAAAATATAAAATTATAAGACTGCAAATGAAGTAAATATTGATGTGATGTGACTCATTACTCTGTTCTGAATTACAGTACAAATATCTGCACTTACGCCCTTAACATTCTCTATGTTTACAAATTGTAATAAACACCAGAATTAGCTGTAATTAGTTAGCAACTTTATTCAAGTATCGGAACTGCTGCGTAGAAATAAGGTATTGAGTATAACCAAAAGTGGGCAAAACAAATAAATAGAAACTATACTTCAAGTGGATGAAATAAAATATTAAAGATCCAATTACGAGAAAGCAAACACAAAGAAACAGCCAATTAATTCCAATGACAATTTAGAAGCAGGTGAGAATCCATTATACTAGTGGGGTCTTTCTAAACTATCGAATCAATTTAATTCCTATCCCTAGGGCGTCTCCTCTATGCAGAGGTTACCCGCATTCGCACGGCCGCTGCGTCTTCCAGCCGCAGCCAAGGCCACGGATGAGTGCATGTTGGGGTGGCGGGGTCAGCACGCCGACTCTCCTGACCTACTTGAGCTTTTAGGGACGCTACCTTTCTATCAGGATAGCTCCTCAATTGGCTCTCAGGTGCCAAACGAGGCTGAGTGCACCCCGTATACCAGACGTTCCAATGGGGGAAAATCTCATGCCGGTACCGGGGACCGAACCCGGGTTCTCTGCTCCAAAGGCAGGCGCGCTACCAACTGCGCTACGGAGGCGGTCGAATTAGCAATTATTAGAGGCAATGTTTCCTAATATAGATTAATGACAATTTTGATTGGTGGAGAAAAACCTTGTACTATCTCTGCCTCTTGTAACTCGCAGCTTGTCCTATTTTACACAGGAAGAAAAGCGAGTGCTTCACTTGTTTGATGGAATACCCTGTATCGCTCGTCACATGCAAATCTCCTGATTCCCTAGAGATTCATGATAATCGGATTGCGGTATCTGTCTTTGATTTTAAACTCGCATTCTACACCGTAAGTACTTTGTGCTGAATAAGCATTGATCATCGGCTGGTTCACAAAATAAAGCAGAATATCCAACTACAAAATGGTAGTTTATAAAGCGCGTTCTGGGTCAGCAGATAAAGAAACGTGCTAAAATACGGACCCATATTTTGAAAATAATGTTGTTGGCGCGTCATTTATTAGAAGTGATGACAAATTTCCACCGTACTCTTAGCTATGGATTTCCATTCTCAGATAATAACTGCCTTTGTGAGCGTTGTGCGGGAGCAAATGCAATTTGTATACACGCCTGAGAGATATGTTTTGATATAAAGCTGATAAAACTTGCGTTGTGGAGGTTTGATTATGGAAAAGGATGGGGCTGTCCGGGTTTGCAAATTGTAAAACGTGCAAAATAATGCGGGCGAGGCAGTTTGTATTGAATGAGCCGATATCACTTCCATCTACACAGAACTATTCCCCTTCGTCCTTCAGAATGGGGTTACATAGTTATAACACAATGAATATCTGCAGAATTTAAAATTGTTACTCGTAATAAATGCATTTTATGTATTTCAAAATAAATGAACGTTTTCAGTGCACAAAAATCACTGCAGACTCCTTTGAACATTTTCAGAAGAAAGAACTCTACAAACAGCTGGTTCATGTCTATAGTCATACTTGGCCTATTTGATCACCAAGATGGGAAACAAATGAAGGCTAAGTCTGCGTTATCTGGCCCATGATGTCACTCGCAACAACTTTCCTAGAACTGGCAAAACATACGGGAGACAAGCACTTACTACATAAACATTCAGTCCCCCTTAAAGTATTGTTTTGTGCAGATAAATATGTAGAATTTATTATTTACTTTTATTTATTCTTTGTTTCGAATTTTCACATCCTGGATATTTTTCTCAAGTTCAAATCCCTATTTCCAATTTTGCTCTCTTTCTTCCTCCAGATCCTTCAGATTTAAAACATAATTTTTGAAATTTCAGTTTACGCCATTTCTTGAAGTACAAGTTTCACCTGTCAACATAGGCCGCGCCGTAGCCAAGTGGTTAGACCATTCGCTTCTCACCAAAGCGGCCCGGGTGGGATTTCTGGACGAAGCGGCGCTGGGACGGGTTTCCTCCGAGTTCTCCGGTTTCCCCCGCCATCTCATTCCACCGGTGCTCCATCTTCATTCCTGCGGTGCCATATGTAGTAAAAGTGGGCGTTAAACACTACAAAACTGTCAATATGTAAATGTTTGTATGTTGCTCTGTAATATTGGAACAGCTCTTTTGTTATGTTCTCTAGTACTTTAGTTCTGAATTACACTTTCAGACATTGTAGTATTCCTCGTCTTCTAAATTCTAACAAATATGTAAGGGGACACCTCGCGCAGTGCTGCCTCCACCCCCTGAATGAAGCGAAGGAGCGACAGGAGACTACAGGCCACTGAGACACGCTGAAGTCCCTAAACGTCCCTGGCTCAGAGACCATTGCTACTATTGGAGCTGGAGAGGGAAATGAACGGTCCGTGTACCAAGCAGCGATCTAGTGCTCACAAAGAATACAGAAACATTCACATCTGTCCGGCACCACCATGCGCCACGAATCTTCCAGGCACAACCGACATATGCAAAGAAACCGGAACAAAAGGGAAGTGAGGAAAAGGAAATAGGGGAGATGAGAAACTACCCGACCATGCGCCTAACGACCAGAGAAAGCCATGAACAGTCGATAGGAATCTCATTCAGAGCCTCACGCATTTCCACGGAGCCATTTTGCTCGGTCCCAACTCATGTAGCTGTGACGCTGGCCACACATCAAAGGGACACTCGAGGTCAGCTACCTCACACCACTACGTGGCTAGGCAATGCGCGATAAAAACAAGGACCGTTTCGAGACAGCTCAGCAGACTTCAACCCGGCGTTTACGAGAAGCTAAGGTAGGCCCGAATGGGACAGACAGTGCTGGGCCAGTGAGTGTTGAAGCACTGTTAGTGAGTGTGTCCTCAGTTTAGTTAACTGTCGGAGTTGCTTGTTTGTGTGAACAGTCAGTCAGTTTATAGAGTTGTCAGAGGAGAGGAGTTTGTGTCAAGGTTACGATAGAACAGAGTTTCGAGGTTATGACGAGTTGTAAAACGTGTTAACGGTAAAACAGAGAACTGCGTTTTGCGATTCAGTTTTAGAAGAAATAACGTGACCGGAGCAACCGGATTTGTCATTTGTTACATATCTTTTCATCTGTTAAGTTTGAGTGTGAGAAACGTAATCCAAATATCACCAAAAAGTAGATACTTCATGTAATCCCACATCATAATAAGGTTCGCTTATCTTTAAGTTAGTTCTTTTTTAAGTACAGGACTTGCCAGAGAACGCTTGGTGCTATATTGGAAGCTCAAACACCTGGTTTTGTACCACACTGTGCTTTCCGCATACATACCGACTCCATCTTCCCTGTTGACTCAGGAAGTGTGGTCATTGTTTCTTTTAATCCTCTTTGTGCCCCAGGACATAAAGGATACAAACAGAGGCAGAGTAAATATAGATGTCTGACCATGACAGATGGAAGAAATCCTTTGGTGCTGTTCAGGCTGAACTAAACACCTCGTTCCTGCGGTGTTATAGAACAGTCCAAGCTCTCAATAATAATAATAATAATAATAATAATAATAATAATAATAATAATAATAATAATAATAATAATAATAATAATAATAATAATAATAATAATAATAATAATAATAATAATAATAATAATAATAATAATAATAATAATAATAATAATAATAATAATAATAATAATAATAATAATAATAATAATAATAATAATAATAATAATAATAATAATAATAATAATAATAATAATGATAATGATAATGATAGTGATAGTGATACTAATAGTAATAATAATAATAATAATAATAATAATAATAATAATAATAATAATAATAATAATAATAATAATAATAATAATAATAATAATAATAATAATAATAATAATAATAATAATAATAATAATAATAATAATAATAATAATAATAATAATAATAATAATAATAATAATAATAATAATAATAATAATAATAATAATAATAATAATAATAATAATAATAATAATAATAATAATAATAATAATAATAATAATAATAATAATAATAATAATAATAATAATAATAATAATAATAATAATAATAATAATAAAATAGTAGTAGTAGTAGTAGTAGTAGTAGTAGTAGTAGTAGTAGTAGTAGTAGTAGTAGTAGTAGTAGTAGTAGTAGTAGTAGTAGTAGTAGTAGTAGTAGTAGTAGTAGTAATTTTCCAACCACATTTTCTAAAACATACCTTCCGAACTACGTGCCTAAACGTTTATGTTTATGTCGGAATATTTTTGAGACCCCTGAACCCCAAAAAAGCAGTTTAAGAGAACTGTCTCTGAGTGTATGTTTGTGTGCATGTCTCTTGAGATCATACTGGGAAAAAAAAAAACGAAGACTGGTTAAATACCAAAATTAATTTAAATTCAGTATGTTCCAAGGTTAGGAAAAGAATAGTTTCAAAAACTGTTCCAATAATCCAGCTAGCCTTTAAAACAGAAACGTTTTTGAAAACTTTGATTTTCTCACAAATGACTACAACGATTTACTTTAAAATAACTTATATTTAGGATATTTTCACGGCAAGTCAAATGTATATGTTGAATTGTCTTCGAAAGTTCCTGAAGTTCTCTTCCATTTCAATGAGTTTTGTATCCCTGGGAAACTAAAAAGATAGCGAAACATTACTAGAAAAAATAAGAAATGCTGATCTCATTAAAACACATTTCGTGCTCTTTTTTGAGTGAAGCAGTTCCAAGATATTCCTGTATGGTATTGTTTGTAATTTTCAAACGGAAAGTCGTAATTGGCATGTGTTCGTGCAAGTACAAGGAAAATGCATTTTAAAAGCATTCGCTGGTTTTGGTGCAGTACATAAACAAGTGGTAGGATTAGCGGTAGTATCGGCAGCATCGGTAGCGAAAGAAACATAGCACACAACACAACCAATTGGGAAATTTAATGAGAAATTCAAATATAATGATCACCAAAAACTCTTATCATGAGTTTGGTCAGTGTGATCAAAATTAAAATTGTGCTTTTCGGTTCAAAATAAAATAACTAGGGATCATAATCAGTGTCTTCGGTCTGAACAGTACACACTTAGAGGGGCTTACAAATGTTTTTGAAGGCACTAATGTTCCAAGGTTAAGAGGCCCTGTGTGCACCCTCTCTCAGTTTCGAGAAGGCTCAAAGTTCAACGCTTCCGGTTTTACAGGAATCTAGTAGAGCATGATCAAAGAACATAAACAACGCCCGATAGGTATGCAACACAACTAACGTACTGGTAACGCATGTACAGGGTTGCCAACATTCAAAAGTAAAATGATCGTACCAGCCACTCAAAATTATAGATTTGGATTCAAAATTATCGTACATTATAAACCAATGCTACAATAATATATGTATTAGCATAACACTTATGAAAATGTACTATTATTGATGTTTATCGTATCCACTTATAAGATTGTATTACAACTTCAGTACTTATGTTTCTCGCACTATTCAACTGTTGCACCATTATACAAATTTGCTGAGATAAACTTTTACATCTCGGTGCTTGCACCACATTCTTTCATAAGCTGAGACGACCGAGTAAGTCCATTTACCGTATCCAGCGCCAATATGTGTCTAACTTTGGTTTTTACTAAACCCAGTTTAGGAAAAGCTTTCGCAAGAAGCTTCTGTGGGGCAACGAAACACAGATTATTATAGGAACGAAATCACTGATAATGCAAAGGCATTATCATTATCTTTGAAATCAGTATTTCCACCAAGGTGACATGTGTTTAACAGCACTCCAGAAACTGTCAGGTTCAGGCGTGTTCTTTATTTCACACGGAATATTACTTATTCAAAGTTTTTTCCATTGATCATCAATTTTCTGAACAGTGCCTCCTTCATTGAGATTACCAGATCTGGGCACACTGGCAACAAGAGGATAAAGGGTAGAAGAATTAGTAGGATATGAACTTGTTGCCTTAGAGAGGTGGAGACAGGGCATGAGGGCAATACTGGTGACGCTATTTGTAGTTAGTTTCATTTCGCTGGTGTGACAAACCAGTGAACATGATATTTGGCCGGTATCGAACTATCATACATTCAAATTATCGTACGGGTTGGCAACCCTGCGCGTGTAGGTTCGTAACTGACCAATTATTCTACTGCGGAACATACCGTAGTCTACACTTGCTTGTGATAGTCTGCGGTAGTCTGCGGTAGTCTGCGGTAGTCTGCGGTAGTCTGCGGTAGCCTGCGGTAGTCTGCGGTAGTCTGCGGTAGTCTGCGGTAGCCTGCGGTAGTCTGCGGTAGTCTGCGGTAGTCTGCGATAGCCTGCGGTAGTCTGCGGTAGCCTGCGGTAGTCTGCGATAGCCTGCGGTAGTCTGCGGTAGCCTGCGGTAGTCTGCGGTAGTCTGCGGTAGTCTGCGGTAGTCTGCGGTAGCCTGCGGTAGTCTGCGATAGCCTGCGGTAGTCTGCGGTAGCCTGCGGTAGTCTGCGATAGCCTGCGGTAGTCTGCGGTAGCCTGCGGTAGTCTGCGGTAGTCTGCGGTAGTCTGCGGTAGTCTGCGGTAGCCTGCGGTAGTATGCGGTAGTCTGCGGTAGTCTGCGGTAGTCTGCGGTAGCCTGCGGTATTCTGCGGTAGTCTGCGGTAGCCTGCGGTAGTCTGCGGTAGCCTGCGGTAGTATACAACTCTAGGTAAACGATACTGGGTAGAGAAAGTGTTATGGATTCAACGTATCAAATGTTTGATTAGGAATTGTGGCTTTTCATGCTTTGTCGGTTTCTTTGTCTTTTCAGCAAAGTTTTATGTGTAAACCTTTGAACAAACTCCTTAATATTCCCCTGATTGTAACTTCACTTAATGCCAAAAACAAACAAATGAAAAACAAGAAAACGGCATTAAGTGGTTAAAACCGTGCACTAGCTTTCAACGAAGTTTGATTTTCGTAATGAAGCCATCCGGACCGAGCAATAAAACAACCGTTCTGTATATACATATATTATATAATCCTCCTCTTCCTCTTCTTCCTCTGCTTCCTCTTCCTCCCCTTCTTCTTCCTCTTCAAGATGCTTGGGTGCCATTCGCCCCCTGTACCATCGTCTGCCTGCATGAATACATGCCTGTATTGCTGCCCGAGGCGGTTACACCAGATATTGGTGCAACTATTGGGACATGCCTCCTTAAGACATGTCTACGTCATTTGTGCTGATTTTGTTATCATATGATACTATCACGACATACTACCGTTAACTTAACTCTATATTAGATTTAAGCAATCCTTGATGGTGTTGCATTCCTTTTTCTGCCAGTGTGTACCGGAAACTCGAGGTAAGGGCCTGCCATGCGTTGCCATGCAACAAAACGCGCTTTCTGAGCAATCTACGTTGAATGGCTGCAGGAGTTTCTTGAGGACTGTTCAGTTATACGAGATATACAGGATGGAAGTGAAACGATCCGTCAGACTTTAACAGCAAATTTCTCATGTTGTGAATAATAAGAAAGTCTAATACCAAAATGTTGAAAAGTTTATAGTTTCATAGAAAAAATATTTTTATCAAAAAAAAATTATCATCATCTGGCTGAATTATTATTGATTGAAGGTTCTTGATTTATGGCTATATTCATAGAAAATTGGATAAACGAGAAGTATTTCCTTTGGCGTATTTCAATAGATTCAACGGTTTTTGTGTAAATTAAATTTAAAAGAACCCACAATTTGTTGCCTTTTTGTTGGAATAAATTGTGAGTTTTTTTAAATTTAATTTAAGGTATGTAGCAATACTGACGAGTAGAGCTTGGAATCACGTGCGATCACATGCGATAAGGGTTAGTTGGACACGGAGAATGAATGATGTAACCGGTACCCCGCAGCCGTCGTATATGCATACGCATCAGCAGACGCCTGCAGCTGTGTACATGCACGATAGCAAAAGTAGAACCCATGTGCACTAAACTTGTACCTTATCACACAATATTCCAGCCCCTATTTATAATACAAAGAACTTATTTGTGAACACGACGGGCCCAAATGACCTTGTTGTCGATGGGTCCTTAATGAGTTTCAAAATGATTATCCTCCACACTTGGAGAGGGAACAGATAAATATGTCAAATATGGATACGGATGTAGATATAGATATGGATATTGATGGACAACAAGCAACACCTTTCAGAATCAAAATTAAACAGAGTTTCAATGCCTTCCTCGTGTTTACAGGTGGGTGAGTGAGTAGGTGAGGGCAGTTTAAAAATGCTGTCTATATTTACAGGGCTTTATGTTGCACCTCCGAAATATTCGGTTCGTGTCTCAATGTGTGCAGAGATACATAATTTTGTATAGTCTGGAAGCGACATTTTCTCATATAAACGACAAGTTTTAGAATGGTCGTTAAAAAAATAGTGATTAATTGTAATAAAATTGTATGACTGAGAAGTGGCAGCTTCCTTAAAAAGAACTCTCACTGTATAACAGTAGCACAGCGAACATAGAAAGCACCCACCAACATCCTGTAACATTTTTGACATAGGTTCTCATTTATTGTGTGGTAATTAATTTAGGAAACCTAACATTGGCCGGAGAGAACACTTAAGCTGGAACGGTTTCTGTCGCAATTAATACAGTGGATAGAAAAAAAACAAGGACTACATAAAGTATTTTAAATCACTGTAAGATCCAAACAACTTTAACAGATGTTTATGTAGACTTTAGAGTAACTTTGTCGCTCTTGTAGCAAAAGATTGCGAATCCGTGGCAGGAAAGCATAACAGGTCCTACAAATGTACGTAGGCACTTTTAAAAGTTTCATTAATCAAAGACAGAGTCCATTATAGAGCAGGAATAGTAATACAAAAGAACGTTTATTTGAAGGCGAGCGACCCTGTCTCAGGGGTTAGTCACCGGTCTGGTCTCCGGGGGAACACAACTATTATTCTTAATGCAGGACGCCATGCGTAGAGAGCTGTGAAAACAAGGCACAGTCTGCTAGAGATAAAATCCAAACACTTCTGGATTTGAATTAATTTCTCAGATAGAAGCTATTAGCATATTTAGCTCTCCACTACCACACTTGACAATTAACAAGTCCTTCACACGTCATCATAACCACGTGGCCCCTTCACACGTCATCATAACCACGTGGCCCCTTCACACGTCATCATAACCACGTGGCCCCCAAAACCCAACTTGCAACAGGAACATTAGGCCGCGCCGTAGCCGAGGGGTTAGACCATTCGCTTCTCAGCACAGCGGCCCCTTCACACGTCATCAGAACCACGTGGCCCTTTCACACGTCTTCATAACCACGTGGCCCCTTCACACGTCATCATAACCACGTGGCCCCCAAAACCCAACTTGCAACAGGAACATTAGGCCGCGCCGTAGCCGAGGGGTTAGACCATTCGCTTCTCAGCACACGGCCCGTTCACACGTCATCATAACCACGTGGCCCCCAAAACCCAGCTTCCAACAGGAACATTGGGCCGCGCCGCAGCCGAGTGGTTAGACCATTCGCTTCTCAGCACTGCGGCCCCTTCACACGTCATCATAACCACGTGGCCCCCAAAACCCAGCTTCCAACAGGAACACTGGGCCGCGCCGTAGCCGAGTGGTTAGACCATTCGCTTCTCAGCACAGCGGCCCCTTCACACGTCATCATAAGCACGTGGCCCCTTCACACGTCGTCATAACAACGTAGCCCCTTCACACGTCATCATAACCACGTGGCCCCCAAAACCCAACTTGCAACAGGAACATTAGGCCGCGCCGTAGCCGAGGGGTTAGACCATTCGCTTCTCAGCACAGCGGCCACTTCACACGTCATCAGAACCACGGGGCCCCTTCACACGTCTTCATAACCACGTGGCCCCTTCACACGTCATCATAATCACGTGGCCCCTTCACACGTCATCATAACCACGTGGCCCCCAAAACCCAACTTGCAACAGGAACATTAGGACGCGCCGTAGCCGAGGGGTTAGATCATTCGCTTCTCAGCACACGGCCCCTTCACACCTCATCATAACCACGTGGCCCCTGCACACGTCATCATAAGCACGTGGCTCCCAAAACAAACTTCCAACAGGAACATCGGGCCGCGCCGTAGCCGAGTGGTTAGACCATTCGCTTCTCAGCACAGCGGTCCCTTCACACCTCATCATAACCACGTGTCCCCCAAACCCAACTTCCAACAGGAACATTGGGCCGCGCCGTAGCCGAGTGGTTAGACCATTCGCTTCTCAGCAGAGCGGCCACTCCACACGTCATCATAAGCACGTGGCCCCCAAACCCAACTTCCAACAGGAACATTGGGCCGCGCCGTGGCCGAGTGGTTAGACAATTCGCTTCTCAGCACAGCGGCCCGTCATCAGAACCACGTGGCCCCTTCACACGTCATCATAACCACGTGGCCCCTTCACACGTCATCATAACCACGTGGCCCCCAAAACCCGACTTGCAACAGGAACATTAGGCCGCGCCGTAGCCGAGGGGTTAGATCATTCGCTTCTCAGCACTGCGGCCCCTTCACACGTCATCATAACCACGTGGCCTCCAAAACCCAGCTTCCAACAGGAACATTGGGCCGCGCCGCAGCCGAGTGGTTAGACCATTCGCTTCTCAGCACTGCGGCCCCTTCACACGTCATCATAACCACGTGGCCCCCAAAACCCAGCTTTCAACAGGAACACTGGGCCGCGCCGTAGCCGAGTGATTAGACCATTCGCTTCTCAGCACAGCGGCCCCTTCACACGTCATCATAAGCACGTGGCCCCTTCACACGTCGTCATAACAACGTGGCCCCTTCACACGTCATCATAACCACGTGGCCCCCAAAACCCAACTTGCAACAGGAACATTAGGCCGCGCCGTAGCCGAGGGGTTAGACCATTCGCTTCTCAGCACAGCGGCCACTTCCCACGTCATCAGAACCACGGGGCCCCTTCACACGTCTTCATAACCACGTGGCCCCTTCACACGTCATCATAATCACGTGGCCCCTTCACACGTCATCATAACCACGTGGCCCCCAAAACCCAACTTGCAACAGGAACATTAGGCCGCGCCGTAGCCGAGGGGTTAGATCATTCGCTTCTCAGCACACGGCCCCTTCACACGTCATCATAACCACGTGGCCCCTGCACACGTCATCATAAGCACGTGGCTCCCAAAACCAACTTCCAACAGGAACATCGGGCCGCGCCGTAGCCGAGTGGTTAGACCACTCGCTTCTCAGCACAGCGGCCCCCTCACACCTCATCATAACCACGTGGCCCCCAAACCCAACTTCCAACAGGAACATTGGGCCGCGCCGTAGCCGAGTGGTTAGACCATTCGCTTCTCAGCAGAGCGGCCACTCCACACGTCATCATAAGCACGTGGCCCCCAAACCCAACTTCCAACAGGAACATTGGGCCGCGCCGTGGCCGAGTGGTTAGACAATTCGCTTCTCAGCACAGCGGCCCGTCATCAGAACCACGTGGCCCCTTCACACGTCATCATAACCACGTGGCCCCTTCACACGTCATCATAACCACGTGGCCCCCAAAACCCAACTTGCAACAGGAACATTAGGCCGCGCCGTAGCCGAGGGGTTAGACCATTCGCTTCTCAGCACAGCGGCCACTTCCCACGTCATCAGAACCACGGGGCCCCTTCACACGTCTTCATAACCACGTGGCCCCTTCACACGTCATCATAATCACGTGGCCCCTTCACACGTCATCATAACCACGTGGCCCCCAAAACCCAACTTGCAACAGGAACATTAGGCCGCGCCGTAGCCGAGGGGTTAGATCATTCGCTTCTCAGCACACGGCCCCTTCACACGTCATCATAACCACGTGGCCCCTGCACACGTCATCATAAGCACGTGGCTCCCAAAACCAACTTCCAACAGGAACATCGGGCCGCGCCGTAGCCGAGTGGTTAGACCACTCGCTTCTCAGCACAGCGGCCCCCTCACACCTCATCATAACCACGTGGCCCCCAAACCCAACTTCCAACAGGAACATTGGGCCGCGCCGTAGCCGAGTGGTTAGACCATTCGCTTCTCAGCAGAGCGGCCACTCCACACGTCATCATAAGCACGTGGCCCCCAAACCCAACTTCCAACAGGAACATTGGGCCGCGCCGTGGCCGAGTGGTTAGACAATTCGCTTCTCAGCACAGCGGCCCGTCATCAGAACCACGTGGCCCCTTCACACGTCATCATAACCACGTGGCCCCTTCACACGTCATCATAACCACGTGGCCCCCAAAACCCGACTTGCAACAGGAACATTAGGCCGCGCCGTAGCCGAGGGGTTAGATCATTCGCTTCTCAGCACTGCGGCCCCTTCACACGTCATCATAACCACGTGGCCTCCAAAACCCAGCTTCCAACAGGAACATTGGGCCGCGCCGTAGCCGAGGGGTTAGATCATTCGCTTCTCAGCACTGCGGCCCCTTCACACGTCATCATAACCACGTGGCCTCCAAAACCCAGCTTCCAACAGGAACATTGGGCCGCGCCGTAGCCGAGGGGTTAGATCATTCGCTTCTCAGCACTGCGGCCCCTTCACACGTCATCATAACCACGTGGCCCCCGAAACCCAGCTTCCAACAGGAACATTGGGCCGCGCCGTAGCCGAGTGGTTAGACCATTCACTTCTCAGCACAGCGGCCCCTTCACACGTCATCATAACCACGTGGCCCCCAAAACCCAGCTTCTAACAGGAACACTGGGCCACGCCGTAGCCGAGTGGTTAGACCATTCGCCTCTCAGTACAGCGGTCCCTTCACACGTCATCATAACCACGTGGCCCCCAAACCCAACTTCCAACAGGAACACTGGGCCGCGCCGTAGCCGAGTGGTTAGACCAGTCGCTTCCCAGCACAGCGGCCACTTCACACGTCATCATAAGCACGTGGCCCCCAAAACCCAGCTTCCAACAGGAACACTGGACTGCGCCGTAGCCGAGTGGTTAGACCTTTCGCCTCTCAGTACAGCGGTCCCTTCACACGTCATCATAACCACGTAGCCCCAAACCCAACTTCCAACAGGAACACTGGGCCGCGCCGTAGCCGAGTGGTTAGACCATTCGCCTCTCAGTACAGCGGCCACTTCACACCTCATCATAACCGCGTGGCCCCCAAAACCCAGCTTCCAACAGGAACACTGGGCCGCGCCGTAGCCGAGTGGTTAGACCATTCGCCTCTCAGTACAGCGGTCCCTTCACACGTCATCATAACCGCGTGGCCCCCAAAACCCAGCTTCCAACAGGAACACTGGGCCGCGCCGTAGCCGAGTGGTTAGACCATTCGCCTCTCAGTACAGCGGTCCCTTCACACGTCGTCATAACCGCGTGGCCCCCAAAACCCAGCTTCCAACAGGAACATCATAGGCATTAAGGGAGGTAGTTAGGCCGCGGCGTAGCCGAGTGGTTAGACCATTCGCTTCTCAGCACAGCGGCCTGGGTTCGATCACAGGCAACCGCATGTGGGATTCGTGGTGGGGCGGGTTTCTTCCGGGTTCTCCGGTTTCCTCCGCCATCTCATTCCACCATCTTTATTCCATGTATCATCAGTGTCACCGCCTGCGGTGTCGTAGTAGTAAAAGCTGGCATTAAACACTACAAGAAAAAGAGAAGGTAGTTCATTCTACCAAGAGAGTCACATAACAATTACCCCCACCCCACCCCCCGCTTTATGAACTTATCATTGTTTCACATAGTCGAACCTGGACATTCCTCCAAAGTGTTTTTTCCTGTTCACTGCAAGGAAAATCATCAAACAGGAAAGTACAAAGATAAGGAAGTCTGTTCTTTCAGCCAGATAATTGCTACAGGAAGCTCTGCTTTGTTGCATCTCATCTAGTAACTACAACCATAGGTGATTATTACCATTTATACTATTATTACTATTATAATTATCATTATAAATTATTATTATTATTATTATTATTATTATTATTATTATTATTATTATTATTATTATTATTATTATTATTATTATTATTATTATTATTATTATTATTATTATTATTATTATTATTATTATTATTATTATTATTATTATTATTATTATTATTATTATTATTATTATTATTATTATTATTATTATTATTATTATTATTATTATTATTATTATTATCATTATTATTATTATCATTATTATTATTATTATTATTATTATTATTATTATTATTATTATTATTATTATTATTGTTGTTGTTGTTGTTGTTGTTATTGTTATTATTATTGTTATTGTTATTATTGTTATTGTTATTGTTATTGTTATTATTATTATTATTATTATTATTATTATTATTATTATTATTATTATTATTATTATTATTATTATTATTATTATTATTATTATTATTATTATTATTATTATTATTATTATTATTATTATTATTATTATTATTATTATTATTATTATTATTATTATTATTATTATTATTATTATTATTATTATTATTATTATTATTATTATTATTATTATTATTATTATTATTATTATTATTATTATTATTATTATTATTATTATTATTATTATTATTATTATTATTATTATTATTATTATTATTATTATTGTTGTTGTTGTTGTTGTTGTTGTTGTTGTTGTTGTTGTTATTATTATTATTATTATTATTATTATTATTATTATTATTATTATTATTATTATTATTATTATTATTATTATTATTATTATTATTATTATTATTATTATTATTATTATTATTATTATTATTATTATTATTATTATTATTATTATTATTATTATTATTATTATTATTATTATTATTATTATTATTATTATTATTATTATTATTATTATTATTATTATTATTATTATTATTATTATTATTATTATTATTATTAAGGAAGGGGTGCTGTACATCTTGTTAAAGCAGAAGCACCAATGGAATGTCTTGGCATTGAAGGGGACGGAATGACAATGACAATTGCTATCAGTAATGCGAGTGAGTGAGTGAGTGAGTGAGCCAGCGACACCCATTCTTGCAAATCCTCCAACTTGGGACCTCTCCTCGAGCTGTTGACAAAGGCCTTGCCCTTTGTTTGGGGGACGTGATCTTCACCATAATGCGGTAGCTTTCTTTGTCTTGTGGTCGCATTTTCCTGCACAGTCTGATAATGTAAGACTTGGGAAGGGATTATGCATGTGAGCATGCTATCAACTTTGATTCTAGGGGCGCTGTTCCCCCTCTCTCCCTCCCTCCCTCACTCCTCCTGTGGGGAATGCTTTCAGCGTTTTCCAAAACCCAGTCGGCTTTTACACCAGGATACCTACTCCCACTTTTTCCTTCTTGATGTTTGGGAGTAAGGATTTGTCTGGTTACATGCAGATACTCTCTGTAGGAGTCCTCTAGGACGTGTATGTGAACAAACCTGACTGTGCAATACAATTTCAGCTGGGAGGATAAGATATGTTTGTGGATATGAATATTTGGGTGGGAGGCATCAAGATTTTTAACGTTGTGAAAAAAAAGCATTTCTACTTCTGTACGTGCTACAAAATTATTTGCTCTTTTCCCCGTAAACAGAAATAAAATGACAGTGATTAGGAGAGTTTGTGGGCTGGGAAATGTACTTGACGTTTCCTTATACCTGTTCATATTTCAACTTGTAAGCACAGACGCTCTGTAAACCTCTCTTTGTATGAATGAAATGTGCTTCTTTAAATGTGTTGTATTTTGTGACGTAACATCGCGTAAAATGTTTAGTTTCCACATTTATTATTAGTAGGGATGGGTCGATACCAGCTTTTCTCGCTACTCGATACCGATACATGATATGTTCTACGATACCCGATACTTCGATACTCGATATCGTCATTTCGAATTCTAATTTCAATATAAAACAGAATGTTTAGAGAACTGTCAAATGCCAATAAAATTAATTAATTAGGTGCACATATTTAACGAGACAAAATGTAAAACTGTTAACTGGCAGTGAATCTGGCACACGATTATGTTACTGTTCAGGCAGGTAGCACATTCCTGGCAATTTCTCGGGCTTTGCAGTAGGTTGACATAAAATAAACATAAGTTTGTGAACTGATATATTTTTAAGCGTATGTCAGTATTACACCATTACCCCTACATAGGTAGTTATCCCAAAATCTGAACGAAAACTTAAAAATAATTTTACGTGATCATTTTTGGATGCAGGAAGAAGTTGTCTGTTTACCTGCGTAGACATTTCTCGTTATCTCCAGACAAGAAGCACTTGCTAGGAAATACAACTCAACATGTAATTAGTGAGGTTATTGCAGTGAGGTAATTACATGTTTGGGTTTGCACTTTGCAATGAATAAGCAGGAATTGAAGGAAGGATCTTCCTCACCGTGTCTCTACTGTTTACGTGCTCATTGCGACCACTTTAAAGTGTTCTACTTGCGGCAGTAATGTTTTGTGATTTTAAAATAAAATAAACATTGCAGGAGTGTCGAAAAAGTACCGAGCGAGTTCTCAGAAGTATCGTTCGATGTCGATACCACGCAAGTATCGTGAGTATCTAAGATCTATCCCTAGATATTAGTACTGTCTACACTCTGATCATGGCTTCTTCAGTTTTGTGGGCGAATGTTGCGGTGGTTCCTCTTGTACCACCAAATTCGTTTGCTTCATCACGTTCCAGCTGAGCTGGGCAGTGCCAGTCGGTGCCGTGCACATGGCGCTCTTCGGAAACTTCTTTTTGGTCGTGGTACCCATCTCCGGCAGTGGGAAGCCCTCTCTGAGCAACCCTCAAGCTGGTATCGTTAGGGGGGGGGGGGGCGCCTGACCTTGTGTTGAGATGTGGAACGTGTCATGCGCATAGTCATCATCAGGGCCCAGATGTTTATCACATGTCATAGTCTTTGTGTATGTCTTTTTTGACAGAAAATATAAGCGAAGCATTATTTTATCAATGAGGATTAAAATTATGCAATTCTCGTGTGTCATACAAAGCCGTATTTGGGCTTTTTTGTCTTTTTCTTGTCAGTTTTCATATTATAGCTGTTTTCTCTTAAATTTTCGTGTTTTATTTCACATTTTATATTTCTGTTCCACTTTCACATATGTGCTTGCAGTCGTCCCACAGGCCGACTTTTCACATCTGCTGATTCTTGTCTGTAGTACTTCTTACAATTATCTTTCTTAGAAATGTGTGTTCCCGCGAATTTGGAGGGTAAGCTGTACGTAATTTGCTATTGTAATTCTTCTATCTGACCACCCTTCAACATATGGCATGTATTTCATTCTGTGCGGAGCTGAGGGCTAGCTCTGGATTCAGCAATTAAATAAATTCAAAATACAATAATAAGACTAATATTATTTAGTTATTTTTGAGTGTGCTAACTTTTTAAAGTATATTTTCAACATAACCCATAATTTAAAGGGCATTGAACTTTTGAAGATTTCGACAATGCACCCAAAATTTTAGGTCATATTTATAGTCATATTTTCTAAAAAAATTTCGGTCATAAGTGCTTGCATATTTCTAACACTTTTAGGTGATAAAAATCCATGACCTGGACTTTATTCATGGATAGTAGCGATAGGATCTCAATGCCCTCGATATTTGGTGATATCGAATTATATCTAATACTTTGAAATAATCCTTCGATACTTCTAAATTTTTAGCTACCCATTATTGAATGTTGTAGGGTTTAACTTTATGCTAAATAAGAAATGACAGGCATGAGTCCCCAAATGTTTGCTGGACTACAAATCTTCATGGTCTTTGACTGCATTTCCTGTGAGTAACATAAGTAAAATAAGTCATTCCTTATCATCACTTCTAGATCAGTTTACAGTAGTACAGTATTTTTCATACTATGTCAGAATATAATAATTTGCAACAAAGATAAGTTAACTTTATATTTCATCTACACTAATTTAGAGCTACAATAAGTATATTTAGTGTAGTATCTGGAATGTTTGGTGAAAGAAGATCCAAGAACTGGTAAGAAAAATAAATTGATATATCTTATCAAGTAAGATATTTATATGTATCTATCGACTAATTCAATGTATATTTCTGTACTTGTAGTACGTCTAAAGAAAATTCTCGTTAGGCCGGCCACGCGTGCAAACAAAGGCTGTGTAAGATACTTGATGCGAATATGGCCAATGCAGCTAATATGGCCAATTTGCTCCCTGCTGGTAATTTTTAAGCTCTCCAACAGATGGAACCAGCATGTAAAATCACGAGGTATGTAACAGCGTCACTTGCGGGATAATTTGAAAACCCATCCGATGGAACAAAGATATTTGCGTTTTGTCAACGGATCGAGGAGCAGTTCTAATCCTAGTGTTGTTAAGTTTTGTATTTAATTCCTTGATTATCGTTCATGCACCGCATATTATACTGTATTCTGTGGTCTTTTCTAACATCCAATGCGTCTTTCAAATGCTTTCTAATTAACTGATAAATGAACTATTGTTTCGAGAGGTGCTGCAGTCAGACAATATGGCTAACCAAATGTAAAGAAAAACATGGACAAGTCTCAACCTGCAAAAGAGAAAGCATCATGTGAGATGAAGAGAAGACTAAAGAAGATCCTTCAAAAGGATTTGTGGAATTGACAAAGTGTTGGGTACGCGCATGCGTGCAGTTTGTGACGTTTACGTTCATGAGGAATGTGTTGGTTCTACTAAAGACGATTAAGACATATTCATATGTCCTACATGCGAACAAAAGTAGTCCCTTTCTGTCTGTATTCATGCTCTAAGTTTGATAGTTTAATTCAAGAACTTTTCCAACTCTCTGTGTAAACTAACTAAACCCCGGCGCGACAGCCCACAAGGGGCCAAGGCCTACCGCCCAGCCGCTGCGTCCCCCACCTCTGCCCACTACAGGCGTCATTGGTGAGGTGCAGTATTGGAGGGTGGGACGTGGTCAGCGCCCCGAGCCCTCCCGGCCGGTTATGCGGTCTTCTAGACCTGGGGCCGCTACTTCTCTATCAAGTAGCTCCTCAATTGGTCCCCCCGGGACCTAACGAGGCTGAGTGCACCCCGTGCCAGACCTCCCAGAGGGGATAAAATCCCCATGCTGGTACCGGGGATCGAACCCAGGTCCTCCGCGCCAGAGGCAAGCGCGCTACCAACTGCGCTACGGAGGCGGTCAACTCTCTGTGTGCATGGTGATTTATTTGTAACTCATGTCACAAAAATTTCTAAGTAGTTCAGTATTAATCCAATAATCATATGTAAGATAATGCTAATACACTTAATTTCATATCAAAATAAAATATTTATTTTCCCTATCTTTTATTTAAGTTGGCCATATTACCTTCACATGGGCATATCACATGCAGAATACAACGTTCTTAAAAATTTTAAATTAAAAATAGTAGGGCTTAAAGTAAGTCATTACATATTTTATGCATAGCTAATTAGACATAGTATATGCTTATTTATATTATTTTCTTTTGGTGAGTACCATAACCACGAAAATAACAATTCAAATTAAGGTGGCCATATTTGCGTCACCTACTTTACAATCGTTCTATCTTGCGAGCTCATTGGATTTCGTTATCGATCTTTTAGGAAAATTATGTTTTCTAGTGTTTGCTGCACGAGCTGTTCCTCTTTGGGGCAAAATTGCTGTTGTCTGTTTTTCATTTAAAGTGTACTCTGTGAGTAAACAGAGGTGCAGCAGCGTTCCTACTGTGTGCAATGTATCTTCATTTGTCACTAGACATCTCCACCAAATACAAGTATCAACTCAACAAATCCCCTTCCAGAATAATGCACATTTCGTTTGGTGAAGTTCTTCCTAACACTGGACGGTAGTTATAGGTTGCGCGTTAGTTCTTGACGAATGACTAGTGAGCTAGCCTAGGCTTAATAAACAGGTCAGCAAATAGTTTATATTACGTAACAAACAGTTACGTTCTCCAAGAAAACACAAAGCACAGTTGAGTGCAAAGTTTAGTTTTGTGTAGTACGGGTTCAAGTCATTGTCAGTGTTTTAACGAGAGGTAATGAAAATGACAATTCAGAGGAAGCACACGAGGGGAGAAATGTCGGGAATAGAAGAAATACGATAAATTAAGTGTAAACAGTCACAGAGATTGATAGAGTAGTACATATGGCTGACATCACTGGAAGTGTTATAATTTGTTTTGTAGTTACTGTACTTCTCGAGAGTAGAAACATGAGAACAAGACACAGAGCATCTGGTTGTCGTTTCTCCTTCTGTATGTCAATATTCCCGTAAAGGTGAGTAAGTAACTCGCATCTAACCTCTCATTTAAACATTTCAATCGTCAAGAACTAACGCGCGACCTATAACGAAAGGTTCTAACCATTCTGTTAATGTTGTATAATCGAGAAATTTACTGAAGTGCTCAACACATCGGATATGACCGAAGCTACAAAATAAATACAAATTATTGGCAGATCTGTTAGGATTTGTTCTTCAAATTGCCTAGAATTGCAGATACCACGGAAGGATATTTTAACATCATGCAGGTTTTTTAGAGGATAGGATCTAGCTGCTCTGGAACATACACTCCCCTACATGCCACTAACTTGCGTAGCACGTTGACCACAAATTCGCTTTTATCACTAAAATATTTGCCACAATTACCGCATTAGGTAAATGGAAAGCTTTCCTGCAGGTCATTATTAGAATTGTTGCATATTTTATGTATTTATATTCTCATTCAGAAACCTACTCATAAAGTTTCACACTATTAATAATCGCATTTTCCATACCATTTATGAAATAAACGACTTTAATGAAAAAGCCTGGAGAGCCTCTTGCAGTGGTACAAGGTGTTTCTTGATCCTAAGTGCACAACATTGTAAACTGCAGGTACGAACTTAAGTACGTGGACTAAGGAACTCTAACTAGCTATCATTTAGAGTGAAATTGCGCCCCATTTACTGCAGAGAATGCCTAAGATTGGTGTGCCGGTCTCTGATGTTCCTCCGTTACCGTGATGATGAGCTTGGCGCTGGAAAGAGAGGACCTACAGTATTTAACAACCACTTCACACGAGGTAGTCAGCGGTGAAGTTTTGGAACGGTCCTGAGAGCCGGGAATACAACCACGGACCCTCAGTACGAGAGACGCGATCCAAAACACTATGCTGCTTTATATTTTAAAGTTCAATAATGTCTTCCGAAACGACACCTCAAACATTACTCTGTCACTATTTTACTGTTTACGTTGTAGTGCAGCATACACTGAGTTGCACAAATGCGATACGTACACTTATGCTAATGATTCAATGTATGTAATACTTTGACATAAAAAACTAAACCCCAGCTCAAAAGCCCATGAAGGGCCAAGTCTTGCCGCCCAATCGCTGTGTCTCCCACTTCTGCCCACTACAAGGGTCCTTGGTGGGGTGCAGTACTGGAGGGTGGGACGTGGTATGCGCCCCTGTACCTACTGTCTGGTCACTGCGTCTTCCACCTCGGCCCACCACAGGTGCAGTACTTGAGGGTGGGACGTGGTCAGCGCCCCTGTCTTTGCAACCAGGCGCCACAACTTGTCAGTCAAGTATCTGTCTCTCAGGGACATAACGGCGGGCATGAGAGACAAATAACTGGAACAGTAATACCATCTTATGTGAGGGGAATAGTGAAATTTCTACACTCCACAGAGTTAACCCTCCGTCGGGCGCAATATATCTGAGAGATACCTCTCCCGCTTTTTTAAACAATATGACGCAACTGTTTATGCTAAATTAATGCAAGTCATTGTAGCTTCCTAAAACACACCGTAGCACTTCCTGGTTCATTATTGGCCAGCTGCTTGTTGTTTCGTTCGATTATCAAGCAAAAGTATCTGTGAGATACATTGCGCCCGCTCACGTACCTCATTGTTTCTGTGGTCTTTTTTCTGATGGTCACGTGTTTACGTCCCATAATGTCTAAGAAGCAAGAAGTGTTCAATCTGTGTAAACCTAACGACCTACAGAAAGCCCTGGCAATACTCTGGGATGAAAATGAAGATGATAATGAAGATTTTGTTGATTACGAAAGTGACATAGATTGCGAAGCTGCGACAGAAGTCCGTGATGAAGATTCTTCAGGTCCTTCTGCTAAAAATAAGAGCAAAGCTTGCAAGACTTGCCTTGTAGACTCCAGAAGGAAGCGACTTCCGAGATATTGCTGCAAGAAATGTGAAATATACTATTGTTTAGAGCATGCCGGACAGGTTTGCAAGAAGTGTGCTGAGAATTTGCAGTGAAAACTCTCAAGTATATTACAGACACACGCACATACAATTTAGTTCAAATAACTGATTAATTGTAATAATGTTCATAATTTCATAAAAACCGATGATGTTTATTGTTAACTTTATGTTCAAATATAAGAATAATTACCCTTTCACATTTTGTACATTCGCAGTATTAGTTTATTTTCTGCAACTTACATAACTCATGTTTTTGAAATATGGTATGATGTATTGTAATACTTTGAAAATAAAATTTGGTATATAAAAATAACATAATTAAAGCACAATAAAATACAAATATTTCACATTTAGGAGGAATTTCAGACAGCACAGAGGCAGATATGTACGTGGTATCTCTCAGATATATTGCGCCCGAACACGCAACAATAGGTATTGCGCCTGACGGAGGGTTAATTACAAATCTTTGAAATTCTAAAATATTTCTAGAAGGTACAAGTGAACGCTTAACTTGTCAAATCGCATATGTTCCTCTAGACCGCCTCCGTAGCGCAGTTGGTAGCGCGCTTGCCTCTGGCGCGGAGGACCCGGGTTCGATCCCCGGTACTAGCATGGGGATTTTATCCCCTCTGGGAGGTCTGGCACGGGGTGCACTCAGCCTCGAGGGGACCAATTGATGGAGAAGTAGCGGCCCCAGGTCTATAAGACCGCATAACTGGCCGGGAGAGCCCGGGGCGCTGACCACGTCCCATCCTCCAGTACTGCACTTCACCAATGACGCCTGCAGTGGGCAGAGGTGGGGGATGCAGCGGCTGGGCGGTAGGCCTTGGCCCCTTGTGGGCTGTCGCGCCGGGGTTTAGTTTATATGTTCCTGTTCCTCTATCTATACTTAGGGGCACTCCAAAGTAAGAATAAATAAAATACCATTTTAGCATATTACGTCTGATAATTACGTCGGGCGTATTTCGCTAAGCTGCTACGTCACAGAAGAGAGTGAACTGACAATAGACATTAGTGAAGTGACAGATTGGCTTAGTTAACTCTCGGCGAAGGTTTAACTACATTATTCAGGGACACTGGGAGTGAAATTTTGGTCAAAATTGGTCAAAAAGTCGAAAATTTCTTTTTTACCTTAATATGTTCGTGGAACACCTGTGCATCTGGATGAGCTAACATGTTTCATATCCCCCCCCTCCCACCCACTCTACGTGGTCATTACGGCCCAGTGATCTTCCCTTAACGTACACAGCATGTTCCTATATAAAAGCCTGTTTTTTTCAAAACTACATTTCTGCACATTCCAAAAGAAGGTCGCGCCTGAGTTTTGCTTCAAATTCAATGAAAATTTCCAAAAGTATTCATAAATAGCAGCTAAACAATTCTATGATTGAATGTTGATGTTATCATTAACATGAATTCCAAAAATATTTTTGTATGGAAAAATCAATAATTTTTAAGATTAAATTTTCTTTGTGATTAAAAAGATATGTACAGCATAATCAGCAAACGTATTTGAAATATCTCTTCCTACGATTATTAACTACTTTTAGAGTACCAGTTCTGCCAATATAAACCAATTTTGACAAGTCAATATGTGCGTATCACATTTTGAAAATGTGCCTTAATAGCATAATTAAATGCATAATATAATATATCATAAACGAATTATCCAATTTTAATGAACTTTAGTGTACGTTCTATTCTCATATGACTACAAACACAGTAAAAATTTCAAAAATCTATCAAGAAATGTGCAATTTTCAAATTTTACACCCAAAGTCCCTTAAGTAAATGAAAAAAAAAAAAAATACAGAGCGAAGCAACAGTTCTAAAGATTGGACCAAGTCACATTGATTGGGATTTGAAAGTTCAGAAATGAAACAGCTTCAGAAATGATTGGACGGAATGGACGAAGTGAGGAGTGAAAGCGGAATGAAGGAAATAGACACGGAAATGAAGAGTGTGAAGGCTAAAACAGAGAAAATGAAGTCATTTCGCTCGTTAAGTGCGAGGTATTTTAGTCACCTGGCATCCAGGAGGACATTTCAAGTCCATATATTCGCTTTGTTCCAGCAAGTTTGCTCCGAGACAGAAATTTAGAACACCCTGCAGGTAAAAGCAGAATTTAATAAATGCTTCTTCAAATTCACACACGCGGCTTCTCCCGCCTTTTGCATCGATTTGCTCATGAATCAGAAAATGAGTCTACATCTTCCTTCTGCGCTCCCATTTCCATTTTTGCACAGTTCCTTTCTCAAGAAAAGGTAAGGAAATAAGTAGCTTTAGTAGATGAATCCAAAAGGTTCCCTCCATTTCCTTTTGCGGCGTAAACAACCAAGTAGAAAATATGATTGTGAGGGAACACACGTGTGTGTGTGTGTGTGTGTGTGTGTGTGTGTGTGTGTGTGTGTGTGTCGCGCGCATCCCTACACGCCGGTGAAATGGCTGTACTGGAGCAGGAAGGGTAGGGGAAAACGACGTACACTTCCAAACTAGAGGAAAATCCACTGCGTCTGAGATTCCTTCAACAAAACATAAGGCAAAAAGTGCAGCCCCCCGAGCTGGGTGGCTTCCCAACATACATTACTATAGTACGAAAGAAATGTTCAGAAACTTTTATAAATAGCGAAAACTATGATTTTAATTCATGCTAACTCTCTATCGCTTTAGCAAAATATAAATTTGCAGGTTCGGCTAGTGGCATGATGCTTGCACATATTTAAAACAAACTAACTTTGTTTTTTGGAAAGTCTTCAAAAACATCGCCCTTATTTCCAGAAGGAAAGAAAGTTTATGTTCAACTCTCAATTGCGCTGAAGAATGTAACAGTTGATTTTAAAATGTTCTTTATTTTACATTGGCATTATTAGGAATTAAATTTTGGACTTGAATGTGGATAAAATGGATGGGATAATGCCACATGCAATAACGTATAACCTTTGATATAATAATAGACAAATGTTGAGTTTAGTGAGTGACTAATTACTATTTTCTTTTATCAGGTGGAAACAAGCCCTAAATTAGATATCCTGATAAGGGCGACTTCGTTTGTTCCTTCTTCCTTACCACTTTCGTGCTTATTAGTGTTCTGTCCATCCTCTTTAAAATATGAAAAGAAAAATTATTAAGAACATAAGATAAGAGACATAGTGTGATAAAGCAACTCGGGTTAAAGTACTTAAACCTGCTATTGATAACGTCGATTGATTAGTGTCAGCATTAGTGTCGACTCATTATAGACTAATGCTGTATAGTTCTGTCTGGAGCCTGAAGATGGAGCAGAGTGAAGCATTGAGCTGCACCAGCCACTACATTGCCCCTCTGCTAAAATACATACGACTGTCTAAATCATTCATCTCAACTTAAAAATTCGAGTATCCAAAATAAAGGAGAGCGAATTCTCTTCTTAATATGCAGAAAGAGACAGAGAGAGAGAAAAGGACATTGCACCTTATGTATGGTAGCCTTTTCCGAGAAGTTTCATTTAACTGTTTTTATAATGTACGAAAATTGCAGTATTTTCAACCATTACATGCGTGATGTTTAAAAAATCAATTTACTCATAGCAGCCTGACCTTTACAAGTTAATGACATAGGCTTTTAAACTCACGAAAAATTACATTTTTGAAATGGTGAAAAGTAAAGCGTTAGTTTTCACATTTTACCTTTGTCGGATTCCCTACCTTCACCGAAATTTCAGGAAAAATTTCCTAGAAAATTTTAATAAAGGTGTAGGGTTAATTTTATTAACTATATGCCTCTGTTTGTTCTAAATATCAATCAAGCTGATGTAAGCTGTATTGGCTTTATTATGGTACGTTAACTCCTTCTAAATTCACGTATTTACGTGTTATTCCTCAGTTTCTTTTAGAAACTTAATTATTTTGAAATTTTTATTTTAATAATTATTGAGACCCAACAAAATTAAAAATCATGTATTTGCATCTGTATTTTGTGAGCAACAAACCTAATACATTTAGATGTTCGTCTAACTGGAACAAAATTTTATTTCAACAAATTTAGTTCCTTGTGGTATTTGGGGCTTGAAACCTAACCAAAATATTAGGTTAATATATTTGAGTTCAGAAACTATCTATGCGATAGCTTTCCGAACTCATAGAAAGTTTCAATAAACTATAGGAAATACATATGAAATGTTTCACAAAACTTGGAGCAATAAAAAAGCATTGTGACCTAAGTAGTGTATCTTGTCACAAGATGTTCTGCAACTTTTTACTCACGTTTTATTTGTTATTATTTTATCTTTTTGTTGGTACTGCATATGCAAAATAACATTTTTACAGAACCGCAAGTTACCGTTGGAACTCCTGTAAGACGCTAACACGTTTCCCGTCTTGATATTTTACTTCCCTTTTCACGTTTCAAGATGCCTTTCTCTACTGGACCTACTAGATAGTGGGTTATCGCTGGTTCCTCCAGAGGGAAGCCTTCCCCGAGCAGCCCGCCGCTTTCAGTGCCACCTGGGGGGAGGGGATGGTAAACACAAAAGATTCAAAGTGCGAGTTGTCTCTTCCTTTCCATGGCCATGCTACAGCACTGGCGCCGCGGTAACGTGTGATCCCGCGTTCGATCCCTGGCGATAGACCGCGCACTCTCACTTGATTTCCCCTAGTCACACAGGCGAATGCTGGGATGCATAATTTCATACCAGGATTTTCTTTCCATAATTTCTTTTCATTCCATTTCCTTATCTTTCAGCTGCGTGGGGCTTGGTGGTGTCGGATAGATGGCGCGGATCTTGCGTGTTGTGACTACTGTACTTGGCGCTAGGTGGCGTTGGGCGGTTGTTGCTAGGGATTTCCGCACGTCGCTCTGGCCCATCAGGCTGCAATCCTGTGGCAGCCTGCGGTTCCCTCACTTCATCCCTGCCTCCTGGGCGGTGTTACCCACAATAGGTCTGTGTAGGTCGCAGAGCACTGCGGTAGTTCCCGGTACCCCTTGTATATTGGGAGTGCTGCTTGTTATTACTTTCTGCTACCTACACCGAGTATGTAGGGCAAGTCTTCATCTATGGACACTAACTGCTGTAGTTCCCTTGTATATTGGGAGTGCTGCTTGTTATTACTTTCTGCTACCTACACGGAGTATGTAGGGCAAGTCTTCATCTATGGACACTAACTGCTGTAGTTCCCTTGTATATTGGGTGTGCTCCTTGTTATTACTTTCTGCTACCTACACGGAGTATGTAGGGCAAGTCTTCATCTATGGACACTAACTGCTGAAGTTCCCTTGTATATTGGGTGTGCTCCTTGTTATTACTTTCTGCTACCTACACGGAGTATGTAGGGCAAGCCTTCATCTATGGACACTAACTGCTGTAGTTCTCGGCACCCCTTGTATATTGGGTGTGCTCCTTGTTATTACTTTCTGCTACCTACACGGAGTATGTAAGGCAAGTCTTCATCTATGGACACTAACTGCGGTAGTTCTCGCCACCCCTTGTATATTGGGAGTGCTCCTTGTTATTACTTTCTGCTACCTACACGGAGTATGTAGGGCAAGTCTTCATCTATGGACACTAACTGCTGTAGTTCCCTTGTATATTGGGTGTGCTCCTTGTTATTACTTTCTGCTACCTACACGGAGTATGTAAGGCAAGTCTTCATCTATGGACACTAACTGCGGTAGTTCTCGCCACCCCTTGTATATTGGGAGTGCTCCTTGTTATTACTTTCTGCTACCTACACGGAGTATGTAGGGCAAGTCTTCATCTATGGACACTAACTGCTGTAGTTCCCTTGTATATTGGGTGTGCTCCTTGTTACTACTTTCTGCTACCTACACGGAGTATGTAGGGCAAGTCTTCATCTATGGACACTAACTGCTGTAGTTCCCTTGTATATTGGGTGTGCTCCTTGTTATTACTTTCTGCTACCTACACGGAGTATGTAGGGCAAGTCTTCATCTATGGACACTAACTGCTGTAGTTCCCTTGTATATTGGGTGTGCTCCTTGTTATTACTTTCTGCTACCTACACGGAGTATGTAGGGCAAGTCTTCATCTATGGACACTAACTGCGGTAGTTCCCTTGTATATTGGGTGTGCTCCTTGTTATTACTTTCTGCTACCTACACGGAGTATGTAGGGCAAGTCTTCATCTATGGACACTAACTGCTGTAGTTCCCTTGTATATTGGGTGTGCTCCTTGTTATTACTTTCTACTACCTACACGGAGTATGTAGGGCAAGTCTTCATCTATGGACACTAACTGCTGTAGTTCCCTTGTATATTGGGTGTGCTCCTTGTTATTACTTTCTGCTACCTACACGGAGTATGTAGGGCAAGTCTTCATCTATGGACACTAACTGCTGTTGTTCCCTTGTATATTGGGTGTGCTCCTTGTTATTACTTTCTGCTACCTACACGGAGTATGTAGGGCAAGTCTTCATCTATGGACACTAACTGCTGTAGTTCCCTTGTATATTGGGTGTGCTCCTTGTTATTACTTTCTGCTACCTACACGGAGTATGTAGGGCAAGTCTTCATCTATGGACACTAACTGCTGTTGTTCCCTTGTATATTGGGTGTGCTCCTTGTTATTACTTTCTGCTACCTACACGGAGTATGTAGGGCAAGTCTTCATCTATGGACACTAACTGCTGTTGTTCCCTTGTATATTGGGTGTGCTCCTTGTTATTACTTTCTGCTACCTACACGGAGTATGTAGGGCAAGTCTTCATCTATGGACACTAACTGCTGAAGTTCCCTTGTATATTGGGTGTGCTCCTTGTTATTACTTTCTGCTACCTACACGGAGTATGTAGGGCAAGTCTTCATCTATGGACACTAACTGCTGTAGTTCCCTTGTATATTGGGTGTGCTCCTTGTTATTACTTTCTGCTACCTACACGGAGTATGTAGGGCAAGTCTTCATCTATGGACACTAACTGCTGTAGTTCCCTTGTATATTGGGTGTGCTCCTTGTTATTACTTTCTACTACCTACACGGAGTATGTAGGGCAAGTCTTCATCTATGGACACTAACTGCTGTAGTTCCCTTGTATATTGGGTGTGCTCCTTGTTATTACTTTCTGCTACCTACACGGAGTATGTAGGGCAAGTCTTCATCTATGGACACTAACTGCTGTTGTTCCCTTGTATATTGGGTGTGCTCCTTGTTATTACTTTCTGCTACCTACACGGAGTATGTAGGGCAAGTCTTCATCTATGGACACTAACTGCTGTTGTTCCCTTGTATATTGGGTGTGCTCCTTGTTATTACTTTCTGCTACCTACACGGAGTATGTAGGGCAAGTCTTCATCTATGGACACTAACTGCTGTAGTTCCCTTGTATATTGGGTGTGCTCCTTGTTATTACTTTCTGCTACCTACACGGAGTATGTAGGGCAAGTCTTCATCTATGGACACTAACTGCTGTTGTTCCCTTGTATATTGGGTGTGCTCCTTGTTATTACTTTCTGCTACCTACACGGAGTATGTAGGGCAAGTCTTCATCTATGGACACTAACTGCTGTAGTTCCCTTGTATATTGGGTGTGCTCCTTGTTATTACTTTCTGCTACCTACACGGAGTATGTAGGGCAAGTCTTCATCTATGGACACTAACTGCTGTAGTTCCCTTGTATATTGGGTATGCTCCTTGTTATTACTTTCTGCTACCTACACGGAGTATGTAGGGCAAGTCTTCATTTATGGACACTAACTGCTGTTGTTCCCTTGTATATTGGGTGTGCTCCTTGTTATTACTTTCTGCTACCTACACGGAGTATGTAGGGCAAGTCTTCATCTATGGACACTAACTGCTGTAGTTCCCTTGTATATTGGGAGTGCTGCTTGTTATTACTTTCTGCTACCTACACGGGGTATGTAGGGCAAGTCTTCATCTATGGACACTAACTGCGGTAGTTCTCGGCACCCCTTGTATATTGGGTGTGCTCCTTGTTATTACTTTCTGCTACCTACACGGGGTATGTAGGGCAAGTCTTCATCTATGGACACTAACTGCTGTAGTTCCCTTGTATATTGGGTGTGCTCCTTGTTATTACTTTCTGCTACCTACACGGAGTATGTAGGGCAAGTCTTCATCTATGGACACTAACTGCTGTAGTTCTCGGCACCCCTTGTATATTGGGTGTGCTCTTAGGCCTCTTTATCAAGCTTGAGCTTATTTCACATGCCGTAAATCTACTACATGGGAACAGCGACTTTACTTCCCTTCCGAAGAAAGCCATGCAAGGAATTCTCACGCCCAAAAAGCCCATCGTCCTCTGCTGGGCTTGAACCCGCCACCTCGGGACCTTGAGGCTAGCATGCTACCCCTAGACTACCAAGGAGAACTGGGGCAGCATGGTATTCTACCCCGGAAATATATGTTTGGAGAGACCCTGAATCCAAAAAAAGCATTTTTGGAAAAAGGTCCGTGTGTGTGTGTGTGTGTGTGTGTGTGTGTGTGTGTGTGTGTGTGTGTGTGTGTGTGTGTGTGTGTGTGTTGTATGTGTGTGCCTGTCAGTCTGTGGACAGCATAACTCAAAAACGAAAAGCAGTTTAAAAACCAAAGTTGGTATTTAAGTTTAATGTCTTTCAAGGATGCGACACGAAGATTTTGAAGAAAATAGCCCCACCCTAAACTAGCCTTAACATGGAAAATATTAAATGGATCATCGTTCATTTTTTATATGTTAAGTGTGCAAAGAGAACAGAATATAAAAAATTTAAATGATTTGACTGTCGCACAAAGCCTACTACATTCTAACATTCCCCTTGCACGTACAAAGAAATAAGCAATAAGATAATTCGTACAAATGTCTATCCTAACTAACACGAAGAAGATATAGGAATAAGAGTTTGTAAGAATGGTTAGCTAGTACAAGGGTACAACAGTAGAGAAGGTCATGAGAGTGCAACACATCAGATTTTTGTGTTCTGTAACTGTGGTATACATCTATTCACTAATTTTCCATTTTCGACACTCTATTTGATTGCGTTCAACCGAGAATAGTATGTAAGGTTAGTGCAGAATATCCTTGTTGCTAAAACACATGAACATCAAGTCACCGCCATATGCAAGTAGGAGGTTGCTTCAACAAGCTAGAATTCATTTTAATAGAGGACTTTGAGAAATATTTGCCACATCTGCACACGACGTAATGAAGAAAAACGTCTTAGCTGCTCCTTCCTTACTACTTGGTCGTCGCAGTAAGCGTGTGCTGGCAAAGTTATAAACATACATTATCGGTCGGTCTTATGTGATGTTTGATTTATACCCTTAATAAAGCAGCAGCAGCAGCAGTAGCATGTACATCAGGGTTACGCAAATTTGCACTTAGCTTTTCAGAGATGTGCATCTGTTGCATTAATTACGTGTGTCAGAGCCAAGTAGAAATGTAGAAATGAGGGTATAATTTGCAACAGAATATGAAACACACTTTTCCCTCGATGTAGGTATAATGGGAAATTGTGAGATGGCTGATATGTGGTTAACTAATTGCACAACATTACACACATCTGGTTCAAGAACAACTCCTACTCGCCACCATCCGAGACCACTTCGTACACACCTTTCAAATGAAACTCATGTATTTGCTTCTTAAGGCAATGTATCTGTGAAAATTAAAAAATCCAGTTTTACTCTGATGGTCTGAATTTTTTTTCCACCCACTCAGAACATAAAGTAAATAGTATACACAAAATTTCAATGTCGCATGTCAAACAATTTTTAAATTATTAATATATTTATTAATAATCAATCACTTTTTGACATACCCATATGAAATGAGCCTTAGACCCTACAGTTTATTGTGTTTCCTAAATTTGCAATTTAATTAGTTTAAGAGAAAGTTGCTGAAGTCGTATCCTGGTAAACAGTTCCGAAGGAGGTATCTGAGTGCCAAGGTGGTCTATACATGTGCTTTAGCTTCTTGCTGTTGTACCTTCTCTATCACTGAACCCTCGTGCTAGTAACAGAATACGACGCACCCTGCTCCTTCACATTCCCTACAAGAGATGCTTACCACAAGACAGTAACACTCTATAGACATGTCGGTTGAAACTGTGTCTCCATGAATAGGTCTCGTCCTCTAATCAGGCAGCTAGCTCAGGGGCTACATTAATCTTATTAGAAAAGAAACAGTATCGTTGCTACCCTCACATCTTTTCGTAATCTTTTGCTCCTTCTTCAAAGTTCTATTTGACTGGTTTTAGCCTAGCATAGCATTGTGCCTTAGTTAGTTGGAAATGTTGCTCGTTTCCAGGCCCTGTCCTTGCTGACCCCCGAAAGGGTTAACCGCGGAGTGAAGATGTGATGTGCTAGGGTGGACTCCATTAACGAACTTAGGAAGGGAAGAGAGGGGGAAACTTAACGGGAAGGATCTGATTTACCTAAAAGCCACTATACCTGTGATGAAGCACTTGCCCATAAAGAAATTTCCAGAACACACACAACATGTGTCAAAGTTACGACTGTTTAGGGCTTTTCAACAACTTGAGTGTTATTTCTTTGAGTAGTACTGAGATTAAACCATTTCAGTATGTGGCAATCTTTCATGGGCCCATTGTTCCAATACGAGTATCAATAACCAAAATACTAGTCCTAAAAGTTTGCACCAAAATGACAAACACAGACCACTTCAAGGACTTGAAACGTCGTGGAGTTTGAAAAACTCAAACTGGATAGCGAATGACTATGACAGATAAGTGCTCCGATGGTTATTATATATTTTTCTTATTATGCTATGCAATCTATATTATATATATTTCTTATTCTGTATTATATATATTCATATATATGGAAAAAATAACTAACCACATTAGAAAATCAGAATATTTCTAACTTGCACGTCGTGTTGCAGCGCAGTTTACACAAGTCAATATTTCCAACATGCAGCGGAGTTTATCGATAGTCTGTTTCTGCTGCGCCTTGAATCACCACTCGCATTTGTATTTGTTCGTGATAAAGAAAGGGACGGTGTGGTAAACTGCCTATTTATGTGTCTGACAGGCGAAAACATGCAACAGAGACTTAGGCTGCATATTGGAAATATCGACTTGTGCAAGTCGCACTGCAACACTCAATCATTTTTCCATTGCTGTACATGTAGCATTAATACATTAGTACCTCGAACCTCCTTCATTTACATTCCACTACCTGATTTTTCACGCAATTTTAACCAATTTAACTTGGTTTTTGCAAACAAGGCCTTTTAGCTTACAAAGTGGATTTAATTAAACTATTGTGCACAGAGAATTCATTTGTCCAATAACCGGTCCGCAATTTATTTCAGTCATTCAAGCATTCCTTATGCCACTACCGTTCAGAAAGTGGGATCTCCTCCATCATGGCAGAATTTCAGCAACTGTTCATCTGGAAAAATCACTTTGCCATTAAAATAACTCTAAATCCAAAGCATAACAAAATGCACAGGTGATTATATTTTAAATTAACTGATTGTGTGCTGGTAGTTATTTCCGTGTTTCTTAATACTTGTTCAATTAGCACTTCTGAGAAATACAGCTGTTTTGAGAGCGAATTTTTGTCCTTGTGTGGGTATCTATCGCTATTGGTTTCTATCACAGATACAAAAGGTACTCACTCGCAGTGAGTAGCAGAGTTAACTTTGTGCTCAACACTGCAGTTTAGTTGTCTAGAGGTAAAATAAAGGCTTCTAATTGACTTGAGCCCAGTTGAAGTCAATAGCGAGTGAGTGATACACCGTGCTTTCGCTTTGGTTTATGTTCAGGGAACTCGTATATCGAAAGGCAATGAATTACCATACGAGGGAAGATTCGGCTTCAAAGTAGTGGCTGGGCCGTGTTACGCAAAATACAATTCTATCGTTCGCAAGAGCGGCCTTCAGTGTTTGACAGCTGATTTATGTGAGGCAATCAGGCAAGCGGAGTTCCCATTATTTCTTCCCAAGTCGATACAACACTACATGAAATATCCCGCAGTCTCGGAGATATCTCAAGTTAAAAATCGGGCACATTCGTATTGTACTCGTGCTAGTTTTATTGCACATTTCACATGCATTCTAAAAGGATACGTTAGCTCGCTGGTTTAGAGATAAAAACATAGAAGGAGGAAATCATATCAGGATGAAATACAGAAATGTTATTCCGTATACTCGCACACTATTTTTCCATTGGCTGTGCAATATTGATGACGCAGGTGAATTGAGGATAACCTCAACCTGGGATCGTTGGACAGTCATGCTAGGTCTTCTAGGTAAGCTGTATTTTAGTATACCTACATACCTGCATCATCATCATCATCATCATCATCATCATCATCATCATAATCCTTCCCCTTGTTCTAGGGGATATTACCACTGCTACATAACTGTGAGCCATAGTTAGTTACGATGTATTCGCTGTGGTCTCTTACAAATAAAATTGTTTTGTTGTTTAAATTGCCATGATCATATCACCGTAGCCGGTGTGCCAGAATTCAGTCCGGCAGGAGTTCTTTTACATGCCATTAAATCTACTGACATAGAGCTGTCGTTTTAAGCACGCCTAAAAACCATGGATCTGGGAGGAATTTGAACCCATGACCTTGGGATCAGTGGACCAGTGTCTAACCAACATGTACGCTAGCAACACTTAGTTTCTCAAGCTTTGTTTGGGGGATTGGTTTGTAAAACATAAGGATGAAGATAGGCTATACTTTGTTGAGTGTGTTTTGAGACAGTAGAGGGTTATATCTCTACATTCCACTGTCTCAGAAGACTCTCAACAAAGTATATAACTTCCCTTAACACTTAAGCCTTCCAAGTTTATTGTATTATGCTCCTACATTTATAGGCTTACTTAAATATGCCTGGTTCTTTAATAAGGAGCTCTAGATGTTTAACTAAATTCTCTGTAGGAACTCTTCCTCTGGGTTTGCCATACCCAGTAGTATTCGTGGTGGACGAAGCGGCGTCAGGGCGGGTTTTCTCCGGGTGCTCCGGTTTCCCCCCGCCATCTCATTCCACCGGTGCTCCATCTTCATTCCATGTATCATCAGTGTCACCGCCTGCGGTGCCGTAGTAGTAAAAGCGGGCGTTAAACACTACAACAACAACATACCCAGTAGGATATATATTTTCCAATTTAAAGCTTTACAACTAAACATTAGGTGAGAAACAGTTTATTGCCACCATTACATAGCTCATATACTGGTTCATGTGTAAATATTTTTTAGACAGTTGATAGTAAAAGTCGGACTTTATCAGTTCACGACAGTGTTAAAAGTATAAAATTGTACCACTCAGTGCTCGAAAGCTTTTAACACTCCGAAAATACCAACTTTGGTTTCTTACAGAATGTGACTATGGCCTCATTAAAGTATAGGCCACGAATGCTTATATAAAATGGCGAGTCATTTGAATGTGAATATGGACTGTGCCTCGTTTCGGAATCACACTTACTCACAAAATAAAATGTTCCTTTTAACCCTTGTATCATAAACAACTATTATTGCATGCAGGTGTTTCCTCAATGTACAGAACAGTTATTAGGTTTATTCAGCTTCAGTACCACTCCTATAAGCGACACGATATTACACTCATCATTGTCTTACGTTGTATCTGTATTGCTCTGTTTGGATCAATTGCTTTCTTTGGGGAAAAATTCTGCCTATTAATGCTTCTTCAAACAGCACTCAAAGGAATGACATAAACACTGGTTCTGGACGTTGCCTAAAATCCCCATTTGTCCAGGCACCCACCCAAAGGAACTTTGTGTTTTCACACCTGGAAGGTTCATTAGGCAGTCGCAGATTAACTTGAATGTTATCTGGTAGTTGGCAATTGCATTAAGTGCTGCCTGACATCAGAGAATATCCAAATATTGCCCCTTACTATGCTATGTCTGACGCAGGGTTCAGTTGCATTTGTTTGAGGGAAATCTCACGTCTTCTGTGAATGTAATGGAAAATTAGTTTTCCTTATGCAGTTGTTAATAATCATACTGTCAGAAATAAACAAAGTTACAGCAGTCAATGTTCATTTTGCTATTTTTGCTGGACATTTCACATCTAAATGAAGAGCTTTTTGTCAAAAAACAAATAACCTTGTTGCCCCATATTTAAACCCATGTACCTGGATCTTTCGAAATGTTGATGTGAAAGAGATTATACATTTTTAGGATCGACCTCCAATTTAACATTTCCTATATCAACTTTTTCGCATCCAGTATGTACGCTTGTGTCCACGGGTAAGGGGTTGCTTTAGAATATTAAAACACCTTCTCTTATTTGCTTCTAGCACTTATTTTTCAGTGAAGCCTTCATTCTAATATTTATGAGTTAGATAGAACCCGGAAATTCACCAGCCAGTTCACCAATATTTAATTCAATGACCTTGATAATCCAGTAGGCTGAGAAATGTTAATAAATTTTTGTGACTGTCATATAATCTTCATTTAATCATGTATCATTTGGTTTCCCAGAAATGGGTGAACATTGATACAGAGTACAAAATGTCTTTACATGTTTTATGTTCATGAAACAAACTAGAGCGACTATACAGTTGTGTACATATAAAAGCTTTATACCGTTATAAAACTGTCAAAACGAGCGTTATTAGGAGACTTGTTTTGTGTTTATTTAAGGGATGTAAATACAGAAACATAGTACTCTAGGATATAGGTAATGCAGGGGGACTGGTTTTCATCACAACAAATTTTATTAATTCTTTTCATTTCGTTAATTTAAATTGTTTTGGGATCGAAATAAAAACAGATAATTATACACAAGGATTGTTAATTTATTTGAACTAAAACAGAATATAAATGTGGAAGTACTGATTGTGATCTTAATCAAAGGTCATAGGTCATAAATTATCCCCATACCAACGCTCGTTCTCACAGAATGACTATGACCAGGGAACACCTCGTATCTCGACCCAACGCATATCTTTTGTATGTACACACCACCCCCAGGAGGAATGGACGAGGCGTAGGAATCTCAGAGGGCTCTAGAGCGACCGGCAGAAATGTGAGCTTGATGACCTGGGCACAACAGCGGCAGACTGTTTCCTTCTGGAGGAATCGGAGAGAACTCGAGCCACCAGAAGGCTGCCATCTGGCTGCAGTGCCGAGAACTTTCTGCACAGTCCTTAAACCTTCCTGAAGCGTAAAGAGGAAGGTAAATGAGGGAAAGGAAATTCGTGGAAGATAACAAACAACCCGATCTACCACATCAGCAACCAGGAAAGTCCACGAAACCCAATGGTCAGGGTGCCACCTTCAGGAATGGAACCCAGGACAACGCGAGGCCATCTCCGTAAGTCAAAATACAGTAGCAAGAAAATAAATATATATAATGCGTTATAAAGCAAATGATGGGTATTCTTTAAGGTGAAAACAAACGAGTTTTCATTATTCTGTTCTTATGGTAAATTCTGGTATTTGGTTATAAGTGTAGGCGAACAATTTGGTACTTTGGAAGAATAAAACCTCTTACTCTGCAATGTGCTCGCTCTGTGTGGAAAAGAAACTTACCTAATTCAGCGCTCAAAATACATCGCTTTTGTCATAATGAATGCCGTTTACCAATATAAAGCAAAAGTGAATTATAATCAGATGGGTTTAAAATATTTATACGTGTGGAGCATGATTTACTGCTAATTGTATAATAACAATATATATAACAACACATTGTTATTATAACAATATAACGAGGCTTTTTCTATAAGCACGTGCAATCAGCTAATCCTCCCACAACAACAGAGGGTTCTGCTAATTGCTTTTTTATTATTATTTCTACCTTATTTTAGGAATAAAATGGAATAAAATGCATGAATCTTCATAATAAATGTTGGAAGCGCCCTCCATCTGCATCTAGACACTTCTATGCACGTCTTAAAAGGTTCATGAACACATGTGTCAATTGCTCATCGGTGGTTCTGCGGATGCAATTCCTGGTGTTATCCTCCAGATCATCAATGGTACTGGGATTCTGCTCCTACACTACACTTTTCCATTCAAGTAACCCAGAAATAAAAATCACATGTTGACAAATCTGGTGATCGCGGTGGCCATAAGCTTTTGCTCACAGTCCTTTCTTCAGTGAACATCTGATGAATACGGACAAGTGACCTCTCAAATCTAGGACATGTTGAAAGAACCAGTAATTATGCTCCTCTTCTGTTAGTTGGGAATAAAATTCATCCAAAAGGGTGAAGTAGACATGCTTGTTGAGTGTGGTGTCGAAGAAGATCGGACCAATAGAGGGTTCTGCTAGTTGCAGCTATTATTATTTCTACCTTATTAGAAGGAGTTCAGTACCCCAATGTTTGAAACAAGGGTAACCAAAATCTGGATCAGTCTACCATTCATTATGTAATCCTTCACTTCTTCTAAGGGACAACAATTCCTCGTCAAAATCAAGGGCAAAAATTGTAGCTGTTCTCAATTTCTAAGCTTGAGAGTTCGACTTTTGGGTTTTTATTTATAGTCGCTTTAAGAGTTTTCTAAAAACACAAAGTATTCTACTGAGCGTGTTGAATGCTTGTTTGAATAAAGAAGCACGGTTGCAAGTTTTAGTGTGCATAAGTTGAATCATTCCTGGATTATGCAACTGTCTTACGAAAAAGTTCTCTTTACAATGAAATGTTTATAACTTTTAAACAACGTTTCACATTTATGTTCGTTATTGCGCCAGAAAATAAGTATTCTAAGAAATACACTTTTAAATTAATCAGTTTAAAAAATAAAATATTTGCTCAATTGTGAGTTTTGGCACCAAATGCCCGAAATACAATCCACCATCGTACCACAACACACTATTTACGTCGTCTGATCCAATAATTCTGAAACAGAAGGAAAGGTAATGATAGACATAGGAAATTTGATTTCGAAGAGAAAACGCCCCAGCATTAGACCACCAGGAAGAAAACCGTGATCAGTGTGGTCGCTCCAATGGGAATCGAGCCCGCGATCTCTAAAATGAAAGCTTTACAGGTTGTCGCGGAGCCATTTCGCTGGGCTGAGTTGTCTGTAAATGGCTGGTAGAATTCCATTCATGCTTATCGAATTATATGTATACAAATGTAAACCACAAGAGCAGGACAAAATCATAATAACTAAGAAATTTTAGTTCTCATTACATTAAATCAAGTTCGTCCCTTTTTTTTCCCTTTAAATATTCATTGTTGTATGTTAGTCTTTTAATAAAAACGTATTTGTCCTGCGACAACAATGTATTTCCTATATTTGATATTGTTCTCTTTTCTGTTGATAGTATTAGCCCATGCACGTGGAAATACAGACAGTTGAGTGTTGTGTGTATACCTATGAGGGCAAAGAGCAACTGTTTGTAGACAGTTGCGGCGAAGCACCGCTGCTAGTGTAAGGTTTCGGTCTGCACATATACATGTATGTGAGTTATAATGAATATGATACAACACGGGCTTGTACCATCCGGCCATAGAATGTAGCTCTTAAAATGTAACTAATCCCTCATTCTGGCACTTCACCAAGACTAATGACGCCCTCTCCCACCAGATAGCAGCACGAGTGCCTCCTCGCAGCTTCTGTGTATTATGATGCACGCTCGGGCAAAGGTAGGTTCCCTGGAGACCGGGCACTTAGCCCCCCAAGAAAAGAAGACAAACGAAGATAAAAGAACCCTGAGCTATTTCTTAGAACGTGCTAAGCTCTCGAGAGACTTTCTCACGAGATAAAAATCGTCTTTTTGCGATTAAAACTTCTTGGGAGGAGTTTGAATTTCTGTATACAATTTTAAACATTTCACTCTGTGCATGTGATGACAGGAGACAAGCGAATACAGAGATCGGAGAGATGATGCCTTAAATGCATTTACAGGAAAAACCTTTTAGGTGCACGGTCGAAGTTCCACATTATAAATATGCATATGTGCATCTAGAATACACGTAAAAGGTAAATGGAAAGGAAAATTCCATAAATATATCTGGTAAGATGGGCTGCTAAGTAAATCACAATTGTTTGGGTTCGTTTTCCTCCTTCTCGAGTACTTTCAACTTAACGTAAAGTATTGGGACAATAAAACAGTAATCTGTGACACGTGTGCACTTGCAGGTGCTCGTTTGTTAACTCGACGCCGACCTCACGCCATTATAGAAATACTAATATGAAATCCAATGTAGTGGAGGTATTTAGAGAGCGGTTTTAAAATAATGATTTAAGGAACTAATTTTAAAAATAACACAACATTTGGTTATTACCGCTGTGCTATGTTTACGAATGCGAGGAAACGATATCGGACAAAAATTATTCGTTTGAAGATGTCATAAATATACTGTAGTTAATTCTGTGCATTCCACTCTACAATCAATCAATCAATCAGCTCAAGTATAATGTAATAAACACTTGACAATATGTTTTAATACTGTTGCAGATATTTAGCTTGCGGGATTCTTTTGAAGATATGGATATGCTCCACGGGAGATCTTTTTGGAGTAATGCTTCATTACAAATATCTGCATTCAACTGTCACCCGTGCCCACACTACTTGAAACTGCATATGCACATTCATTTGTTTTCTTTCCAGAGCAAATAGAACTTTCCAGTAAATGAAGTTATTAACTTATATAACAATACGTTTTTTCGAATTGACAAACTCACATGTATAAAAACCCATTTAACAGTGTCACATTTCCTATTACAAGGAAATAACGTAAAAGGCATTAGATACATTACTGAAACCTTATCCAATGTTTACTTCCTGTACCACGTATAGTAAGTAGAGGAAGTATTGTATTCCACCCAAAACTTCGATGTCCAGATTTCAGCGGAAATATATGTTTTGAGGTCCCCTGAATCAAAAAAGTGTGTGTGTGTGGGGGGGGGGGGAGATACAACATAACTCAAAAACGAAAGGTCGGTTAAAAACCAAAGTTGGTATTTCAGTTTAATATCTTTCAAGGGTGTGACAAGAAGATTTTGCAGAAAATTCCTCTTCCCTAAGCTGCCCTTTACATTGAACAGGTTTCGAAAATTTTAATTTTCTCAAAAATGGCTGTAACGATTTTGAGTAAAATGCCGCCCAGAATAGTTATCTCGGACGTCCGCCAGGCTGTCCAGGTCCTCCACACCCCGCCGTATGTTTAACTTACTTTTACATAACTGGAAAGGGTTATGTGCAGTGGTGGGCAGTATCGGGTACTGTTACTTGTAGTGGTGCAAAGGAGTTTCTAGGAGTGAGGGGGTGAGGCGGTGTGCACTGCCTCGGTAGACTCTTGCTGGTGGACTGCTGGTCCTGTCCCACCCCACCCCACCCCCTGGCCTGGCGTGCTCTTCCTTTTTCTCTAAATGCCAAAACGTGACTTTTACTTGCCAAACAGTTGCTTGGTTAGATTGGGCATATTACAAGCTCTGCACTTGTAACACTGTGAAACAAAATGTAAATATAAATGTTGTGACTTTATGCAGCTCTCGCTGTCACTACTCGAACATGATTCAGACAATTCAATCTTCACTCGGATCTCACTTCCTTCTCACCGACGCTTCTCTTAGTTCTTACTATTACTTCACTTAGCTCTCACTGACACTTCACTTAGCACTCACTGACACTTCACTTAGCTCTCACTGACACTTCACTTAGCTCTCACTGACACTTCACTTAGCTCCCACTGACACTTCACTTAGCTCTCACTGACACTTCACTTAGCTCTCACTGACACTTCACTTAGCTCTCACTGACACTTCACTTAGCTCTCACTGACACTTCACTTAGCACTCACTGACACTTCACTTAGCTCTCACTGACACTTCACTTAGCTCTCACTGACACTTCACTTAGCTCTCACTGACACTTCACTTAGCTCTCACTGACACTTCACTTAGCTCTCACTGACACTTCACTTAGCTCTCACTGACACTTCACTTAGCTCTCACTGACACTTCACTTAGCTCTCACTGACACTTCACTTAGCTCTCACTGACACTTCACTTAGCTCTCACTGACACTTCACTTAGTTCTCACTGACACTTCACTTAGTTCTCATTGACACTTCACTTAGCTCTCACTGACACTTCACTTAGCTCTCACTGACACTTCACTTAGCTCTCACTGACACTTCACTTAGCTCTCACTGACACTTCACTTAGCTCTCACTGACACTTCACTTAGCTCTCACTGACACTTCACTTAGCTCTCACTGACACTTCACTTAGCTCTCACTGACACTTCACTTAGCTCTCATTGACACTTCACTTAGCTCTCACTGACACTTCACTTAGTTCTCATTGACACTTCACTTAGCTCTCACTGACACTTCACTTAGCTCTCACTGACACTTCACTTAGCTCTCACTGACACTTCACTTAGCTCTCACTGACACTTCACTTAGCTCTCACTGACACTTCACTTAGCTCTCACTGACACTTCACTTAGCTCTCACTGACACTTCAATTAGCTCTCACTGACACTTCACTTAGCTCTCACTGACACTTCACTAGGCTCTCACTGACACTTCACTTAGCTCTCACTGACCCTTCACTTAGCTCTCACTGACACTTCACTTAGCTCTCACTGACACGTCACTTAGCTCTCACTGACACTTCACTTAGCTCTCACTAACCCTTCACTTAGCTCTCACTGACACTTCACTTAGCTCTCACTGACACGTCACTTAGCTCTCACTGACACTTAACTTAGCTCTCACTGACACTTCACTTAGCTCTCACTGACACTTCACTTAGTTCTCACTGACACTTCACTTAGCTCTCACTGACACTTCACTTAGCTCTCAATGACACTTCACTTAGCTCTCACTGACACTTCACTTACCTCTCACTGACACGTCACTTAGCTCTCACTGACACTTCATTTAGCTCTCATTGACACTTCACTTAGCTCTCATTGACACTTCACTTAGCTCTCACTGACACTTCACTTAGCTCTCACTGACACTTCACTTAGCTCTCATTGACACTTCACTTAGTTCTCACTGACACTTCACTTAGCTCTCACTGACTCTTCACTTAGCTCTCACTGACAGTTCACTTAGTTCTCACTGACACTTCAATTAGCTCTCACTGACACTTCACTTAGCTCTCACTGACACTTCACTTAGTTCTCACTGACACTTCACTTAGCTCTCACTGACACTTCACTTAGCTCTCACTGACACTTCACTTAGCTCTCAAGGACACTTCACTTATCTCTCACTGACACGTCACTTAATTCTCACTGACACTTCACTTAGCTCTCATTGACACTTCACTTAGCTCTCACTGACACGTCACTTAGCTCTCACTGACACTTCACTTAGTCCTCACTGACACTTCACTTAGCTCTCACTGACACTTCACTTAGCTCTCACTGACACTTCACTTGGCTCTCATTGACACTTCACTTAGCTCTCATTGACACTTCACTTAGCTCTCACTGACACTTCACTAAGCTCTCACTGACACTTCACTTAGCTCTCATTGACACTTCACTTAGCTCTCATTGACACTTCACTTAGCTCTCACTGACAGTTCACTTAGCTCTCACTGACACTTCACTTAGCTCTCACTGACACTTCACTTAGCTCTCACTGACACTTCACTTAGCTCTCACTGACACTTCACTTAGCTCTCACTGACACTTCACTTAGCTCTCACTGACACTTCACTTAGCTCTCACTGACACTTCACTTAGCTCTCACTGACACTTCACTTAGATCTCACTGACACTTCACTTAGCTCTCACTGACACTTCACTTAGTTCTCATTGACTCTTCACTTAGCTCTCAGACAGTTCACTTAGCTCTCACTGACACTTCACTTAGCTCTCATTGAAACTTCACTTAGTTCTCATTGACACTTCACTTAGCTCTCACTGACACTTCACTTAGCTCTCACTGACACTTCACTTAGCTCTCACTGACACTTCACTTAGCTCTCACTGACACTTCACTTAGCTCTCACTGACACTTCACTTAGCTCTCACTGACACTTCACTTAGCTCTCACTGACACTTCACTTATCTCTCACTGACAGTTCACTTAGCTCTCACTGACACTTCACTTAGCTCTCACTGACACTTCACTTAGATCTCACTGACACTTCACTTAGCTCTCACTGACACTTCACTTAGCTCTCACTGACACTTCACTTAGCTCTCACTGACACTTCACTTAGTTCTCATTGACACTTCACTTAGCTCTCACTGACACTTCACTTAGCTCTCATTGACACTTCACTTGGCTCACACTGACACTTCACTTAGCTCTCACTGACACGTCACTTAGCTCTCACTGACACTTCACTTAGCTCTCATTGACACTTCACTTAGCTCTCACTGACAGTTCACTTAGCTCTCACTGACACTTCACTTAGTTCTCATTGACACTTCACCTAGCTCTCACTGACACTTCACTTAGCTCTCAGACAGTTCACTTAGCTCTCACTGACATTCACTTAGCTCTCACTAACACTTGACTTGTTTCGCTTGTTACATATATAATTTGGTCTGGCCATTTGAGGGTGCTGAGACATCCTAATCTTCTGGAAATAATATCCACCTGGCGGTTTAAGTCTGAGGCTAGGGTTATTCTCCAAGAAAAGGCATTCCCCTGCAAGTGTACTTACAACATACGAAGCAACACCATAAAGACATTGGTGGTAGAAGTGGAACCATCCCAGTAGTGGCCGAATGAGTGCAAACATCCAACCCGCTTACTTTCAGCTCCTTGTGGATCTGGAGGCTTCATTCTTCTAAATGATCCATTTAGTCTTTGCTCTCAATTCCGCTGAATCCGGATAGAAAATGGTATAATGATAGGCGTAGTTCAATAAAGTACTACCGAAATCCTAACGTCGTTGCGAAGGCCATATTCACCGAACGGGAGGGATTCTGAGGGGATGGTTAACCACATCCCACCCTCCAAAACTGCACCCCAATCATGACGCTCGCTGTTGGCAGAGGTGGGGGATTCAGCGGTTGGGCAGTAGTTTACTTTAGTTTTTCAATCATAAGTTGTTCCATCTATAATAAAAAGTGGAAAGATATTGTGTAGCTGCATGTATGATTTGTATTTCAGTTTGGTGCCACTTGTGCAACTTTCGGAACGTTAGATATCATTGGATAATTTCAGTGTGACGCTTTGTTGATAAGAGGAAATTAGAGATGGGTTACAGGAATTAAAGGTGTTCTAGAAGCTATTTGCTTGAGAGAGCATAAACTGTGTAATACCAATGCCAAGATTCATTAACCCATTTGAATGGCAGTCCACTAGATGTGTAATTACACAATTGTAAGGACGCACAATGGACCGGAGATACCAAGTATCCGCTTGGTGGACGGACAGGGGTTAAAACCCGAGTGAGGGCGATTAACGCTGAAATGACGTCATAACAGTATCTCTCTTTTCCTCTCTCGTACCTACTCTAGCATGTAGGCATGTAACAACTTTGTAGTCTATCGTGTTCGTACAGGTTTACATGATGATGCATCAGTCCAGTCCAGTCCAGTCAGATCAACATTTCAAATTGGTTCTCTCGGGCCCTGTCCCTTCGTTGGGAGCGCGCTCTAGTAGACCACCTAGTAGGCCCTCGCTATACTTTTGTGCTCATATGCTTACATTTACTATTTTCAATTGTATTGTTTAGCTTCATTTAACTTAAATATAAATTGTTTTTCTACCATTATCTTACTAGACAGCTCAAAGATAAATAAACCGTAGCACGAGTACAGTATCCATTATAATTTGTACTGCACTTCATAGAAGTATAATAAATTCTGGTGTTCAGGTACACAACTTGTAATCTGAAATGTACCGTCAATGCTGATAATGATAATCATAATGATGATGATAATGATGATAATGATGATAGTGATAATGATAATGATGATGATGATAATGATGAGGATAATGATGATGATAATGATGATCATATGATAATGATGATGGTAATGATGATGATGATAATGATAATGATGATATGATAATGATGATGGTAATGATGATATGATGGTGGTGATGATGATAACATGATGATAATGATGATGATATGATGATAATGATGATGATAATGATGATGATAATTATGATGATGGTAATGATGATAGTGATAATGATAATGATGATAATGATGAGGATAATGATAATGATAATGATGAGATGATAATGATGATGGTAATGATGATATGATGATAAGATGATGATAATGATGATGGTAATGATGATATGATGATATGATGATAAGATGATGATAATGATGATGGTAATGATGATGATATGATGATATGATGATATGATGATAAGATGATGATAATGATGATGGTAATGATGATGATATGATGATATGATGATAAGATGATGATAATGATGATCATGATCATGATGATAACAATAATCATAATAATAATGATGATGATGATGATAATAATAATAATAATAATAATAATAATAATAATAATAATAATAATAATAATAATAATAATAATAATAATAATAATAATAATAATAGTAATAATAATAATAATAATAATAATAATACCAACAACAACGATAATGATAATGATAATGATGATGATGATGATGATGATGACGATGATGATGATGATGATGACGATGATGATGATAAGAATAATAACAATCACAATCACACTCACAATAACAATAATAATAATAATAATAATAATAATAATAATAATAATAATAATAATAATAATAATAATAATAATAATAATAATAATAATAATAATAATAATAATAATAATAACAATAATAACAATAATAACAATGTGACCTGCAAAATATTGGTGAAGTGGGAATATTTTGATGCCAAGCAATGTCATTTATCGTATAATATAAGTGTTCTGTGCGGGTTGTTCCTGTTAGTGAGAGAATACCAAACCCAAAAGTGCCGAAAAATAAGTGTATTTTTTTGGAGGTTATGGGTGCCTGAGATAGGAGGAAGCAGCCATATTAGATTAAATCGGATAGGGTTGTGAAACCAGAGAGCATCCATCATTACCGATTCAGAATGGCCAGCGATCCTGGTGATGAAATCGCGAACTGCCTCGAGACGCTTCTTCAAAACTTGGACGAAAAAGGCGGAAAAATGAGAAAAGATCTGAAACAAGATATTACTAAAGCGGTAAGCAAAATTAGAGAATTGAGTAATAATATAATAAATACAATGGCAGAGCAAAATGAAAAAATCAAGAGCCTGGAAAACGAACGGAAAAAAATTGAAGAATCTAAGGAGAAGCCAGGAACATCAAACAGAACCCTATATTCTGACATTATAAGATCCAAGAACCAGGACATAGAGGAGCGAAAATACAGCCTAATAGTGAAATCAAAAAACAATCAAACAACAGAATACATCAAAAATGTAATTAAAACTAAAGTAAATCCTATTGACATGAAGGTAGGCATAAGTGCCTTCAAACCTCTTAGGAATGGGAATCTGCTAATTCAGGCACGCACCAAGAATGAGATTGACGCAATCTGCAACAATATCAATGATAAGTGTGGCGATGAAATTGAAGCAACTGGAACCAAAGTGCTGAAGCCTCGCCTAATTGTGGACAATGTTCCCGCAGAAGGGGATCTCAACAGCTGGAAGGAAGCAATTTGGAAACAGAATGAGGAACTAAATCTGCAAACCAATGAAATGGAACCAAAATTCTCCTTCAAAGATAAGAAGAACAACACAAACTTAGTAATAGAAGTTACATCGGAAGCAAGAAAGAAACTATTAGGCAGAAAGATAAAACTGGGATGGACTATGAACACAATTGGGGACTACTTTAGAGTCAACAGGTGCTTCAAGTGTAACAAGTTTAATCATAGAGCTCAGGACTGCAAAGGTGACCAAACTTGCCCACTATGCGCGGGTAAACACAAGCTGGCTGAGTGTACAACTCCAAAGGGTGTATATAAATGCATAAACTGCATAAATTATAACAAACATAACCAAACACAGCCAGTAGACATCAACCACACAGCTCTAGACAAAAAATGTGGATGTCATAAAATAGCCTTGAATAATTATATAAAGAATATTGATTACTGAAATGAATATCCCACAACAAACCATGATACATACAATACCCAATAAACCACTTAAATGTCAACAGATTAACCTTCAACATTCACGAGCAGCAGTTAGCAACCTAGCCCAACAAATTGTAGAAAACAAACTTGAGTTGATATTTGTACAGGAACCTTACTTAATTCGCAACAACCCAGCTGGGATTCCAAAATCAATTAAAGTTCTTACACAGGGAAATGGAAGGAAAAGAGCAGCTATCCTCGTGAACAATAATAAGCTTGACGTTATTACTATAAATCAACTCTCAGATGAGGATTGCGTAGTTGCAGAAGTTCACATCCATCGGAAAAAAAAATGTATATCGTAAGCAAGTACTGCGATATAGAGGAAAATATGGAAAGAACGATAAATAAAATTGAAACCATAATGAACTATGCTAACGGAGCAAATGTATTATTGGCTATGGATACAAATGCGAGGAGTAAAATGTGGCACGACACGACAACAAATCACCGAGGGAAAATATTAGAAGAATTTATAACAGGCAGTAACCTATTCATACTTAATGAAGCTAACGGTATTCCAACATTTCAGTCAAATAAAGGCAAGAGCTATATAGACCTAACTATTACAAACAGTAGTATGGTCAATAGGGTCACAAATTGGAGATGTGGAGAAATAGAAAGTTGCTCTGACCATACAGCAATAACATTTAACGTGATAACAAATACCTTGAATAGAAACTTTGGATCTGATAACACCCATAGCATAGGTATAAGATACATAGTTAAAATTGATAATATTCCTAATTTCCTGGAGGAAGTAAGAAAAGAATTCATTACAAAATTTAATTGTGAATATCAGGGCAGTGATCTTACTAAACTGGACAACGACCTCAGTGAAAAAACCAAGAAACAAATGGAAACAGAATTATTATGTGAAAATCTCACCAGCTGTATAACTTCTGCATGCAAAACAGCATTCAACTATTCCTTACAAAAGAAAAATTCAACTAAGTACAGAACGGTACCGTGGTGGAACGAAGAATTAAAAATTAAACGGAACAAGATCAATGCTATGAGACGGCGATACCAACGGACACAACATAATGAAGCCCTGAGAGAAGAAAGGAAAACTCAGTATCTCGTCGAAAAGCGACAGTATCAGAACAATTTACAAACAGCAAAAATGAATTCTTGGAAATTATTCTGTACTGCCAGCGATAGTTCAAATCCCTGGAATAAAGTATACAAGATTGCAGCAGGGAAACTCAGAGATAAAACCATTTTGACAACAATACAAAAACCCGATGGAACATATACCGAAGATCTCAACAGCACGTTAAAATATATGATAGACTATTTCATTCCTGATGATAAAGAAGATGAGGACTCTGAGCTTCAACGGAATATAAGAATAATGGCTAAGGAGCCTCCTAACACAGATGAAGACACAGAATTCACTGTAGAGGAAGTTAGAGCAGTAATAAAGAGCTTTAACCCCAACAAAGCTCCAGGAGAAGATGGAATTACAAGTGTGATCCTTCTACAAGTGTTCAATCATTTCCCATCTTTTCTTACTGCAGTGTACAATAATTGCCTTAAAAAAGGCTGCTTCCAACACAATGGAAAAAATCAAATATATTACCTATAATTAAACCAGGAAAGCAACATAGTGAAGAAGTGACAAAGTATCGACCAATCAGTCTTCTAAATGTTGGAGGAAAGGTATTGGAGAAACTTTTGATTAACAGAATATTGCATCAGATAAACATCAACAACTTGTTAAATGCAAACCAGTTTGGCTTCACACCTCAGAAAGGGACAGTGGATGCAGCCATGGCTGTGAAACACTTCACAGAGGAAAGCCTTCGAGCAAAAAAATGTGTTGTATCCGTTAGCTTAGATGTACGTGGCGCTTTTGATTCAGCCTGGTGGCCACGTATTTTGCTCAACCTCAAAGAACTTCAATGCCCAAAAAATTTATACAGGTTGACAGGCAGCTACTTCAGTAACAGAACAGCGACCTTACAAACAAATGAATGCAAGATCACAAAGGAGGTAACCAGGGGATGTCCACAGGGTTCAAGCTGCGGTCCTGGTCTGTGGAACATAATGTACAATTCAGTTCTCAACTTGAAACTAACAAACCAATCAAAAGTAGTGGCTTTTGCAGATGATCTACTTCTACTTACAAGAGGTAACAGCAACAAAGAAGCAGAAAACTATGCAAACTCAGACTTAAAGAAAGTAGAGAACTGGGCAAAGCAAAACAAACTGAAATTTAACGACTCAAAATCAATGGTTCTATTAATATCAAGGAGAAGGAAAGCTGGTAATGAACCAATCAAGGTATACTTGAATTACAAACCACTTGAGCAGGTTAGAGAACTTAGATACCTAGGGATAACCCTAGATGAAAAATTCAACTTCAGTAGACACATTAACAACATAACGGACAAGGCACTCCTACTAACAAACATGCTAACCAAAGTTGCAAGACTACAGTGGGGACTCGGCCACCAGTCTCTTAGAACTATATACAGAGGAGCAATAGCACCTATACTAACGTACGGTTCACCAGTCTGGGAACAGGCACTAGAGAGGAAGAAAAATATAAAGATACTTCAGAGAACACAGAGAATAATTAATATCAAAATTGCCAAAGCATACAGAACCATATCTTTTGATGCGTCATGTGTAGTAGCTGGAGTGAAGCCTATCTATATTAAAATAGCAGAAGCAGCAAAACTATACAAGATAACACATGGAATGACACCAGAATCGTCATATTATGATGCACCCTTACATATAGCAAAATGGCCCCATCCAGCGGAGTGTATTCCTATGGAAGAAGTCAATGAAGGAAAATATTATGAAATAGAAATCTTCACAGACGGTAGTAAAATCCATGGAAAAGTTGGAGCTGCAGCAGTAATATTTAAACACGGAGAAATTATACATAAAATCAAGGCTAAATTACATGACAGATGCTCCAATAACCAGGCAGAGCAAGTGGCAATCATTAGAGGATTAGCAACACTTCAGGATATGAACATAAGTGTACAAGAAAGAATAACTGCAGTGTATACAGATAGCAAAATTACCCTAGATCTAATCAGAAATAATTCAAAACATAATAAATTAATAGAAGAAATTCAAAAGAATCTCAAAAGCCTTAAAGAACAGAAGTGGATCATACATTTTGCCTGGATCAAAGCACATGCTGGATATCTTGGCAATGAATTAGCTGATAAACAAGCTAAGGAGGCTGCGATTGATAATGCTACGGACTATGTGTACAACAAAAAACCAAAAACAACATATGTCAGTGAAATCCAAGAACAAGGGATGCAGAAGTGGCAAGAAGAGTGGACTAATACAACGAAAGGAGCAGCCTGCAAGGAGTTCATCCCATCAGTTGTTCGAAGAATGAGCACACAAATTAACTTGAATTTCACACTGACAGCAATGATTACGGGACACGGACTAACTAAATCCTACTTACACCGGCTGGGAATAATACAGGACTCTAGATGCATCTGTCTACAAGAAGAGCAAACAGTAGAACATCTGATATATCGATGTGGCAAACTAAAACAGCAAAGGGAAGTAATGAAGAAAGCCATTGAATCTAATAACAACAAATGGCCAGTGACTAAAGAGCAGCTAATCACAAACAACATAAGGGCTTTCAAAACATTTATTCAAAGCATTAATTTTGGTGAATTAAAATAGTATATTCCAACTGCTAATAGGAAGATAGTGGAAGTGATATGGTGTAGTGATATAAAATAAACAAAGGACCAGATATAAATACAGCAAGTTCAATTTAAAAGACAACTGGAAGATAGTAGAAGTGATAGTGACAGTGAATATAGAAATAAATGTAATAGGTATCAATGTAATAGCATGTAGTATCGCTTACTGCGATGGGGCATGCTTGTTATAGCTAATAAAAAAAAAATAATAACAATAACAATAATAATAACAATAACAACAACAACAACAACAACAATAATAATAATAATAATAATAATAACAATAACAATAATAACAATAATAACAATAAGAATAATAATAACAATAACAACAACAATAATAATAATAATAATAATAATAATAATAATAATAATAATAATAATAATAATAATAACAACAATAACAATAATAACAATAATAACAATAATAACAATAACAATAATAATAATAACAATAATAACAATAATAATAATAATAATAATAATAATAATAATAATAATAATAATAATAATAATAATAATAATAATAATAATAATAATAATAATAATAATAATAATAATAATAATAATAATAATAATAATAAATATCTTCGACAAGCATGTGATTTACCCACAACATACATGCTATTATGACATAGGTTGCTTTCATATCCTCTTCTTTATGGTCAGTTTCTAGTTCTAAAGACATCTTCAGTTTATCTTCAGAACTGGAATCATTTGATTCATACAAGTCATAATACACGCATAGGCATTATCATCATCAACACGCCCGCTTGTACCACATACGGCACCGCAGGTGGTGACACTGACGATACATGGAATGAGATGGCGGAGGAAACCTGCGCCAGCGCCATTTTGTGCACGACAAATCCCACATGAGGTTGCCTGAGATCGAACCCGGGCCTCTTTGGTCAGAAACGAATGGTCTAACCACTCGGCTACGGCGCGGCCCCGCACAAGATATATGCACTTACCTTCTACTGCTGTTTGTGAGAAGTAACTACATCTAGTTGCTACGACAAAGCAATATTGCACAAGAGGAAGAAACATAACAGTAATATGTAATGTCCGTAGGCTGCAGAGTTTGGCTCACCGCTGTGACACAGAACTAACTGCCCATTAGTCATTCTTGAAGCTATAGAAATAGACGCATTACTAAACAGTTGAGTAAGGTGTAATATTACATGTTTTAATCAGGCGGTTGCATAGGCGCGTTCGTTCGAAAACTAGAGTGCTGGGGTCTCTCAGGCCCTTATTGACCACTGAGGATTAGTAATCCTCCTTGAGAGAAAATATTGATGTAAAGTGCACCTGCATTATAGAACTTTCCCATTTCTGGTAAGCCATAACGCAGCGCATTCAAGAAATTTAAGAGCAAAATGACTGAAATCCACAATTTTAGTCACAATGACGTGAAAATTTGTACGCATTTGTGCAAAAACATATCTAGTAGGTCAATCAAATTTCACTTTTCTAAGTAAGACAGTTTTTGCAATCTGTTTAATGGGGTTCTTGCTGAAATTTCAGTGTAGCATAAGAAATATTCCATGTAAAATACATATTATTTGTGATAAATGAAGTAAACTCTGGCTATATATTTCTTCACAAAACCTGGTATTTTTATTTAGCTGTGTGAATAAGTTTTGGCGCATTGAATACATCGATGACCATTTTTCCTTCAACTTATTAATAATGTTTAAAATCAAAACTGAATAACAGTTAAACTGCTCTATCTAGAGCATTTAAAATACGAAGTTTCATGGAGCAACTATGTAAGAATACGTGTGCAAGATTTCAAAGAAATCTCTTAAGAATTACACTAGAAGGAGTACTTTGAAGATGAAAATATGTAAAACAATAGAAAGCAAAGAAAAATGATTTAAGACTTTTAAGTGTATGGCAACGTACTATTTACTACTTTAGAAGGTCCTTCAGATAAATGTTTAGTTTTTCTTCTTTAAGGTTTGCTACCCTTAAGTGTGTTTATTTTTACTTTGGTGATTTAAATGTATTTAATGTACTTAGTGCATTCTGCGTATCCATAACATTACTTTTCCTTTTGCTGTGTGGAGTTACTTTACTGTTGTGATCCCTTCTTTTCCATAGAGAGCAGTTTCACAGCCCATACTGAACTCGCTGATAGTCGAGGTCACTGCCATTTGCAATTTTTTTAGAGACAACAATCCTTGTATACTGAGAGGAAGTGAAATGACCCGTCAGACTTTAACAACAAATTTCTCATGTTGTGAATAACAAGAAAGTCTAGTACCAAATTGCTGAAAAGTTTATAGATTTCTAGAAAAAAAATTATCAAAAACATTTATCATCACCTGGCTGGATTATTATTGATTGGAGGTTCTTGATTAATGGCTATATTCATAGAAAATTGAATAAACAACAACTTTTTTTTTGGCGTATTTCAATAGATTACTGTTTTTGTGTAAATTAAATTTAAAGAACCCACAATTTGTAGCCTTTTTGTAGAATACAGAAAAACACAACCACGTGTTTCACATGGAATGAATCAGTTTTTGGTAAAGTCTTGAGACTCTGGTGTAATATTTTGCCATTGTTGTTCTAGATATTGTTTCAGAGCCGACTTACTTCGTATTTCATTTTTTCTGACCATTGTTTACTACAAATATGTTCGATTGTGTTAAGGTCTGTGCTCTGTCCTGTATGAACCATTTCCGTTATGTCTTGCTGATGGTAGTAATCTGAACCTAAATGCAAAATATCAACACTTTTTCAAATGTTACTTCAGGATATTGAAATACTGAAATGTATACATGTTATCTAGAACAAAAGGAAGTTGCTCAACACCAGATGCCCACTACAGATCATCTCTTGAATAACAAATATATCAAAATGTAGAGGATTTAACACATTTCATGCACAAACGTGCAGTAAAATAGACAACACGTAGATTAGTAACCAGCACTGAATGCAGCAAATTTAGGTTCTCACCATGACAGCATGACTGAGAAATGAATAAGAAAAATAATGTCGTAAAAGACGTATTTAAATACCACCAGTGTGAAAGAACATTGAAACTTCAACAGTTCGCTTGTAGATATTGTGCTATGGGTATTTCAGTAGAACTTGGAAACCAGCAGCAAAGTTATGTCCAGGCAGAACAGTTTGTGCTTGGGAGAGAGTTCTCCCTGTTGTACATTGGCCCCCAAAAGCTCCGCCTTGAATCCCTAGGATTATAGCCTGTGAAATATTTTGAAGGAAAATGCCTTTCCGGAACTTCATCGAACTATGGAGTCTCTGAAGCCAGTTTAGTGAAAGAAGACGGTTCAACTCCATTAGAGGTGTATGGAATACTACGTGAAGCAAGGCTGCATTATTATTCTGCTGTGTGCAAACAAATAAGACAGCATCCCCCATTAAAATACCTGTCTGTTTGAGGGACATAGTATTAAACTTGTAAAAATTCTCTTACGCCAAAGCATGGTTTTACCTATATGGCTGTTGGTTACTTTAAATTAAAACGTGTTGTTAAATGATTTAATTCAAAAATAGTGGGGTATATAACAAAGAGGGAGACGTCATACACTGCGACTTAGGGCGACTACCACGCTCCAGGCGAAGGGAATGAAGTAAAGGAACTAGAGAAGGCTACAGGTCGCAGGCTGGCTGATCACAGAGACGTGTAGAGGTCCCTAATAACTGTTGACTTGAAGATCCGCCTCACTTCTAGATCTATCACACATTAATTATTGAGACATTATTCAACATGTTCTCGGGCTTCGAGCCAGGTGTAGTGATGAAGAGCCATTGACGTTTCGGGAGTGTGCATCAGGATGATGAATGACTAGTAAGAGTGAAAGGACCAGTATGTATACTTACCACCCTGATGGGAGAGGTGCACACTCCCAAAACGTCGATGGTTCTTCATCACTACACCTGGCTCGAAGCCCGAGAACATCTTGAATATGTTCGTCACCAGGAAAGCTTCAAATCATACTTTATTTATATATTACTTGTAATAGAAGATATATAGTGAATGCAGATGAAAATATTAAAACCTAACGCTTAGTAACCTTTAAAGTTAGATATGCTTTACATGCTAAAACGCAATAATTGCGTTACAAAATATTTTGCTGCCGTTTCCTCAGTGTTCCAATGAAAAACCCATCTACAAACTGAAAGATCTTTTGGTAATTTTGAACAAAAGGCTAATTTCCGAGAATATTGTGTGAGCTCCTAAAATTAAACACTCCACGAGGGAAATCGCAACGTGAGAGCGCCTTTAAAAATAGCTGCAAAAATGCCTGTTCTGAAGGATACAGACACCTGAAACTTGCCCAACGGACTGTCCTGGAATTTACTGAAAATCCTGTCTTTGATTTCGTTATCGGTATTTGGCTTGAATTTATATGTAGCAAAAAAGTTGCATTTCTTTGGAGTGGTCCGTGAAAGGCCGTAAGAGCTCTAGGGTCCGGTGAAGAAGGCCCTAGTAATGCCAAGCCATATACTACCAACCGGGGGCGGGGCGGGGGTGCTTTATTACCACCTTGAAATTTCATTGTTTCTCAAAAAGAGCAAATGAAAAATCTGAAACAAATGCGCAATTCAGTAGCAGAAACAGCGACTGACAACAACTATTAACTGCATACCTTTAACCAAGAATCAAAAGAAAGAATGTAAAAAATTACAGGAGGGGGGGGGGGAGGTACCCACTCTTGATAATGCCAGGGTTAAATCTATTTTCAGCGGTTCACAGTTGCAGCAGCAACTATTTCTGTCCTATAGATAGTCATGCAAAATAACACAAGACCAAACATGAAAAATGCACATCATAATGCCTGTAATGTCCTGAATGGGTAATGCAGTTCATTTGACGCATTTTAAAATAGAACCGTCTGAAGAAGGCATTTTTGAAAATTATATGTATATTATGACTATTCGGTCTTCACTGTCCCTTCACTAATCTGATCTGATTCAACGTTCACTGTAACTTCTCTATTCCTTCCGCTTCACTCACTGGGGAGTCGAACACAAGACCTTTCTCAGCTCTTGCGATAGCAGCATACTCTGTCACTAGTACCACCGGAACCTCACTCGGAGAACACACTCAATTACCAGCATTTTATGTCGCATCAGAATCGCACTCAACTAGCCCATTTGCTTACATAGAGGAGGAAATCGTCCACAGAGTTGTGGAATGTTCGGGAGGGGAAGAAGGTTCCAGAATAATCACAATGGCGCTTCTTGCCTCTATGCTGGGTCAGAGTACTCATTTTTCAAACGGCCAGTACTTCCTATGTAAGCATAGCTCCTTCACAAGAACTCAAGGGCTGTGATGCACTGCACTATCCCGTGGATTTTAGTCAACAATGAAGCAGAAGATATTCTTGCTGACTACCATCACCGGTCCAAATTTAACTTCTAGGAAATGTGCAGAGCTTACTTAATATTTCATTTTGAGCCTCTGCATGTGGTTCTCTCTCTCTCTCTCTCTCTCTCTCTCTCTCTCTCTCTCTCTCTCTCTCTCTCTCTCTCTCTACCTTATTCTCTTTTGTGTATCGTGAAGAGAAACAAAGCCATAATGTTTCTGAAATCTAATTTTTGCTTGGCTTTTGGATCATGGTTGGTCCGTTATATAATAATCAGGTAAAAAGTAAAGATATTAGTTGGGAAGAATTATATTTTTCTGTTTCAGATTTCAAAACATTCTTTCTGTTTGCATCAAGTTATTTATAAATGTTCTGTGAGGATGTAATGCAAGTATTCATGATTGTGTGTTTAAGTGTATAAGTAAAGACATGATATACATAATATTCCTGTGATATCGCTCCCGGGGCAAATTTAAAGAATGGCGCGTTGGCTTTATGTGCTCTGTTGGTACGGTACGAGATCACGCTTTCACTTATATTGTTGAAGAAAATAACGATAAACGTTATGCAAAACGGTTGCGAACATTGAATTAAAAAAAAAATTATTTTGTTGTTTAACGACGCTGTCAATTGCCAGGATCACATCAGCGTCGCCGGTGTGCCGGAATTTCGTCCGGCAGGAGTTCTTTTACATGCCAGTAAATCTACTGACATGGAGCTGTCGTTTTTAAGCACACTTAAAAACCATCGGAATGGGCCGGATTTGAACCCGCGACCTTGGGAACAGTAAGCCAACGTCTAGCCAACTGAGCCACCCAGAACATTTACAACAATTTTTTACTTTGGCTAATAATACTTTAAAAGTTAATAATGATACTCTTAATTTGAAGTTTCTGACAAATAGTTTGGAATGCAAAGGCGTCAGGATATTCCATTGTTTATGTGGCCACACGTATTTGTTTTGAAAACGGAAAATAAGGTTCTGTATAACACGTCTAAATCTTATATAAGCATCTTAACCGGCTAACTCATGGACAACTTCCTAAACAATGAAAATTCCATTACAGTGGCTTCTAAACCTCGGTATAGATAAATGGCGTTTGTTCACAATAAACGAACACTCTAAAACTGCAGTCATTTTACCAACTCATTCCATGCTTCTCTCCATACCTTATTCCAGTGGTTCGGCTTGGCGTATTCTGTTCTGGAGCAACTTAGGCATCTCTCTTAGCGAGCTAATGTAGCATATTAGCCGCTCCATTGAGCAATAGCCACTCAGCGATGGAGAGCTTTTGCTACTAGATTTAGCTCCATCAAGTTTCAATAGTATTTATAGCCCACCTAGAAAGCTACCTCCATCTTTGACTTCTTTGTGAGGACTTCGTCATCATGTACTCTCTAATTGTACTGCTTTGTCAGCTTGAATTCGTGACAGCCAACCTGCCACGAGAGAGACGAGGCGAGAGCACATTGTAACATGCACTGCATTGCAAAAATTCTCATTGTGAGGACATTTCGATAGTAAATAAAACGAAATCAGTTTATTTTACAAAAAGGTTGCAAAGGGCAGCTCTATTCGGTTTCTTTTAGGTTATTGATATATCTAACGGTACACTGTGGTGCGTTAATACTGTTAAGCAAGGTTATCCGGAGGTCGGCGCCGGGCAGTCGGAATACTGTCCCGCACAACAGCAGGTGGATTTAGAGGGTGGGGGAAGTAGTTGGAGCAGCTTTGATGTGCATTGCTGCACTGTACATAAGCATCTATGTATGTGAGTTTATTTCATTTCAATTTATTTCACTGTATGTTGACGGCTTTGCTATTTACTGCCGCTCTTTTAGTCTTGAGCACATCGAGCGTCAATTGCAGCTGACTATATACTCCATCGTTGAGTGAGCGCTTCGCAGCGGCTTTCAGTTCTCAGCTACGAAAACACAGTGCCTGCACTTTCATCGGCTTCATGGTGTGCACCCTCCTTCTGGCTTTATTTGCGTGGCACACATCTGCCGTTTGTTCCACACCTTAAAAATTATTTTCTTGTTTAACGACGCTGTCAATTGCCGGGATCACATCAGCGTCGCCGGTGTGCCGAAATTTTGTCCCGCAGGAGTTCTTTTACATGCCAGTAAATCTACTGACATGGAGCTGTCGTTTTTAAGCACACTTAAAAACCATCGGCCTGGGCCGGGTTTGAACCCGCGACCTTGGGAACAGTAGGCCAGCATCTAACCAACTGAGCCATCCAGACCGACACCACACCTTAAGCTCTTGGGCCTTCACTTCGTCAGCAAACTCAAATGGGAGTACCATATTCATCATCTTCGTGCTTCCTGCGATCGTTCCCTTCGGATACTCAGGGTTTCATCTGGGGCATCTTGGGATGGCAATCGCACTGTAATGTTGATGTTATATCGCTCATTGGTTCGGTCCAAATTAGATTACGGCTATTTTATCTATGGCACGGCGTCCGCCCGTACAACGGCTCGGTACTGCGGACGAGACACTCGGGCGGGGGGCAATCACTGTCCCCCCGTTCGACCCGAACTGCCTCTGGAGCCTCTGGAGCCTCTAAACTTTGCCTTTTAGACACGATTCATCATACTGGTATCCGTCTTGCTACTGGAGCTTTCCACACTAATCGAGTCGAGTGTATGCCAATTCTGGCGAACCTCCACTGTCTGTCCGGCGCTCGTTGTTGGTTTGTTCGTACGTGGCGCAGTTGGCAGCTCACCCGGGTCATCCTTCGTTTCCACCCGTATTGCGTCCAGATCTCACCCGCTGTTCTATGCGAAATAGTTCTATATCCACCACAGCGGTATTCGGTTCCGGGAACTGCTCGCAGCACATTCTCTCCAAATGCCTGCTGTAGAACGGTATTGCCTTGGCCGCTTCCCTCCTTGGCAACTCCAGCGTGGCCAATTGGACCTGAGCTTTCAGGCCGTGGTAAGAGAGCTGCCTCCCATTCGGTGTATCATCAGCTCTTCACCGGGGTCCTGGGCCGTTACACGAATTACATTGCGGTATTTACCGATGGTCCCCAGCCGGGTGATGCTACAAGGTGTAGTTTTCTGCATAACGGTGTGGCTCACATGTACCGCCTTCTTGACGCATGTTCCGTTTTTATTGCCGAGCTATTTGCCACATTTTATTTCTTACTTTTTGACTCCATTTCAGGTCATGGGTGTTTTATTATTTGCTCCAATTCTCTGAGTGCTCTTCAGGCCGTGCTGCAATTTCTCGGCACTTCAGCATTCGTTGTTAAACTTCAGACACTTATCTCACAGTTACTCTACTGCGGGTACCAGCTTGTTTTTACATGGACCGCAGGCCGTGTGGGTAATTCCCGGTAACGAGGAGGTGGATGCTGCTGCTAAGTCTGCATGTCGTCTGCCGGAGTTATCCACCCGTACTCTGCCTTATTTTGATGTGCAGCGGTACTTCGATCTCCATCTTTTGTCGGTCTGGCAGCAGTCGTAGAAAGCACTAGCTGGCACTCAACTGCGGACAATTAAGGACAGCGTACAACCCTGGAAGACGGCCTGCAGGGATTCCAAGTAGGCAGAAGTTATTCATACTTGCCTGAGGATAGGTCACTCGCGTGCCACACACGGCTATCTTTGGCGTGGTGACCCGGCACTGGTCTGTGCGGTACACAACTCTCCGTGTCACATGTGCTGCTTGAATGTGAGCGTCAGTCTCTAGGCCTGGGTATTCCACTGCGCTCCCTTCTCGGGTATGATCCCGTGCCTATAGATTAAGTGCTGCTATTTGCGAAGCAAATTTAACTTGTATTTTATCTTTGGTGCGTGATGTTTTTAGTTTTTAACTTTGGTGAATCTCCTTCACCTTTTGCGCTTTTAACTGTTTTTCCCTTACACATTTTAACCTATCACACTGTAACTATGTGTGAACGTTTTCACTTTTTACAGTTTTAACCTTCCCTTGTTACCGCTTTATGTGCTTTAACCTTCACTTTTAAGGTTTTAACTGTTTTTCATTTTCATTTTGCTTTAACTTTCAGCTTTTAACCTCATACATTTGTGAGTGTTTTAGTCTTTAACCTTTCACTTCGGGCCCAAATGGCATAGCTGTCGACAGCCGCGCCGTAGCCGAGTGGCTAGACCATTCGCTTCTAACCAAAGCGGCCCGGGTTCAATACCAGGCAACTGCAAAAAGAAAACCTAGCTGCCGACGGGCCCTTAAACTCTACTCACTCATTCACTCACTTCTTATCATCTTAATTTTTAATTTAGCTTATTGTGGCGCCGGCCGCGCGTCAAAGGAGGTTCAAGGTCATCACTAGTTGTCACGCGTTGGTAGGCAACGCGCGAGAATGGCGGCTAAAAACAAATACTATTTCCAGATAGTTGGAGAAGCTTCGATTGCAGAGTTTGTTATGAGAAGCTTCTTAAGGCGTGCACTTCCAGAAATCTCGCCGGTACCTACTCCATTCTCGGCTATATAAGCGAGTTGACACAGAGAGAGAAGTCAGTTGAAGTGTACGTATTGAGTCATTTTTAGACAGTCAATTGTCAGAGGAAGCTATGAATAGTTGTGCAGTGTTTATTTGTCTCAATGTTACGATAAAAGAACAGCTGTGAGTTGCAAGTTGTGAATTGTGATTCACCTTTAGAAGAAATAAAGTGAAATGAAAAATACTGGACCTGTCATTTGTTGCATTATACTGAATTTGTTACAGAAAATGTCATTCACAAATAAAGCTGTTCAAATCTAAAATGTAGAAAAAAAACATTCATATATTTGTAAAGAAAGAAGCCACGTAGCTTAGTAACACATATCTAAAATTAGTACAGATTTGCAGTGCCGAACTTCCCCTAACAGATGGGTTAAAGTTCATCACTCTATCCTAAAGTGAGCAATAGTTGAATATTTTCGGTTAAGGAGTGAATAATTTGCAGCACAAAATGACAGATGTAATGCAATCCTAAAAACATGTTTATTACGTAAAGACCGTGTCAACAATAACAAAATATGTATGAGTATATCAACTAAAGGTGGAAATTGCAGTTAATAAGCATGCACTGCCGTTTAGTTTCCCCTTACACAAATACAAGACATCAATTTGCGTTATTCTAATCTAGAGTGTAGTCTTAAATTTTCCAACTTTTTAACAGCCTTTTCAATTTAATAATAATTAAATATCTCTCTCCTTATAGTTATTACCATCTATACTATACATAGCAAGTAGAGGAAATATTTTATTCCAACCAAAAATTCGATGTCGAGATTTCAACGGAAGTATATATTTTGAGGCCCCCTGAATCCAAAAAAGGCATTTTTGAAAAATACTCCGTGTGTATATGTGTATGTGTGTCAGTCAGTGTATGTGTAAGTGTGTCTATGGGCAGCATAACTCAAAAACGAAAATTCGGTTAGAAACCAAAGTTGGTAAAGTTTTAATGTTTTCAAGGATGCGACGCGAAGATCTTGAAGAAAATTCCTACACCCTAAACTACCCTTTACATGGAAAATTTTAATTTTTTCAAAAATAGTTCTAACGATTTTGATTAAAATGTCACGTGTTTAAAACATGTTTATGACAAATGAAATGTATATTTTGAATTTTCTGACTGTAGCCTATGTAGATCTTGCTAAAATATACAATTTGCGTCCATTTTTTTTTTTATTTTTTTATTTTTTATTTTATAGAGTGAAGCATTTCGGAGATATACTTTGTTATTTGTGTGAGGTTTGAAAAACTTAAACTTTCGTCAAATGGAACATCATTATTCATTTGTTATATGTTAGCCGTGCAAAGAGAACGGCTTTAAAAGATTTGACTATCGCTCAAAGCCTACTGTATTCACATATTCCCTTTGTATCTACAAGGAGATAAACAATGAGATAACTTCTTCTGCAAATGTTTATCTCGACTAACACGAAGAAGATATAATAAGATAGGAATAAGAGTTTGTAAGAACGGTTAGTACAAGAGTAGAGAAAGTCATATGAGTGCAACACAACAGATTTTGTTTAATATCTTATATTACTGCACTTGCAAATTGTTGCAGAAGTAATACCTTGTTCATGTTTTTCCTACATTTATTTTAGAATTATTGTCTTAGTCTAAGTCGACTTGCAATATTTGCTTTTTCGCGTGTTTTCATGATCAAATTCTTTTCTTCCTTCATGTTTCACACAGATACAGATACATACAATATGTGTCACTAACTGTATTGTGTTGGTCAGCATTGTGAAGATTCCTGGAGTCGTTTCCAAGGTATTAGAAAGTAGAGTAATTGAAGAAATGTGTGCAGAAAGAAGCAAGTGGTTTGTTTTAACAAGAAATTAATGCCAGGTGCACTGCAGCAGATGCACATAGTGCTCTGTGTTCTCCAAGAAGGCATGCAATGAGAGGCTGATGGGATTGTTGGGAACAAAGCGTTTGTTGTTCCCGGCTTATGGCAGCCATTGTCACCTACAGCGTTAGTTGGCTGACCTAGGGCGTCTAAGCTATATTCATACCTGATAATATGGCTTAACTACACTGCACTGTTATCCACGATAGCTTAATATGCAGAGGTATGGCCGGCCGCTTCCTCTACAATAGCTTACTTTGTGTGGTAAATCACTACCTTTATAATCTCCCAACCAATCAAATTTGTAAGCCGTTACGCGTGAAAGGTTTTATAAGTGTTGGAGTACTCTATTAAAGCAAGCCACTAAGCCACCCGCTCGATCTCAATTTTGCAAAGTACATTTAGAAGCTTATCTCTACCAGCCCAGAGGTTAGAAGTGTCCTTGGTAAGGAAAACTCCGCCTTGAATGGAAACAAATTAAATATCCTCCTCTTTATAAATTAGCAACAGACCAACACTGGAAGTTGAGATCACAAAGCACTGAGGCCCATAGGCCGCTTCACTTCCAGACATTATACTTGTGTCATTTTAACTCATGTCGCACATTTCCATAACTCGGTGGTTTTCTACATGCAGATGATTGCCAGAAATTTACCTGCTTTACAACTGAAGAAGCTGGCAAGTCAGTCAACTTAGTGATAAAACTGAAGATGGAAATAAATCAAGCTGACAATAATGCAAAAAATAAAGTAGGAAATTATAAATTTGAAAAAGTTAATACTTTCACATATTTAGGAGCAAAAATAAATAACAAACGATTAATTGCAGAATAAATAAATCATCGAATATTAACAGGAAATAAAGCATATTTTGCAAATCTTAGACTGATCAAATCTAAATTGTTAAAGAGAACAACAAAACTAAAAGTATCCAAAACCCTGATTAGACCAGTGGTAACATATGCTGCTGAAACTTGGGTATTGAATAAAACAGATGAAAATGCTCTACGTATATTCGAGAGAAAGATTATAAGACGAACATACGGGCCAATATCCGAGAACAACACAAGGAGAATCATATCAAACTCGGAAATCAGCCTAATACTCATAGGGGAGGATTTGGTGAAGTACATCATATCGCTGAGATCGAGGTGGTTAGGGCACATTGAAACGATGGAAGAGTTCCTAAACATTTACTACATAATGACATAATAGGGGTAAGAAGGAGGGGAACACCGAAAAAGAGGTAGTTACAGAGTGTGGAAAAGCATATGGAAAAATCGGAAAAAGAGGCTGGAATGGGAAAGCACAGGATCGAGATGAATGGAGGAGAATTGTGAAGGAGGCCAAAGCCCACAACGGGTTGTAGCACCAACTCGAGATAGTGGCTTTGTAGAAAGGAACTAAGTGTGTGTCAGAACCTTTTTGTATTGATTTACATGTTGTTACTTACTACTCAAGATTCTATATTAAATTTAAAGGGCTAGAATGAGGAAACGTTCAAACAAATGCGGAATGCGTTTACACCATTTCGGTGTTTCAAACATTGCTACGTCTGTGGGAAAATGGAACTACAAAACCTCCTTTTAGACAAGTTTTGAAAGTATGTGCAAAACCCTCCATGGACTTATCGCTAAGATCTATTTTCGATAAAATCAAAATTTTGTAAACGTTTCCCATGTAAACAGCAGTTTAGAGTGGGGAAATTTACTTTAAAATCTTCGTGTCACATCCTTAAACTATGTTAACCTTAAATAACAACTTTGGTTTTTAACCGACTTTTAGTTTTTGAGTCATGCTGTCCACACACACACACACACACACACACACACACACACACACACACACACACACACACACACACACACACACACACACACACACACACACACAAAGAGAGAGAGACCTTATTCTAAACATGCTTTTTTGGGGTCCAGGGGCCTCAAAACATATATTTCCGGTGAAATCTCGACATCGAATTTTTGGGTGGAATTCAATACTTTCTCTACTTACTCTACATAGTAGAGAAAGTGAAAGTAATGTAACTGTAGCCTCCGTAGCATTCGGTGGACGAATAATTACGGCATGACTTGAATAGTTTAGAAGTGAAGCAAAAGCCATAAGCAGTGTTTGTAAGTTCATTCTCTGAATTTGAGCTCAAGAAGATTCGTCCCAAGTATCGTCGTATGGAACATTTAATGCACAAATATGCAAGGAAGATCAGAGTTGAGTAAAAGGCACTGGAAGTAAATGCGGATCATTAGACCCTTTGCTCGTGAGTATTTAAATGATCATATGCTGAAGCTTGAAAATGCTTCAGAGCAAAAGTAATTGAAGCTAAAAGTTCAAAGAACGTTTTGGACATAAAAGTTTATTTTATATTTTTTTAAAAAGAAAAAAAAATACACTTAACCAGATTTCAGCTATGAGTACCTATAAGGGAACCGAGCGGGATGGCTCAGCCGGTAAGGTTTACATTCGGGAGGTCGCGGGTTCGATCCCCTTGGCCGCACACTCTGACATGGTTGTTTCCGTGGTTTCCCCATGTCACTTAAGGGAATGCTGGGCTGCATTAATCTCTTCTCCATGGATTCCTTTCCCTTCCTTTCTCATTTCCCTCCCTTGTCATCTTTCAGGTTTGGTTGGTAGCGCGGCATGTTCTGGCGAATGCGGACAGATGGTATAGTTGCTTTCGCACTGGAACCTCTTTCTCAGCCCTCCTGAAAGTTGCTGCCCGGGCCGGAATGGTCACCTCGTCGCCCTCTCCCTGGGTAGAAGAAACACGTCAATTGTGCGCCAAGTGTCAATATCTGTAATTGTTAAGGACTTCTATGCGTCTCTGAGCTTCGTTGTCTCCGCTCTCTGCCAAGCCTCTGGTCCCAACTCACCTCATCCCTTCCCCTTGGGGAGTGGCAGCTCGCAATGTATCCATGTCGGGGTCACAGTGGGTCGAGGTGTCCCCTTACGTTACACACAGAGAGAAGCTGGGTATATTGTGTTCGGTGTCTCTAAACCAAACAGCAATATACAACAGAGAATATACGACAAAGCTCAATGTACGATACGTAAACTAGGACGAAGCTAGGTAAATAGCACCAACTGCAGGAAGAGGCTGAGAACAGATAGCGAATGTGTGTTCTGTTTCTGCCGGAAACCACTGTGAACGTTGCCGTAATCAAGCCAAACATTTGACACTGAGCCAGTTTTCCGCAGTTGCAAAATATGCTTCACATACGATAGCTATACCTAATTATAAAGAAACATCAACTATTTTCTGAGAGATTCTGTCGAAAGATATCTTGCTATCGCTCCTGTTACTGATCTCGATCGCCACTGTTGCAGCAGAAGCGCACATTATTCCATGTTCAGATCGAAAAGTTCCAATAATCCTCACTACAGGTTCACTTAAGGTTGTCCGTAAGATTTCCACATACGAAGAGGAGCAAAATTAAAACCTTAAAAGTGTAATAAAAATTAGAATCCTTGCATCATTGTTCGGTAAGTAGGCAGTACTGTTGTCAATACTTTCAAGAATGCCCAGCAGATGGCGGTGTAGTGCAGACAGGCGAAACGCTGCCACAATACCGGTGCGACATTCACCAACAAAGGAAAACGTTCTGTCATACTTGTACACAACAGTAAATGTGTGAAATCTATCAGCGAATGATGGTCCAGAGTTATGCTGTGCATCAAGTGTCGAGTGGAGTACCACAAACGCCGTCACTTCTTGGAAGGACCTCCTCACCGTATTCTGTGCAGTTGAAGCCATTGGCCATTGTCGAAAAACGTGGATATTCCAGAAAATTCTCCGGTAATTCGCCTGGACTATATAGTCAAGTCGGTACGAGTAAGTTAGTGCTGAGAAATTTAAAGTGAGAGTGTTGAGTCAGTTTTAGGTAGTTAATCATTAGAGTTGTCTGTTCGTGTGAACAGTCAAGCAGTATTAACAGTCGGTGTCAAGGTTACGATAGGACAGAACAGCTGTGAGTTACAAGGTCACGACGAATTGTAAATTCTGTTAACGTTAAAACAGAGAACTCTTTTGTGATTCAGTTCTAGAAGAAATAAAGTGACGTATAAGGTAACCGGATTTGTCATTTGTCACAATATATGAATTATTTTATGGGCGATTTGGAGGTCCTTTGGCTGGTGTTAGTTGCAGGCAGCGCTAGTTGTGTATACAGCCATATTGATTAATTCTCCCTTATCTGCAATAAGGCTCCTCGTGCTGAATATATGATATAGCGGGCCCTTCAGACCCTTGGCTTGCGATTTGCTAGTAGCTTTATCATAGCTTAGCAATGTACCTATCTGATGAAATTCGTAACCACAAGTGGCTCCATCAACTGTAACAGATTAGATTAATATTAATTACTTTCTTACGATATTGATGTATTGTTTACAGTTGTGTAATTTGTCAGATCACGGCATACTAAATGAATCAAGATCTAATTTGTTGCGGACTACTACCAGTAGTGTGAATTGAAAAGCAATTAACCTCAAAATGAGGTAAAATAAAACACAGTATTTATTGAGAACATGATTTATTGACACTATTTGAATCAGTGTCGATTATAAACACAATTGAATGACGTAGCTTATTAATTGTTGCATACTGGTGCTGCAACGAGCTCATGTTTTATTAGATATAGTCGTATCCTTATAAACATATTGTCAGATGAAACGACCGCGATTAGTCCATTAGTCAATATAAAATACGCGGCGTGTGAATGGAATAGCCGTTATAAATTGCTTACAAAGGGAGAGAAAGCACAGTACGTAGCGATTATAAGTTGGAGCCTGGCCTGGTGCTCTGGTCCCAGCATACCGGCGGGATTGCGATGTACTGGCACTGACCCCTTAGGAATATGAGAAACTTCACACTTGTACTGTGTGCATGGCATGTCGGCGTGAGGCCGCCAGCAGGTTGGTCGGCCTTACATCTCAATACAGCTGTCGTACCACCAACTATTATTATTGTTCTTGTTATTGTTATTATTATTATTATTATTATTATTATTAGTAGTAGTAGTAGTAGTAGTAGTAGTAGTAGTAGTAGTAGTAGTAGTAGTAGTAGTAGTAGTAGTAGTAGTAGTAGTAGTAGTAGTAGTAGTAGTAGTAGTAGTAGTAGTAGTAGTAGTAGTAGTAGTAGTAGTAGTAGTAATATTAGTATTATTATTACTATTATTAGTATTATTATTATTATTATTATTATTATTATTATTATTATTATTATTATTATTATTATTATTATTATTATTATTATTATTATTATTATTATTATTATTATTATTATTATTATTATTATTATTATTATTATTATTATTATTATTATTATTATTATTATTATTATTATTATTATCATCACTATTATCATCATCATCATTATCATCATCACTATTATTATTATTATTATTATTATTATTATTATTATTATTATTATTATTATTATTATTATTATTATTATTATTATTATTATTATTATTATTATTATTATTATTATTATTATTATTATTATTGATAAACCCTGTTTAAAATAATTCCTGAACTATGTTTGCTCTTTCATCTCAGTTGGTAAATATTCATTTATAATTTTACCATTAGCGTAAATGAAAAGTCACACTATATCCTGTCTTATTACTGAGCTATCTAATATGCGCTTTATTTTTTATCATCACAAACCTCTCAGGTAGCACACTGCATACATTGTTTGTTCTCGGAAATCGCTATCGCAAATGACAGACAGCAACTTCACGTGGAGTGAAGCATAGCGTTGCAACATATCCCCTGTTTTCTCTCTCATTCTGTTAGTTTTCTAATGAGATTGCGCTTCTAAGGAGTAAACGCCCATGCGTGGAGTGCAAACGCTTACTTGGAGAAAACGTGACAACATTGCTTTTCGCGACACTGAATACCTTCATCATCTCACCTGGCTTTGAGAATAGTACAATAATGTTCAGAAATCAACAAATTCCAATATTGTTCTGCATGACGCGACAGATCAACCCAAAAATGCTACAAAATAACTAAAATCTGAATGTGAGAGAAAATAAGTTAGTATATGAGTATTAGGTATACGAAATGTGTGTGTTGTAGGTCTGGAGAGACCATGAATGAAGTGTTTATGACGGAGGATTGTCTTCCCAGTATTGTTATAGGAAGAGTCCGTAGATAGCGGGGCTTTAACTAGCACCCTGGATAGGCCAAACTACACACACATGTGGATGCTTCTCAGCTCTGGCAAGGCAAGCTCCCTCTTTGCTCACGCACACTGGACACGCGACATCCCCTTTACACCCTCCGCCAGCAAAACAAGCAAGGACAGATCTCCGGCATTCTTGACGACACTTTCCACTCATACCTCTTGCTGGTTGCATATGTTGGCCCGTCCCAAGCACTGCTGTTCACGTTTTTTCCAGAAATGTTATGAGTTCGGTCATAGGCCTTGAGATATTCCGGCCAAGTTTCCGGGACCATCATTTGATTCATAACAAAATACGTAGCATCTTGAAATTGTGAACCGTATTCAGCAGTCCCGAAAGGAACCGTAAGACGCTACATTTCTATTAGCACCTGCCTTTTGTTGATATTATATAAAGCGTTTTCCAATCAATCAGCTTAGCTGTCTGCAGTGCTTTCAGTCGCATAATTGGCAGTGTCGTAGCAGGAAGCGCCCCGTAATCCTACCTCAGTAAGGGATGGGAGGGGTAGAAAGAGCACGCGGCATTGCTATTCCCATCCCCCGCATGTCAAATTGCCAATTATAAGGCTCTGAGATCAACCCCTCTATCTTAGGTAGACCCGCCGCAAACAACCCACTGCAAATATTATTCCCCCATTCTCAAACGGAAGTACCCTTCCTGTTTTGAATCGTCGACCGGAGCAAAATAAGGCAACAGAGTTAAGGAATATTTTAGTTTATTCCACTGGAGGAGGGCCTTGCCTAATAACACAAGGGAATAAAACTTTCTGAGCGATGTGTCTCACACGGGAGAAGATTTGTCAAATGTTCATTAAGGCATCTCTGAGCTAACTTAGTACCTCAACAGTTTTATATGGATTCACTGCTAATTTAATACTCGTAGAATTCCGTCCAAAGCCTGTTGTTCTGGGGGAACATACTCGATGCAGTTAGAGGTTGCGTTAATCTGCAAAAATATTATAAACCGTCTCTAAATTATTCTGGTCATTTTCGAATAGAATCACTAAAGCTTTTAAACACCTTTCCTAAGTAATATCTACATTGGCAGAGTGTGCTTCAATAGAAACCTGAAAGAGGGTCAGAGGTCAACTTGATGGGAATATATTACAGCTGATCTGTCCCATTTTGTGGCTCGCGTTCCTGAGGTCCTGGATTCAAGCCCACTCTGATTTTGCCCGGTTGGTAAGGCGAATACCGGGATGGTTTCTGTACAACTATGAATCTTGTATCACTTCGCTTCTCCTTTCATGTTTCAGGTGCAGATTACTATACACGCCTGAAGCTATTAACAGTGGACCAATATAACTCCACTTGTACCCAATACATACCTTTTAACCACGTTTCACCACCTAGTCTGTGCTATTTTCAAGGTAAACTGACCTTGGCCAACCAAGCTACGAACCGCTACATGCTAGAGCTGACGTCACGTCTACGTCACCCTCCCTGACATCGCGTGATAACGTCACCACACACTACTGATAGAGTAATTAGTTTAGCAATAAGAACCACTTCTAAAACAAAATAGAAATAAGATAAATATGACATATAGAATAAAAGAGAAACTTTAAACTGCAAAAGAATTGTACAAGTGAATAATGTAATTTAGGTTAGTTACTCTTTAGCTTTTTTTTTTCTTTTGTTTATTAACTACTGATCTGAAAACGAATTTAGTAACAGAATCAATAGACGGTATTTCAAACTTCATAACATGGTCACTATTTTTCAAAATGAATATTTTTTCCCCAAACGTCCATTCAATGGGTCCATTTAATTGCTTTAATAATATAACCTCTGGATCTATTTCATGATAAAATGAGCAATGCCATTAGACCATAGCGGCAGTCCATTCCAAAAGCATGCGCTGCTAAGGTCTAAGGCTATTTTCCCATGAAGAGCAGCCTAGATCTGCATGGCTACCAAAGGTCGTTAAGTACGTTAATTCCGACCTTGTTGCTTTCAGAGTATGAAGAGTTGCCTATCCCTAAAAATAATAAGGAACAAGTGAAACACTTGGAATATTGATTAAAATGTATGTACTAAACTAGAAATGTTGAATTGAATTAAATTATTGAACAAAATAAACTGAATTACATTACTAAATTAAATGACATGTTAAACTGAGGTATTGAAATAATTAATCAGTTCTACTATAAATTCAACGTTTTGTATGTGTTTTACACGTGCTAATTAATTTACCAGATTAATTAAAAAGTAACTAAAATGGATTCATAAGTGGGTAATTTGTACTGTGGTGGTGGTGGTGATGGTGGTGGTGGTGGTGGTGGTGCTGATGGTGGTGGTGGTGGCGGTGGCGGTGGCGGTGGCGGTGGTGGTGGTGGTGGTGGCGGTGGCGGTGGCGGTGGCGGTGGTGGCGGTGGTGGTGGTGGTGCTGATGGTGGTGGTGGTGGCGGTGGCGGTGGCGGTGGCGGTGGCGGTGGCGGTGGTGGTGGTGGTGGTGGTGGTGGCGGTGGCGGTGGCGGTGGCGGTGGTGATGGTGGTGGTGGTGGTGGCGGTGGCGGTGGTGGTGGTGGTGGCGGTGGCGGTGGCGGTGGCGGTGGCGGTGGTGATGGTGGTGGTGGCGGTGGCGGTGGCGGCGGTGGCGGTGGTGGTGGCGGTGGCGGTGGCGGTGGCGGTGGTGGTGGTGGCGGCGGTGGCGGTGGCGGTGGCGGTGGCGGTGGCGGTGGTGATGGTGGTGGTGGTGGTGATGGTGGTGGTGGCGGTGGCGGCGGTGGCGGTGGCGGTGGCGGTGGCGGTGGCGGTGGTGATGGTGGTGGTGGTGGTGATGGTGGTGGTGGCGGTGGCGGCGGTGGCGGTGGCGGTGGCGGTGGCGGTGGCGGTGGTGATGGTGGTGGTGGTGGTGGCGGCGGTGGCGGTGGTGATGGTGGTGGTGGTGGTGGCGGTGGCGGTGGCGGTGGCGGTGGCGGTGGTGGTGGTAGTTGTAGTTGTAGCGCCTCGCAATCTGTGAAGAGCTTTTGGATCACTCAAACGAGATGTTCCTTAAGAGAGTCATAACTGGTCTACGGTTATGATGTTGAGACCAAGGTTCAATCCTCACAATGGGTCGGCAAACATTCTCCAAGCCCAAAGAAAGAAAATTCGCAGACCGGGCTTTGTGTGATCCAGAAAGAGGTGTATCAATCGTGGAGGAGAGTATTTCGAAGGAGACCATGCACAATAAGTAAAAGTTAAGCGTAAAAAATGGTGTGCACAAACTTCTGGATTTTGTGGAACAGACCTTGTAAAGCGGTTTGCATAGCACATACTGTGAAATCGGGCTCGCCGCACAGCAATGGACGGACGGAGCCAAGCTACTTCACATCACATGCTGGACCAGCGATCAGACAAAGACGTTAAAGGTCAGGCTGCCTCAGGCAACGTGACTGGTAACAATGGAGGTGGCAGAAACAAAAGGGTCCCTTCTAACGCCTTCGAGAAGGATCTGGTTGAGACATTTCCGCTGCGTGTGTGTAGGGACTCGAAAAGGTCCGTGTGGCATCATCCTCACTATAAGAGGAGGCCAAAAACAGCAGTGAGTCTAGGTGGAGAGAGAGAGAGAGAGAGCTACGGACATGATTGCGTGAGACAGCTGTGCGTGTGCGTCGAAAGAAGATCAACGAGCGTCGCGATTGATTGTAACGTCGTAATTAGGTACGAGAGACAAAAAATAAGATAAAAGACACCGAAAGGACTGACAAGGTTTTGAGAAGAACAGTCGTTGTGAACAGTGAGTTGTGATAGCCCGACAGTGTTAACGACGAGAAGAGCACCATGTATGTGTGATGACATTTTAGAAGACAATAAAGTGATAGAAAAGTAAGCGGACTGGATATTTGTCATTTTGTTACAACATATTTGTGCGCATTAAAATGGGGATATTATCTCCTTTAATTTGCCTGTGAAGTATCGTTCAAATGTATTCTGTTTAGGAGTTATCTGTTTCTCCGTAATAAAATACAATTAAACAACTGAATAGCGAAGCAAGGAAACACCATTAAAGTCAACTGTCAATAACACCTGTACATATTCATCTTGAGGCAATGTAATGAAACACCTTTAAGATGGTTAATAAACCTGGAACATTCAACAAAGCCTTTGAGGACAATCAATACCTATTATATATTTCCTCCCTTGAAGTTACAGATTAAGATCCCCTTCATTAATTTCCATCGAGTTACACAGTTGCTCAAAGGGTGTAATATAATGTCGCGTTCCTCTCTTAAGGGAGCCCTAAAATTGTAAGAAAGGATTGTTTTAAGCGTCAGGTTTACATCGACAATACTTTAGCTTAAGAAACTGACTCTTTCTGAGACTTGGCTATTTAAATGGTAGCCTAATATCACACACAGAGACTACCATTATATATATATATTCCTTACACTGCAGAAAAAACACGGCATTGGAAGCACACATATAATAATAAGAAGCAACTAATGATGCTTGGGATTAATTAAATCAAAGAGTCTGCATTTCTTGTATTTAAAGAGGCAGAAAAATTACCCAGCTAATAGACTTGAGCATGTAATCAACAAAATCAATCTCAATACTGTGAGTGTTGCGATTTTTACACGAACACTTTGCCTCAAACAAGGAAGAAGTACTCCTTGGCTCTGTTTGTGTGAGGCAACATTAGGGGAATGTACAGAGTGACACATCTGTATCTGGTTCAGACCGTCTCAACCTGGAGATGGGGAATGTGGATCAGGAGAAGTGTGGGACCAGAGAAGCAACTGGCTCTGTTTGTGTGAGGCAACATTAGGGGAATGTACAGAGTGACCCATCTGTATCTGGTTCAGACCGTCCCAACCTGGAGATGGGGAATGTGGACCAGGAGAAGTGTGGGACCAGAGAAGCAACTGGCTCTGTTTGTGTGAGGCAACATTAGGGGAATGTACAGAGTGACACATCTGTATCTGGTTCAGACCGTCCCAACCTGGAGATGGGGAATGTGGACCAGGAGAAGTGTGGGACCAGAGAAGCAACTGGCTCTGTTTGTGTGAGGCAACATTAGGGGAATGTACAGAGTGACACATCTGTATCTGGTTCAGACCGTCCCAACCTGGAGATGGGGAATGTGGATCAGGAGAAGTGTGGGACCAGAGAAGCAACTGGTTCTGTTTGTGTGAGGCAACATTAGGGGAATGTACAGAGTGACACATCTGTATCTGGTTCAGACCGTCCCAACCTGGAGATGGGGAATGTGGATCAGGAGAAGTGTGGAACCAGAGAAGCAACTGGCTCTGTTTGTGTGAGGCAACATTAGGGGAATGTACAGAGTGACACATCTGTATCTGGTTCAGACCGTCTCAACCTGGAGATGGGGAATGTGGATCAGAAGAAATGTGGGACCAGAGAAGCAACTGGCTCTGTTTGTGTGAGGCAACATTAGGGGAATGTACGGAGTGACACATCTGTATCCGGTTCATACCGTCCCAACCTGGAGATGGGGAATGTGGACCAGGAGAAGTGTGGGACCAGAGAAGCAACTGGCTCTGTTTGTGTGAGGCAACATTAGGGGAATGTACAGAGTGACACATCTGCATCTGGTTCAGACCGTCCCAACCTGGAGATGGGGAATGTGGATCAGGAGAAGTGTGGGACCAGAGAAGCTACTGGCTCTGTTTGTGTGAGGCAACATTAGGGGAATGTACAGAGTGACACATCTGTATCTGGCTCAGACCGTCCCAACCTGGAGATGGGGAATGTGGATCAGGAGAAGTGTGGGACCAGAGAAGCAACTGGCTCTGTTTGTGTGAGGGAACATTAGGGGAATGTACAGAGTGACACATCTGTATCTGGTTCAGACCGTCCCAACCTGGAGATGGGGAATGTGGATCAGGAGAAGGGTGGGACCAGAGAAGCAACTGGCTCTGTTTGTGTGAGGCAACATTAGGGGAATGTACAGAGTGACACATCTGTATCTGGTTCAGACCGTCCCAACCTGGAGATGGGGAATGTGGATCAGGAGAAGTGAGGGACCAGAGAAGCTACTGGCTCTGCTTGTGTGAGGCAACATTAGGGGAATGTACAGAGTGACACATCTGTATCTGGTTCAGACCGTCCCAACCTGGAGATGGGGAATGTGGATCAGGAGAAGTGTGGGACCAGAGAAGCTACTGGCTCTGTTTGTGTGAGGCAACATTAGGGGAATGTACAGAGTGACACATCTGTATCTGGCTCAGACCGTCCCAACCTGGAGATGGGGAATGTGGATCAGGAGAAGTGTGGGACCAGAGAAGCAACTGGCTCTGTTTGTGTGAGGGAACATTAGGGGAATGTACAGAGTGACACATCTGTATCTGGTTCAGACCGTCCCAACCTGGAGATGGGGAATGTGGATCAGGAGAAGTGTGGGACCAGAGAAGCTACTGGCTCTGTTTGTGTGAGGCAACATTAGGGGAATGTACAGAGTGACACATCTGTATCTGGCTCAGACCGTCCCAACCTGGAGATGGGGAATGTGGATCAGGAGAAGTGTGGGACCAGAGAAGCAACTGGCTCTGTTTGTGTGAGGCAACATTAGGGGAATGTACAGAGTGACACATCTGTATCTGGTTCAGACCGTCCCAACCTGGAGATGGGGAATGTGGATCAGGAGAAGTGTGGGACCAGAGAAGCAACTGGCTCTGTTTGTGTGAGGCAACATTAGGGGAATGTACAGAGTGACACATCTGTATCTGGTTCAGACCGTCCCAACCTGGAGATGGGGAATGTGGACCAGGAGAAGTGTGGGACCAGAGAAGCAACTGGCTCTGTTTGTGTGAGGCAACATTAGGGGAATGTACAGAGTGACACATCTGTATCTGGTTCAGACCGTCCCAACCTGGAGATGGGGAATGTGGATCAGGAGAAGTGTGGGACCAGAGAAGCTACTGGCTCTGTTTGTGTGAGGCAACATTAGGGGAATGTACAGAGTGACACATCTGTATCTGGTTCAGACCGTCCCAACCTGGAGATGGGGAATGTGGACCAGGAGAAGTGTGGGACCAGAGAAGCAACTGGCTCTGTTTGTGTGAGGCAACATTAGGGGAATGTACAGAGTGACACATCTGTATCTGGCTCAGACCGTCCCAACCTGGAGATGGGGAATGTGGATCAGGAGAAGTGTGGGACCAGAGAAGCAACTGGCTCTGTTTGTGTGAGGCAACATTAGGGGAATGTACAGAGTGACACATCTGTATCTGGTTCAGACCGTCCCAACCTGGAGATGGGGAATGTGGACCAGGAGAAGTGTGGGACCAGAGAAGCAACTGGCTCTGTTTGTGTGAGGCAACATTAGGGGAATGTACAGAGTGACACATCTGTATCTGGCTCAGACCGTCCCAACCTGGAGATGGGGAATGTGGATCAGGAGAAGTGTGGGACCAGAGAAGCAACTGGCTCTGTTTGTGTGAGGCAACATTAGGGGAATGTACAGAGTGACACATCTGTATCTGGTTCAGACCGTCCCAACCTGGAGATGGGGAATGTGGATCAGGAGAAGTGTGGGACCAGAGAAGCTACTGGCTCTGTTTGTGTGAGGCAACATTAGGGGAATGTACAGAGTGATACATCTGTATCTGGTTCAGACCGTCCCAACCTGGAGATGGGGAATGTGGATCAGGAGAAGTTTGGGACCAGAGAAGCAACTGGCTCTGTTTGTGTGAGGCAACATTAGGGGAATGTACAGAGTGACACATCTGTATCTGGTTCAGACCGTCCCAACCTGGAGATGGGGAATGTGGATCAGGAGAAGTGTGGGACCAGAGAAGCAACTGGCTCTGTTTGTGTGAGGCAACATTAGGTGAATGTACAGAGTGACACATCTGTATCTGGTTCAGACCGTCCCAACCTGGAGATGGGGAATGTGGATCAGGAGAAGTGTGGGACCAGAGAAGCAACTGGCTCTGTTTGTGTGAGGCAACATTAGGGGAATGTACAGAGTGACACATCTGTATCTGGTTCAGACCGTCCCAACCTGGAGATGGGGAATGTGGATCAGGAGAAGTGTGGGACCAGAGAAGCAACTGGCTCTGTTTGTGTGAGGCAACATTAGGGGAATGTACAGAGTGACACATGTGTGTCACACTCATACACACACTCACAGATCCCTACACATACTGATACACACACCCACAGGCACACTCACAAACCCTTACACATACTCATACACACACTCACAGGCACACTCACAAACCCTTACACACAGAGAGAGAGGGAGGGAGAGAGAGGGAGAGAGAGAGGGAGTGAGAGGGAAACCCTTATGCACTCACAGACACTCTCATAGACACACTTACAAATTCTTACACTCACAGACCCTTACGCACTCAGATACACACAAACCCTTACGCACTCAGGCACATACACGCACACACGTGCACACAAACACACACACAAACCCTTACGCACTTTCAGACACAGTCCCACATACGGACACACAAGGACTATATTGTTCGCATTCATTGGCCCGCAATGATCTAGGTATTTCCGGTAAAACCTCTATATCGAACCTTTGAGTTTTCCCTCTAGGTAGGACAGACATGGGTAGAAGCTACATATATTATGACGAAAAGGATTAATTTGCGGAAAAGCTATGGCACCTGTGTTGCAGCTTGACACGGGGAAGGCTAATACACGTGTTCATTTAATTGGACAAATTCACAGAAGAGAAAACTACGTCAATGCAGCAAGCTTTCCTTTTAAAGTCGATAACAGTGGTATTGAATTTTGATCATTCCTCCACGCACCACCACCACCAGGGAAAGGCTGTTTCATAACAACATGAAATCCCTTTCTGTGTGCACGGACATACGGAGCCCTATCCCTTCTCAGAGTGAAACAAAGGGAGAGTACAGTTTCCCCACACACTCCGTCCACAAAGGGTTCCAAAATACGAACCTCGTGCAGGTTTCAATATCTCATCTAATAATTTAAGAAACACCCAGTCTTATGGCAAAACGCTTACCTAATATCCTTTAATTTGTATTTTAATTATTATTATTGTTTTGTGCGAACCTTTAAATAAACGCAGCTTTCTCTAAAATGTGAGCGAGTGTCTGGACAATACATGTACATTTCCTTACATCTTTACTCCACATGCTTCAGTCGCCTACCCTATATAATTCCTCCATTCATTTGCTTTCGCATTATCCTCCCCACTGTTTGCTCTTTCTTTATCATCTCTCTCTCTCTCTCTCTCTCTCTCTCTCTCTCTCTCTCTCTCTCTCTCTCTCTCTCTCTCTCTCTCTTCAGAAATGTTCCCTTACTTTTAAGCCTTAATTTGATGCTTTTGTTTCTATACCCGTTTCCTTACTTTCCTGCATCTTTTCTCATTATTTCTTTTCTTTTGTATGCCTGAGCTGCATTTCTTGCTTTTCCGCAGCCTTCTTTCTCATTTATTTGTTGATTATGTCATCCATTCCCTTTCACTCTGTCCTAATTTTCTTGGATTCTTCTCTACATTACTTTCCTTATTTTACATTCCTTAGTTCGCTGTCTCCAAAACTTGACCGTAAACTTCTGTCTGATTATTTTTTTCGTATTTTTCATCTAAAATTTGCTTTCTGCTTAAATGTTGGTCAATGTTGCAGTTCTCACCTCATGGTTTCACGGAAATGAATAGATTACATTGCTACTCTTTTGGTATACACCTCTTAGTTGTTCTCACAGTTGAGCATGTTTCATGATGTTTAGTTCTTCCTGTGTAGAAACCTTGTCTCTGTAGAGGCTACCTTGCTTTTTCCTTTGGCAGCCTTCTTTTTTCCATCACCTAAACTGTTTGCCTAAGCTGTCTACCTGCCATTCAGAAAACATTTTCATTACCTCGTTCAGGGTAAGTGGCATACTGACAGATTTACTGAGTGTGAAAGACAGCTGATCAACAAGTGAAGAAAGCACAACGAAAGAAAATAGTCGCGTACCTCTCGTTGTTAAACTCTAATTATGGTTCAATCTTTATCTCGTCATCGTGGCGTCTTACAATTTTCTGACATTATTTAAATATATCCAGAACTGCGACAAATTTGCATTCTGTGCGCTAAAGTTTAGCTGCCGTGATGCGCTCCTTCCATCTGAAAATGCCTTTAAGGTGACTTGGAATAACAGGATATCAGTAATCTTATCTCACGCTACTTGAGGATGAAACAAGATTCACAACACGCTGAATAGGTAGAAATGATTAACAGGCATTGGAATTTCCAAGTATTAGAGCTAGGAACAAAAGGAAGTGAAGTTGAGTTGTTACTAGATCAGGGCTAGGCAATTGGTGCTCACTGGGCGCTGTCTGTTCAAGGCCTTGCACTGATAACTGCAAGTTTAGCAGGTGAAAAGTCTCAAGGTATCCCGCAAGTCGGGCAGTGACGTCACAGGTTACAAACCACTCCATCCCTTGTACTATCGCTTTGTGGCGTCCCCACAGCTTCGGGAGGCATTCTACTGGCTCTCACAAGTGGAGTAACTATAGCAAGGGGGGAGTTTACCTTTTCACGCATGCAGTGGAGTCCTGTTTTAAGTGCAGTTCTATACCTTGTGTCACCCTTACATGACAGCATGGAGTTAAATAGGATATATCTGTCTCTATCTAGCGCATACATTTGCCATTAGCCTCATCCTTTTCTACCCTCGTGTTGTTGCCAGGTTCCTAATAGTATGGTGTAAATATTTAATTGTTATACATTTCAGGTTTGAACACATTATCCTACGCAGAATTTTTTCTCTATCAGGTGATATCCTCTTTAGTCATTATACATTTCTATAGGCCCATATTTCTTCAGAAAAAGTTTTCTTCAATAGAAGTCCGATATTTGTTGTTTCTATGCTCATTACGCACTAACTAACAAACTAACTGCTAGAATGCGTCTATATTTTTTTCTTAGAGTGCTATTACCTGCCTACTTTGAATTCTCTATGTTTACTCAGTTAAGTGTTGACATTTTTTAACTTAATGTTTTCGGAAAATTTTATATCTGTGCACTGCAAAAGTTACTCTGTGTGAAACTTTTTTTGTTTTTGAGTTTACATCGGGGACCAAGCGAGAACAAATGTTGAGGAGGGTTGGAGAAAGTTTTTAAAATAAACCAAAAGGCTGTAGCCTCTTTCTTTTATCGTGTAAGGCAAACAAAAGGTATTCATCTATTCAGCGCCAGGCCTGACACAGAAAGTAGTATAAGGAGCAGCACTAACATTAGTTCGAAAGAAGTCGTGTGTGTAACTGTGAGCTGTTATTGCGTTATTTATTTAATATTTTCCGTAAATATTTGTAGTTATGGAGGGGGAAGCTAGAAACAGACGATGTATTGGTAAATTAAGGAGTAAGGAACGCCAAATAATTATGAATGTGTTAGATTATTTTTCAAGTAAAATGAGTGTTAGTAAGGCAGTAAAAGAAACACCTAAGGCTATCGGGTGTTCAGAGGCAGTATTGTATAAGATTAAAAAGGAAGTAATGAAAGGACCTGCGCGCCATCGAAAAAGAAAGCAAAAAGGGCGGGAAAACAAAAAACGCTAGGTTAACGCAATATGATGGAATAGTGCAAAGTGGAGTGCGGAGAATTTTTCATTCTTTACTGTTTGCAAATATTCCACCCACGCTGAATATAATTTTGTCACGGGTCAACAGTGATGAGACTCTACCAAATTTCTCAAGGGCCACACTTAGTCGGTTCTTACATGATTTCGGAAATTAAAAATTAAATTGTTTTGTTGTTTAACGACGCTGTCAATTGCTAGTATAACATCAGCGTCGCCGGTGTGCCGGAATTTTGTCCCGCATGAGTTCCTTTACATGCCAGTAAATCTACTGACATGGAGCTGTCGTTTTTAAGCACACTTAAAAACCATCTGTCTGGGCCGGATTTGAACTCACGACATGATTTGGGGTTCGAATCTGAAAGAAGGGATAACAAGTGCATATTAAGAGAAAGAGACGATATCATCAGATGGAGACATAAATATCTAAAAGACATAAAAAGGTTTAGGGACCAGAGGAAATTGTTTATACAGGCTTAAAATCCCGTTTTTCAAAAGTGCTCCGTTTATTTAGCTCAAGTTTAATCATAAGTTTGTGACATAAACATTGAAGAGTTTTTAGTTTTATTTCCGTATATTTCTAAATGTGCAACGTATTAACTTTAAAAATTAATTGATGTTGTATATGAGGAAACGTTCAGAACTATTTGTTCATTCATGGCCATGTCATGTCTCTAACCTCAAATCACAACACTATCACAACTTCACTATTAGCCTTAGTTCAAGCGAAAATGTTTCTAATATATGCCACTGACATTTGAACGCAGTTCTTCACAAAATCTTCCAGTGCAGAAATCTTAACGGGTAATTGTCGTTATATTAACATTACGGAATTGATCTGGAAAGTTCACATGAACGAAACGTCATTATATGAAACACTTTGAATGAACTGAAGTGCTGACAAATCAAAATACCAAAGTATGGAATTTAAAATTTAGTAAAAATGTTCAATGCAGGTTCTTATATTTTGGACAGAAATAAGTGTCTATATTGTCGAAATCGAACGCGCATTTTAAATTAACAATTCAGAGTATTATGAGTGCATGAGTGCAGAGTATTATGAGTGCAGAATACAAATGCCCATTTTCCGAGAAATACTAAAATAGTACGGCGCCGGTCACACATCCAAGTAGGTTCAAGGTCACTCAACTCACACCTCTACGTTGCTAGGCAACGCGCGGCAATGTCAGCTAAGAACAAACATCGACTGCAGACAGTTCAAGAAGGTTCGAATGCTGCGCTTTTACGAGAAGCTTTGAGAAACGTGGATTTCCAGAGAAACCGCCACTACCTAATTTCTCGGTTATATAAGCGAGTTGGCACAAAAAGGGAAGAGTGTTGGGAGAGTTTTAGTCAGTTTATCGTCAGAGTCAGGTTTTTTAGTAAGTCAATGAGTGAGTCGAATTTTCAGAGCGAGGTGCGGACAGTGACCAATATTTGTGTTAAGGTTACGATAGAACAGAACGGCAGTGAGTTGCAAGGTCACGACTTGCCTATTCTAATAGTGGAAATGATCATTAAAAGGCAGTAGATACCCTTCCTTGCACCTGTCCGCGGCTGCTTTGTCCACTTTCCTCTTGAGCCTGTTGTTAACCTTAGTTTGCACTCAGTTGCAAGAAAATGGTAGTAATTAACAATATGAAACACTGATAGCAACTTAAAGCACTGAGTGTGCCCAAAACGCAAGTCCAGGGAAGTTGTTATTATTCATGGATCACAAATATGTTACGCGGAGGATACGTGTTATAGTTAGGAGGCAATGCAGCATATGTATATAAATGTAATTATATATTTATCTTATGTAGTTAACTAAAAATAATTGTAATACACTGACATCCGTATTTATTATTAAGACCCTTTTATATTTCTTCCCATATAGTTTATCATACCCTGTATAAATATAAGTGTTAATTTAAGAAACGCAGTGCATCTCTGGCATCCTTACATTTCACTTGTCCTTCGGGTTGTAGGTTGCTATCCTCAAGTTTGGTATTTGTATATACTTGTTTCGGTATAGCCGGGGCCCATTTATAGTTCACAGCTTATACAACACACGTACAGCTATTGTGGCTACCGCCTTCCAAGAGGAACAGATGGAGCGAAGGAATCCACAGGTAACAGGCCGTTGACAGACGGGGCACAGAGGCGCACGGAAGTCCCTAATATTTCGATACTTGAAGAACCTTTTCCCTGCTGGAACTGACCAGAGTGGACAATGAACAACCCGTCAACCAGACATCCCTGTAGTCTCCACAACGAATACGCTTTCCTTTGAGCAAACATCTCCGTCATCTGTCCGGCACCGCCACACTCCACGAAACCTAGAAGCGCACTTGAAAGATGAGAAGGAAATGAAGTGAAATGGAAATGCTGGAAAGGAAATCGTGATAAATGAAAGCAACCCAGCATTCGCCTACCGACTAGGGAAATCCACGAAGTACTCAAGGTCAGAGTGGACAGTCGACGGAAATCAAATACAGGACCTCCCGAATGTGAGTCTCTTACCTTACCGTGCAGCTGTCTCGCTTGTCCGGGACATATTTATAAATGTACTGAGGACAAACAGTGCAGCCGAACCAGAATAACCTTGACCCACTCTGTTTTGAACAAAACCAAGTTAGGATAAGTTTAATATCCTACCATTGCCATTGCGTATTTAGAATAATCTTAACTCACAACTGTTGCAGCTAAATAGTTAACATCAGTTTAAATCCGAGTCATATTTGCTAAGGCCGAATCACTCAACTATTCTCTCTGTAGCAGCTTATCTCGGATAATCCTTCTCTAGCTCCTTTATAATAACCATAATGAATAATACGAATTAGGATAAGTGTAAATCCCAAATATGACTGTCACTGTGCTCGAGTTAGGACACGTTTGATTTGCATCTATACTCGTACCTGAAGAAGGATGTTTCACCAGCAGCGAAAGGTTTCTAACTACTCTTTGACGTAGTTCCAAAGGAAAGTCTCAGCTAAGTGTAACTTTATTATTATGGATCAAATTTTTAAACAGCGAAGTTAAATTATTACAATGTTCTCATAAATATATTGTAAAAATTGCATTTTATTTTCTGCGGCCATTAATACGCTAACTATATTATCAAATTCCTCTTGCGGAGTTTCCATTCGCTTGTAGAGAAGTAACTAAGAAAAGCATCGCTCGTCAATCTCGTATTTCATAATTGTGAAAAGCAGAGAGCTTTTCATCTTAGATTTCGTGTGCCAAAGCGGATCAAATGGCATTAAGCTTAAAATAAAACAATAAACAACCTTTTACGTTAAATATTAACTCAGCCCTAATGGAAAGGGAAGGGGAGCGCAGCCAATTAAGTTATAAATTGAAAACTCGGCAAGAGCCCCCCCCCCCTCCCCCCCTTGTTAGGCACAACATCCTGTCATGGCGAACAATATGCCAGCGCTACGAGGGACGTAAGCGTTTTGAGCACCCTGCATTTTATTTTCAGCAATTCAGACTTAACACAAGAGTAGTAATATATTTAATCCTACTAATATCAAACAAGACTAGGAGTGTTCAGTTTAGTAATAATTAGATAACTAATAACTTCTAATTAAAGTAGAGCAAATAGGCTGTTTAGGCCCTGGTCCTTCACTGTTAGAACTACCTTAATCATTTAACAGTTAGACAGACAGCATGTCGGTAAAACTACAATCAAATTTCAAATAATACTTTATTGAGATAGCCTTATGTTAGGTATACAATTACACCCAGGTAATGACGAATTTCAGGTGAACATTGGAAATGTCGAAAGTTCCAGCCTTCAAGTTTTCAAACTTGACACGAAAAGCAAAATAATTTATTGATTCTTTCTGCTTATAACTATCAGAGGATTGTGGTACACCTTATGCCAAATGGGAAACCATAGTTCACAGTCGCAGATGTCTCTCGTGCGTTGAATATAAAATATCTCTGTATAATAGAAACTTTAACGGAGAAAGGCCATCTTGTTCCAAAAGTATGAAAGTTGAATTGCCCAACATATTCCAGCACCATTCCCGATTACATCTGCCACAAGTTCATAAAGCCAAATAAGTAAGTGCATCCAACTAATCACGTGGTGTAAGAACTCAGCGGTTGCTTCCTACTTGCCGGGCTGTAATGCAGGTATGGGCACGAGAGGAGAGGTAGCGGTTGAACGTGCCTCACTCACCCCACTTTCTCTTGCCGAATGACGAAGGTTGCTTTGATACTACAAGCGAAATGGTGGCTTCGTTCCACCAGCGCGGTAATAATTTCTACGCTAACCAGTTTTCTTACATTATACATATTTTGCAATTATTACAGCCACCTACTGTGGCTAGGCAAATTGCATAATCTTGAAGTTTATAACCTTCCTTTATCTTATGCACGTAGTATTCTTTCACTGCCTTATGATTAACATACTAAATAGTTTCTCCTTTACAATAAATAAAGTTCCATAGCTATTTAGCCTTATAATATTTTAAAACTATTTTATCAACATAATAAATATTTGATTTTAAACTTAATATTACGTTAAAACTTTGAAACACGAAATGCAATAGCTCACATTAAATAAACTAATAAGAAATTAAACCACCAAAACGTGCAATGATATCGTCCCTTTTAAATGCTCACAAATATGAGTATTCAGAAGTATCTTTCAAAATTGTAAATAAATACCTGCAAGATCACCAAAGTTTGATTTATGCTTCTGATCAAAGTGGCGTCTCATTTTGTAACGCTTTATATTTGCAAATTGAAATCCGCATATTAAACAGCAAACTTTCCTGCTCTTGAAACTGAAAACAAATTATCTCTGTCACTCTTCATGAAACAGCCATACTCGCCACTGAATGAGGCGTGTCAGAACCTGAAAAGCAGTGCAGGGGAGGGATGGCAGGTGGAGTGGGGCAAGAACGTGCTCAGTAGAGTGGCCCAGTTGAGCCGATTTTGCCCATGACTCTGCTAGTCACTTGTCGGAAAGGGGGACTGCTAGACAGCAACCGACAGAGTCAATTGCTTTACCATTTTCACCAAAAAGAGCTCGGTCAAGGGCCACTGACAGGAAGATACATAGAGTTTGAGTGGTGCCTGCAACGAGGGATGATCTAGTACAAGTTTTCAACTTTATTTCCTTCCACCCTGGCTTTAATGCTTAGAAATGCCTATGGGTGATCATGACCATCAACCGACAGATATTGATATGAAAGACGAAAACAACATCTACAAAGGTTGAACGAAGAGAGAAAGAACCTTTAAAATGTTGTAATTCTTTCTTCGGCCAAAATAAAACATCTCTGCTTTTAACTGGCCAGTAATAAGTCCAGTTTTCGGTGTTTGTTGATTTCAAACAGCAAACTTTCCTGTTTTTGTAACTTTCAAAAAATTCTCTCTGCCACTCTTCATGGAACAGACTTCCCATGCTATACTCGCCACTGAATGAGGGGTGTCAGAAGTAAAGGTAAAGCTAAACAGCAATGAAGGGGAGGGATGTCTGGTGGAGTGAGGTAAGAACTCGTTTCAGTGGAGTGACCCTTTTGAGCCGATTTAGCCCATGCGTGGTCTAAGGTTTCAACCATTTGGAGACTATAGGAATTGTTTATTTCAATCGCCTAACACTTCAAGCAGTACGGTTTGAAATGTGAAACATTTCTTTTCCATGGCACCATGCAAGGATTATATAATATGAAGTGCATTTTGCTACCTCTGTCTCCTGTGTATACATGTATTGAATATGGACTACGACTTAGAGAACATGGACAGAAACTTCAGCCTTGTTATGAGCAATTTGTAGATTATTGAATAGAGAGGGTTATGTGGTTACAACATATTATTTTCCCCCCAATTTCCGTTTCCTTCTTGTAATGTGTCTCCTCAACGGTAATCTCAAATGCCAATATTAAAGGGACCGATGGGGAAAAGCTGCTCAATTGGTAGATTAAAAATTACAATTGAGTACTTCTAGCTTATTACTGTGGTGGTGGCCGCACATCAAATGTCAGTTACTTCACACTGCTAGGTAACACACAACAATGGCGGCTAAGAACGAACACCGACAGCTGGAGAAGCTTCGAGTCCAAACTTGTTATGAGAAGCTTCGCGAAACGTCGATTTCCAGAAAAAAACGTCGGTACTTAATTCTCAGCTATATAAGCCAGTCGGCACGGACAGAGAAGCCAGTGAGTAGTTAATCGTCAGAGCGAACTATGAACAGTTGAAAAGAACAGCTGTGGGTTGCAAGGTCATGAGTTGTGTGTTGTGATTTACTTTTAAGGGAAATAAAGTGTCAAAAAACTAACCAGATTTGTCATATGTCACAGTACGTTAGAATCCCGGAAGTGTTCTCACAGACATGTTATCGGAGTGAAAATGTGAACTTGTCTGTCGATTTAAATATCTCTGAGCAGAAAATGTGCTTACGGATTTGAGGATTTTTCTGATACTTCTCACCTTTTTTTCTTCAAAACCTCTAAATTTTAATTAGCAAAATCAGCTGTACATATTTTATTAATCATTTTAAAAATATAAATTATATACAGGTTTCAATAAACGGTGTATAGCAAAATTTTAGATCGGTATTTATGAGCAAATTTTCTAATGCGGTTTCCTCAGTTATAATATTTTAGGCATTTTAGCATTTAAAATGCCCTTACTTTACAATTTGTCATTATCAGAGGGAAATTTGTATGGTATTTGCTAAGTACGACAGACACAAAATTTAATGGCGGCTGATAGCTGACTATTACTGTTCTCTTTCCTGCTGTGCATATACATTTTGTGGGTGGAAATGACATTTATAACACCGGCTGTACAGCCTGATTTCACAGTGTGTTGAACCATGCAACACCATAAGGTGTGGCAAACCACTGGTTGGCTATTGTGTTGAGCCACCCGTCATTTAATATTGTATCAGCCATAAATCCAAACAAACTTAGACCAATTAATTTAAAGGTGCACTTGATAGAAAATGTATTTTCTAACTTGATACGGAACGTAAACTTGGAATGCTGTTGAATAGCTGAAATTCGTGTTTCAACCCTCAGTTAGGCACGTGCACTGGTACAACAGTGTTAGTCACGCGGGGCCTAGTAGGCCCTCACTATATTTTTATACTTTTATGCTTGCATTTACTTTTTAAATTGTATCTTTCCTTCATTCCTATGTGAGTCATTCCACGTCAAATAGCACAAAATATGGCAAAAACGACCTTAATCTCTTAGACTTTCTTGAAAATTTGTTGGCGATTTGGAACAAAATACATTTTACCCGTGTTTCTTCGTTTTATATATAAAAAATTTATTTTAGCTGAAATTAATTTTTGAAGGGTCCCAAAAATCGCGTGCTCCTCACCATTCGATCAATCATACCTCCGTTTGTAATAAATCAAACTACTTGATCTTTGGCTCAAATTAAAGATAAATCGCTGTATTTCGTGAGGTATTTATTAGAAAATGTTATTAATTATTATTTATATTATATTTTACACGATTAAGTTTTTAAAGTTAGATAAAAAACAAACTCGACCATTTAAAAATCTGAAAAAAAAACTAAAAATACACTGAAGTTTATTCAATATTCTCAGAAAAAATCACAATGGAGTCTGTAATAATTCAGTTGTAATTAAATTTACAAATCAGTGCAGGGGACTCGCGTGGCAGCGGTGACGGCTACCGTAACCTCACACAATTGCCACCTTCCATTACGGCAACTGCCCACTGCTTGAGGTTCCATGAACGTTGCAAC
>CM060962.1:5905699-5978199 GCA_030765045.1 Tenodera sinensis
CCTTGGAATGCTATGCAACATTGAAACATATCAGGCAAATTGAATAAATTGGTTTTCAGATGAAACGTATAAGTTATTTTATTGTACAATTAGTGAAATTAATTTGCAGGACTGTGCTTAGTGCAGTATTCTTGGAAGTTGATGCTGTATTGAGGTTAATTTGTGTAAGTTGCATCTCACTGTCAGTAGTGTCCGACATTTTAACGTTTTCTGAACTCACGCTAGTTCCCTTTCGAGAATTAATCGATATTGCGCTTTGCCATTGCTGCATGGGAATTCTCTGATTGTTGGAACACCTGACCTTTAATGAAAATTGAACTGTCCGATTGGATGAAAACCAGTCCTTTAACTAAAGCTTGAACTTAATGAGGTCCATTAAAGGATCGCTGTTATGATTATAATTAATAAATTTGGGTATGTTCAAACATAAATACAATTTATGGGTCAATCTGCACTTGTAGCTAGAGAGAGCATTGACCGATAAGAATAACCAAAGTCGTTAAGGAATGGAAGTCTGCTGTTAAAGTTCCTACAGCACAATCCTCACAACCTAACATGTTTTTCAGGTTTTTCTAATGCCCAAACCTGGAGCATTTTCTTCTCAAATTTCAAATTCCTTTTCCAATCAATGCACATCACCTGTGGTGCTGTATGTAGTAAGTATGCCGATTAAACAGTGCTTTAAAAAAGAGTAAACATCGAGTAAATCTCCAAAACTTGGTACCCACATTGTGACAAATGCCAAGTCCAGTTACTTTTAATATTACTTTATTTCTTCTAAAACTGAATCACAAAACACGGTTCTCTGTTTTAGCTCACAGCTGTTCTGTTCTATCGTAACCTTGACACAAATACTGCTCACTGTGCACAAACAACTCTGCTGCAAACTGGCTCATCACTGACTCTCCCGCTCAGACCGACTCGCTTATATATCCGAGAAATAGGTAGTGACGATTTTTTTGGAATTCCACGTTTCCTCAGCAACTTTCTGGGATAAGCCTTTGTTTTTACCTCGCGTTGCCCAGCAGCGGTGTGAGGTACTTGACTTCGAGCCTCCTTTGATGTGCGGCCGGCGTCAGAATCTGTTACTCAAAGTACACAAGATGAGACTCCTGTATAAACATCTACGCACACCGTGATCGATCGATCGATCGATCGATTGTCCGGAAGAGCATGGCCTCCTCCATTCCTCCATATAGTCCGTCTTCCCATGCGAAGCATGCTGTGTTTTCTTCAGTCTCTTAGAAGGTAATGCTGCAATCATCCTTCTTGCAGTACTCACTTTCACCATGTTTATTCCGCTTATCTGTCTATTTTACACTATTTAATTTTTCTAAATCCAAATGTTTTCAGTGGCTGGGTTCAAAGACCTCTGTTGTAAAGCTCTAATGAAAACGAGTTTAAAATGCACTGAATGTCGATGTTACAAAATCTCACACTCTGCTCATCATTGGGCTCATAATTTTAAGCGTGCAGTTTAAAAGAACCAAGTTCTGAGTTTTCTCAAGGAAATTTAGACTTTTTAACAGCCGCAAAATTTCAAGGTGGTCCTAGAGGTGATATAGTTCAACAATATTTTGGATTACTGCTTCACGGGACACACCATTCTTACACCAACAACAACATCAAAAGTGATGGTGAAAATGTAAGTATAATTTGTGTGCGCTCTTCGTACATATTGGTGCTCTCTGATTTTGCGACAGTAGAATAACGAAGGCCGATGGTCATTTGGTAACTAAATGAAAACTTTCGCATACAAAAGTTACTAGAAAGGTTTACATCTTATAATAAAACCACCCGAAAATGTTGCGAATGAATCATCATCGCATTAACTGTGTGTGTGTGCGTGTGCGAGTGTGTGTGCGTGTGAGTGTGTATGTGTGTATGTATGTGTGTGTGCAGGTAGGTAGGCAGGCAGGCAAGCAGGTAGGTAGGTGCGTAAGTGTGTGCGTGTGTGTGCGTGCGTGAGTGCGTGTGTGCGTGTGAGGTGTGTGCGTGTGTAGGTGTGTGCGTGTGTAGGTGTGTGCGTGTGTGTGCGTGCGTCTGTGTGTGTGTCTGTGTGTATGTGTGTGTGGGTGTGTGCGTGTGTCTGTGTGAGTGTGCGTGGGTGCGTGCGTGCGTTCGTGCGTGCGTGCGTGTGTGTATGTATGTTTGGGACCGCCTCCGTAGCGCAGTTGGTAGCGCGCTTCCCTCTGGCGCGGAGGACCCGTGTTCGATCCCCGGTACCAGCATGGGGATTTTATCCCCTCTGGGAGGTCTGGCACGGGGTGCACTCAGCCTCATTAAGTCCCGGGGGACCAATTGATGAGCTACTTGTAGCAGCCCCAGGTCTAGAAGACCGCATAACTGGCCGGGAGGGCTCGGGGCGCTGACCACCTCCCAACCTCCAGTACTGCACCTCACCAATGACGCCTGTAGTGGGCAGAGGTGGGGGACGCAGCGGCTGGGTGGTAGGCCTTGGCCCTTCGTGGGCTGTCGCGCCGGGGTTTAGGTTAGGTTGTGTGTGTGTGTGTACTGTATGCCCAGGACAAGAAGGCAAGTCCTAGGAATGTGTAGCGTAATCATTTTGTGCTTCCCGCACGGTGTCTATGCCTAGTTTCCGAGTATGACAAGGATGCTAGGCTCGTTTAAAATACACAATGTTGTCACATAACACACCGATAGCTAGAAATATGCACTCTCATACACTCATTTCCTAGTAAACAGAGGTCCGCTACCGGAGTAGATACACAGTTCAAGCCCCCTCTGCCCTTCATTCCCCTCTAGCCTTCTTGTCGTGGGCATACAGTATGTGAGTGTGTGTGTGTGTGTGTGTGGGGGGGGGGGGGGGGCTCGCGTTCGGCAGGTTCTGAGTTTGATCCCAGTTGATCACACATTCTTTCTCAACTTGGGATTTTTGTGGATTTTTGTGATCTATAGGAGTATGCGTGTGTGGCTTTCTCCACGATTTCCTTACCATCATCTCTCTTTTGTTCCGCTTTCTTATCGGTCAAGTGTGCTTCTAGGTTTCGTGGTGCCAGATAAATAGCGTGTATACTTGCTCAAAGGAAAGAGGGCTGCTTGGTTCACGGGCCGTTCATCGCCCTCTCTATGTGGCTCCAGTAGTGGGAAAGTCTTCGAGCGTGGAACTGTTAGGGACTTCCGCAAGTTTCATCACAAAACCGCGTAGGAATTTTCTGCCCACAAATCGTTAGTATAAGAAACGAATCAGTTGTAACATTTCTGGCACTATCCCCCCCCCCCTCCCCAAACTGCTGTTGCTCGCATCTCTATGCACGTGGAACAACTTGGTAGTATCAGATGTCCATATTTAGCTCCAAAATCAATGAAGGAAAAGAAGCCTACTTGACATATTAACTGCTCGGAAGTCCTCTGCAAAGGTCTGATTCATTCCTAAGTTAGGTGAACCTTACTGAAAACTTTCGTGACCTGAAAGAACTGGGCGCTCAGCGCTCTTTTTAAAAATATTCTGTTCTGTATATGACAAGTGCAGAATAAATGTGGTGCACTTAAATGAAACGGTTCATAAAGATTCCATATTAAATTAAAAATGTCCAAACTAAAGTTGCTTGAACATTTTTCACGCACTCACTCTTGATCAAACAATAGTATTGAGATAATGACAGGTGTGCAACACGCGGTATAATGTTGAGCCAGATATCGTGTAAGTGTGAACACCCTGTACTTATGCAGGAGGTTAGTGACAAAACCAAAGCGACGACCATTTATTATTTGTTTCGAGGTACTCATGCCATCGAAGATGCAAGTCTCCAGGAGGCAGGGATGTTCATTAACGGTGGCAGCCAGATTATTACATTAAATATCGAGTGTGTGTTGACCAAGCCACCAAAATCCCATCCCAGTAAAGTTCGCCCGTATTTCGTCTGTGTAAAGAACGAGTCCCCGGGGAACTGTAGAAACGCCGTAGTGCTCTTCAACCCATCCGATAAATCTCGAAAAGGGAAAGAGATAGAGAGAGATGCAAAGAGCAGAGCGAAGAGAAAGGAAAAAAATGCTTTCTATTTCCTGAAGCAGGTACACATATAGTATTATTTTCCAACGAATTATTACGCTGCCCAGGTCTTCTGGATAAAAAAGGAACGGTTTTAATTAAAGTCTAGAATCACGAAGACTGCAGACAGCTCGCAATGTGCTCGCACCTAACATCTCAAACAGCGTGGGTAACAACGCATTCCACCTTCACAATACGGCTGTTCCTTGCGTCCAATTGTTTATTACACATGTCATAAATCAACCGTACAAATTGTATATTCTTAACACACTCGCCATATAAAGCGTTCTTACTTTTATATTTACTTCCCACAAACCTCACTCATGAATAAAGCCCTGATTTCTAAGAACAATAAAATAGTAAAAATCTGATGTGTTGTACTCACATGACTTTCTCTACTCTTGTACTAACCATTCTTACAAACTCTTATTCCTATATCTTCTTCGTCTTAGTTGAGATAAACATTTGTACAAATTATCTTATTGCTAGTTTCCCTGTAGGTGCAAGGGAAATATTAGAATACAGTAGGCTTTGAGCGATAGTCAAATATCTTAAAGCTTTGAGATCCCGTTCACTTTGCACGCTTATCATGTAAAAAAGTGAACAACGATGTTCCATTTCAAGAAATGTTTAAGTTTTCCGAAACTGACACATAATAAGGAATATCTCCGAAATGGTTCACTCTACAAAAAATGTATTCAGACCTAAACTGTGTGTTTTAGAGATCTACTTTTTTTCCACATTAAGAATTTCTCTATCTCTTACGATTTACGAGTTATTCAAAAGTCATCCAGAGTAAACAGGACTACATAGGCTATAGCCAGGCAATTCAAAATATATATTTCATTTGTCATACAAATGTCTTAAACATATGACATTTTAATTATAAAATCGTTAGAGCCATTTTCAAGAAAATCAAAATTTTCGAAACATTTTCCAAGTAAAGGGTAGTTTAGGGTGGGGCTATTTTCTTCAAAATCTTCGTGTCGTATCCTTGAAAGACATAAACCTTAAATGCCAACTTTGGTTTTTAACCGACTTTTCGTTTTTGAGTTATGCTGTCGACAGTCAGACTGACAGACACACACATGCACACACATATGCACACACGGACTTTTTTCTAAAATTGCTCTTTTTGAATTCAGGGGTTCTCAGAACATATATATTTCCGGTGAACTCTCTATATCGAATTTTTGGATAGAACAGAATACTTGCTCTACTGACCAGTAGAGAAAGTAAAAACGAATGCACGCAAATATGCTGATAAATAGTTTCACAAAACGCTCGCTTTATTGGAGGCTGTTGCAATACATTTGGAAGGCTATTCCTGTGTAAACCTCCTGTGTCTATCAGTAAAAACGTTTTGTATAATGAAAATGTTCTTTCGACGTCGCATGACGCCGTAGGTGTATGAGAAAAGCACCACAGTTCTTCGGTGAATTCCTCCTCAATGTGTGTTTGTTCGCCAGTAAACTTTTTAGTGTTTTGTAACCGGAATATTCCTGTAGCACCTGATTGAGTTTGGCAAACGCAATTTTTGCAACCCCGTGTGTTTCTGTTGCCAAGAGCTAAAACACGGATATCTTCCAGTTCATTCTGCCGTAAACTAAACGAATATTTCGTGGGTTCAAAACTCCTTATAGGCATGTTCCTTTTTGTCTTTTTTAAACGAGTAATTGAACGTACTAAACAGAAATGCAAAGCATCTGATCTGTTACACTCACATGACCTTTTTCTACTACTGTACTAACTGTTCTTACACTCTCATTTCTTTACCTTCATGTTAGTCGATATAAACACTTGCAGGAAATATTTTATTGATAATTTTCTTGTAGGTACAAGGGGAATATGGGAATACAGTAGGCTTTGAGCGATGGCCATATCTTTTAAAGCTTTAAAGTTCCGTTCTCTTTTCACGGCAAAGAGATAAAAAGGTGAATAGCGACCTTCCTTTGAGAAAACTTAAAGTACTGCAAAACACACAAATAACAAGGAATACCTCCGAAATGGTTCGCTCCAGGAAAAAATTCACTTGGACATAAATTTGCGTTTTAACGAAATCTACCTCTTTTTGCATAGCAAAATTTGGTCTATCTCTTACGGTTTACCAGTTATATAAAAGTCATCAAGAGTAAAAGGGCTACAGAGGCAATAGCAAGAAAATTCAAAATGTAAATTGCATTTGCCATAAAAATATCTTAAACATTTTAATCAAAATCGTTAGAACCATGTTCGAGAAAATCAAAATTTTCAAGACATGTTCTGTGTAAAGGGTAGTTTAGGTTGGAGGAATTGTCTTCCAAAGTCTTCGTGTCGTATCCTTGAAATATATTAAACTAGAATATCCATTTAGGTTTTTAACCGACTTTTCGTTTTTGAGTGATGGTGTTCACAGATAGACACACAGACAGAAACATATACGAACCTTTTTCTAAAAATGCTTTTCTTTTGCATTCTCTGGTCTCAAAGCGTTACTTCCTGTGAAATCTCAACATCAAAATGTTGGGTGGAATACAATACTTTCCCTACTTACTATAAGTAAAAAACAATGGCTAGTAACTTCGGAAAAATTATTACATCATTAAAGTTTTGCCACATTTACTGTCACGTGTAGGAATAGAGTGAATTCAAAAGGTACCTGATTAACGAAGTAAGTGCACTATTCATAAGATCTTCTGAATGTCCCTAAGAAGCTCCAATTTAATACACATTTAAATAGGTTTCGTATCTTCTTAAAACAAATAGAACATGAACAGTGCACTTTCCTCAACGTATGCCTTCATGCCGAACGTATATTGAAGTGAAACTGAAGACCAGTGCCCTTGAATAGCAGATCGCAATTTATAAATCTAAATAGATACTATTTAAGAAATTCTGAGTGGTCTCTTGAAATGCCCCCTTTTACAAAGGTGCCAGAATATGAACATTGCTGTGGCTGTTGAGACTTCTTATTAAGCAGCGTTTGTCAAATGTCCATATAATGGAAGAATAAACTGAATGGAAATCTACCAGTTTTAAAATGGAAGTTAAGACCTTGGAAGCAATCTTGAGCCATTGCAAGAATGAAAGTATCAGGAACTACAATAAGTTTATTTTCCTCACGTACATATTGATTGTTTCCTCCACAATTTTGTTTTACTAAAGGGGTTCAAGGTAGCGAGTGACCTCCACAGTCAATACCAGCAGAATATTGTCCGGCGTGCTCTATCAAGTACGAAACTCATCAGAAGCGTTTCCTGTTGGAGAAACAGTTCCGAGACATTTGCATCAGACCAGGAGAGCGGAACAGTCATGCAATTGGACCTTCTCTTCCGATCCAGCGGTCAGGATATGTCTCCGTCTAGTTGCATGCACATCAATCGAACCCATGCGTCTTTGCAAAGTAAGCTTACATCCCGACATTTCCAAGCTTACACAGACCCTCGATTACCTACTTCTTAGGCCATAAGTTCCTCCTCTAAAGTTATTGCATTTTGTTCCCCTCGTAACGTCCCGGCCTGTCTTTTGGTTCAGTTTTATTCAGATGACAGGAAAAGCTTTTATTGGAATGAGCACAAAACGTTAAAGCTTTCAATCAGTAGCGGAAAGAGTGAATATTTTTCTCTGACTGATTATAAGGTGACAGTTCTACTAAATGATTTGGTGATTTGACCTTACCTATACTTTGCGAGACCAAACAGAATTTTCAGGGCAACGCTAGTTACGTTTGCCCTTAAACACAGCTGTGATAAAGACAGGGGTCACTCTGAGGATGGCAATCACATTAATAACTAGGCTACAAGTATTCCATATACCGGCCCTTTATATTTCTGCTCATTTGAAATGGAATAGCCTTTGCGTGTATTTCAAATAAAACAAACAGTAAATAAAGTAAAGAAAGAAAAATCACATGTGTGAGTGAGACAGAAACAATTGGTAAACGTATCGGAAATAAATAAAAAAGAGAGGCGGAGTAGGAAAACGACAGAGGGTAGAATGTTAAACAGAGAAACATAGAAAGAGCGTAAATAAATGAGGCTGGAGTTATAAACATGGGGAAAGGTACAGCAAAAGGATAAATGAATAGGGGAGAACCAAATTAACGGGAAGGGAAGAAAAGGGCGACGGCGGTGAAGAGAAACTGAAAAAGACTAGAAACGAAAATACGACACACAGGAGTAAATGAGATTAGGGAAGGGATAAGAGGGGAGAAAACAAGAAAGAAATGAAATAGGCGAGGAGGCAAAAAGGATAAATGAACGCGAATGTCTTCCGACTGGGAATTAAAGATCTCGTAAGAAACTGAAGACAACGAAGTTGCTTTGAAAAACATAAGAAAGGTAACGGCCTACCAGAAGTAACAAAGTGGCTGATTAAATAAGGACAAAGAACATGTTATACGAAGACGCCCTCTTGTGCACCATTATTCTACTGAGCAAAATATGTTAAAGAACTGCCCAGAACTTAACACAGTCAAAAGGTAACCAAGGCAAACTTTCTGCTACGGGCGACAGGAATACTGGCCTAGTTCCGCGACAAACTACCTGTCTTGCTTTTTGCCCTTCTTTGCCACTTACTTAAGGTAAGTAGAGAAGGTGCTGCATTTTAATAAATGCCTGTTTTGAAGTTCCCTGATCAAACAACACACACTAAATCAGGAATGTGCAGGATTGACTCGCTAGAGCAGTCACTGCCAGTGTGCTAGTGATGACCTTTGTACCGGCCATAACGACCTGTGTGGTCAGGAAAGCTCCTGGTGATACTTCCAATAGAGGAATGTGCAAACAGTCCTAAAGTAGTCACTGCCAGTGTGCTAGTGATGACCTTTGTACCGATCATAACGACCTGTGTGGTCAGGAAAGCTCCTGGTGATACGTCATATAGAGGAATGTGCAAACAGCCCTAAAGTAGTCACTGCCTGTGTGCTAGTGATGACCTTTGTACCGGCCATAACGACCTGTGTGGTCAGGAAAGCTCCTGGTGATACGTCATATAGAGGAATGTGCAAACAGCCCTAAAGTAGTCACTGCCTGTGTGCTAGTGATGACCTTTGTACCGATCATAACGACCTGTGTGGTCAGGAAAGCTCCTGGTGATACGTCATATAGAGGAATGTGCAAACAGCCCTAAAGTAGTCACTGCCTGTGTGCTAGTGATGACCTTTGTACCGGCCATAACGACCTGTGTGGTCAGGAAAGCTCCTGGTGATACTTCCAATAGAGGAATGTACAAACAGCCCTAAAGCAGTCACTGCCAGTGTGCTAGTGATGACCTTTGTACCGACCATAACGACCTGTACGGTCAGGAAAGCTCCTGGTGATACGTCCAATAGAGGAATGTGCAAACAGCCCTAAAGTAGTCACTGCCTGTGTGCTAGTGATGACCTTTGTACCGGCCATAACGACCTGTACGGTCAGGAAAGCTCCTGGTGATACGTCCAATAGAGGAATGTGCAAACAGCCCTAAAGCAGTCACTGCCAGTGTGCTAGTGATGACCTTTGTACCGACCATAACGACCTGTACGGTCAGGAAAGCTCCTGGTGATACGTCCAATAGAGGAATGTGCAAACAGCCCTAAAGTAGTCACTGCCTGTGTGCTAGTGATGACCTTTGTACCGGCCATAACGACCTGTACGGTCAGGAAAGCTCCTGGTGATACGTCATATAGAGGAATGTGCAAACAGCCCTAAAGTAGTCACTGCCAGTGTGCTAGTGATGACCTTTGTACCGGCCATAACGACCTGTGTGGTCAGGAAAGCTCCTGGTGATACTTCCAATAGAGGAATGTGCAAACAGCCCTAAAGTAGTCACTGCCAGTGTGCTAGTGATGACCTTTGTACCGATCATAACGACCTGTGTGGTCAGGAAGGTTCCTGGTGATACGTCCAATAGAGGAATGTGCAAACAGCCCTAAAGCAGTCACTGCCAGTGTGCTAGTGATGACCTTTGTACCGGCCATAACGACCTGTGTGGTCAGGAAAGCTCCTGGTGATACTTCCAATAGAGGAATGTGCAAACAGCCCTAAAGCAGTCACTGCCAGTGTGCTAGTGATGACCTTTGTACCGATCATAACGACCTGTGTGGTCAGGAAGGTTCCTGGTGATACGTCCAATAGAGGAATGTGCAAACAGTCCTAAAGTAGTCACTGCCTGTGTGCTAGTGATGACCTTTGTACCGACCATAACGACCTGTGTGGTCAGGAAAGCTCCTGGTGATACTTCCAATAGAGGAATGTGCAAACAGCCCTAAAGTAGTCACTGCCAGTGTGCTAGTGATGACCTTTGTACCGACCATAACGACCTGTGTGGTCAGGAAAGCTCCTGGTGATACTTCCAATAGAGGAATGTGCAAACAGCCCTAAAGCAGTCACTGCCAGTGTGCTAGTGATGACCTTTGTACCGGCCATAACGACCTGTGTGGTCAGGAAAGCTCCTGGTGATACGTCATATAGAGGAATGTGCAAACAGCCCTAAAGTAGTCACTACCTGTGTGCTAGTGATGACCTTTGTACCGATCATAACGACCTGTGTGGTCAGGAAAGCTCCTGGTGATACTTCCAATAGAGGAATGTGCAAACAGCCCTAAAGTAGTCACTGCCTGTGTGCTAGTGATGACCTTTGTACCGGCCATAACGACCTGTGTGGTCAGGAAAGCTCCTGGTGATACGTCCAATAGAGGAATGTGCAAACAGCCCTAAAGTAGTCACTGCCTGTGTGCTAGTGATGACCTTTGTACCGGCCATAACGACCTGTGTGGTCAGGAAAGCTCCTGGTGATACGTCCAATAGAGGAATGTGCAAACAGCCCTAAAGTAGTCACTGCCTGTGTGCTAGTGATGACCTTTGTACCGATCATAACGACCTGTGTGGTCAGGAAAGCTCCTGGTGATACGTCATATAGAGGAATGTGCAAACAGCCCTAAAGTAGTCACTGCCTGTGTGCTAGTGATGACCTTTGTACCGGCCATAACGACCTGTGTGGTCAGGAAAGCTCCTGGTGATACTTCCAATAGAGGAATGTACAAACAGCCCTAAAGCAGTCACTGCCAGTGTGCTAGTGATGACCTTTGTACCGACCATAACGACCTGTACGGTCAGGAAAGCTCCTGGTGATACGTCCAATAGAGGAATGTGCAAACAGCCCTAAAGTAGTCACTGCCTGTGTGCTAGTGATGACCTTTGTACCGGCCATAACGACCTGTACGGTCAGGAAAGCTCCTGGTGATACGTCCAATAGAGGAATGTGCAAACAGCCCTAAAGCAGTCACTGCCAGTGTGCTAGTGATGACCTTTGTACCGATCATAACGACCTGTGTGGTCAGGAAAGCTCCTGGTGATACGTCCAATAGAGGAATGTGCAAACAGCCCTAAAGTAGTCACTGCCTGTGTGCTAGTGATGACCTTTGTACCGGCCATAACGACCTGTACGGTCAGGAAAGCTCCTGGTGATACGTCATATAGAGGAATGTGCAAACAGCCCTAAAGTAGTCACTGCCTGTGTGCTAGTGATGACCTTTGTACCGGCCATAACGACCTGTGTGGTCAGGAAAGCTCCTGGTGATACTTCCAATAGAGGAATGTGCAAACAGCCCTAAAGTAGTCACTGCCAGTGTGCTAGTGATGACCTTTGTACCGATCATAACGACCTGTGTGGTCAGGAAGGTTCCTGGTGATACGTCCAATAGAGGAATGTGCAAACAGCCCTAAAGCAGTCACTGCCAGTGTGCTAGTGATGACCTTTGTACCGGCCATAACGACCTGTGTGGTCAGGAAAGCTCCTGGTGATACTTCCAATAGAGGAATGTGCAAACAGCCCTAAAGCAGTCACTGCCAGTGTGCTAGTGATGACCTTTGTACCGATCATAACGACCTGTGTGGTCAGGAAGGTTCCTGGTGATACGTCCAATAGAGGAATGTGCAAACAGTCCTAAAGTAGTCACTGCCTGTGTGCTAGTGATGACCTTTGTACCGACCATAACGACCTGTGTGGTCAGGAAAGCTCCTGGTGATACTTCCAATAGAGGAATGTGCAAACAGCCCTAAAGTAGTCACTGCCAGTGTGCTAGTGATGACCTTTGTACCGACCATAACGACCTGTGTGGTCAGGAAAGCTCCTGGTGATACTTCCAATAGAGGAATGTGCAAACAGCCCTAAAGCAGTCACTGCCAGTGTGCTAGTGATGACCTTTGTACCGACCATAACGACCTGTGTGGTCAGGAAAGCTCCTGGTGATACGTCCAATAGAGGAATGTGCAAACAGCCCTAAAGCAGTCACTGCCAGTGTGCTAGTGATGACCTTTGTACCGGCCATAACGACCTGTGTGGTCAGGAAAGCTCCTGGTGATACGTCATATAGAGGAATGTGCAAACAGCCCTAAAGTAGTCACTGCCTGTGTGCTAGTGATGACCTTTGTACCGGCCATAACGACCTGTACGGTCAGGAAAGCTCCTGGTGATACTTCCAATAGAGGAATGTGCAAACAGCCCTAAAGTAGTCACTGCCTGTGTGCTAGTGATGACCTTTGTACCGGCCATAACGACCTGTACGGTCAGGAAAGCTCCTGGTGATACGTCCAATAGAGGAATGTGCAAACAGCCCTAAAGTAGTCACTGCCTGTGTGCTAGTGATGACCTTTGTACCGGCCATAACGACCTGTGTGGTCAGGAAAGCTCCTGGTGATACGTCCAATAGAGGAATGTGCAAACAGCCCTAAAGTAGTCACTGCCTGTGTGCTAGTGATGACCTTTGTACCGATCATAACGACCTGTGTGGTCAGGAAAGCTCCTGGTGATACGTCCAATAGAGGAATGTGCAAACAGCCCTAAAGCAGTCACTGCCAGTGTGCTAGTGATGACCTTTGTACCGGCCATAACGACCTGTGTGGTCAGGAAAGCTCCTGGTGATACTTCCAATAGAGGAATGTGCAAACAGCCCTAAAGCAGTCACTGCCAGTGTGCTAGTGATGACCTTTGTACCGATCATAACGACCTGTGTGGTCAGGAAGGTTCCTGGTGATACGTCCAATAGAGGAATGTGCAAACAGTCCTAAAGTAGTCACTGCCTGTGTGCTAGTGATGACCTTTGTACCGACCATAACGACCTGTGTGGTCAGGAAAGCTCCTGGTGATACTTCCAATAGAGGAATGTGCAAACAGCCCTAAAGTAGTCACTGCCAGTGTGCTAGTGATGACCTTTGTACCGACCATAACGACCTGTGTGGTCAGGAAAGCTCCTGGTGATACTTCCAATAGAGGAATGTGCAAACAGCCCTAAAGCAGTCACTGCCAGTGTGCTAGTGATGACCTTTGTACCGACCATAACGACCTGTGTGGTCAGGAAAGCTCCTGGTGATACGTCCAATAGAGGAATGTGCAAACAGCCCTAAAGCAGTCACTGCCAGTGTGCTAGTGATGACCTTTGTACCGGCCATAACGACCTGTGTGGTCAGGAAAGCTCCTGGTGATACGTCATATAGAGGAATGTGCAAACAGCCCTAAAGTAGTCACTGCCTGTGTGCTAGTGATGACCTTTGTACCGGCCATAACGACCTGTACGGTCAGGAAAGCTCCTGGTGATACGTCCAATAGAGGAATGTGCAAACAGCCCTAAAGCAGTCACTGCCAGTGTGCTAGTGATGACCTTTGTACCGACCATAACGACCTGTGTGGTCAGGAAAGCTCCTGGTGATACGTCCAATAGAGGAATGTGCAAACAGCCCTAAAGCAGTCACTGCCAGTGTGCTAGTGATGACCTTTGTACCGGCCATAACGACCTGTGTGGTCAGGAAAGCTCCTGGTGATACGTCATATAGAGGAATGTGCAAACAGCCCTAAAGTAGTCACTGCCTGTGTGCTAGTGATGACCTTTGTACCGGCCATAACGACCTGTACGGTCAGGAAAGCTCCTGGTGATACGTCCAATAGAGGAATGTGCAAACAGCCCTAAAGTAGTCACTGCCTGTGTGCTAGTGATGACCTTTGTACCGGCCATAACGACCTGTACGGTCAGGAAAGCTCCTGGTGATACTTCCAATAGAGGAATGTGCAAACAGCCCTAAAGCAGTCACTGCCAGTGTGCTAGTGATGACCTTTGTACCGACCATAACGACCTGTGTGGTCAGGAAAGCTCCTGGTGATACGTCCAATAGAGGAATGTGCAAACAGCCCTAAAGCAGTCACTGCCAGTGTGCTAGTGATGACCTTTGTACCGGCCATAACGACCTGTGTGGTCAGGAAAGCTCCTGGTGATACGTCATATAGAGGAATGTGCAAACAGCCCTAAAGTAGTCACTGCCTGTGTGCTAGTGATGACCTTTGTACCGGCCATAACGACCTGTACGGTCAGGAAAGCTCCTGGTGATACTTCCAATAGAGGAATGTGCAAACAGCCCTAAAGTAGTCACTGCCTGTGTGCTAGTGATGACCTTTGTACCGGCCATAACGACCTGTACGGTCAGGAAAGCTCCTGGTGATACGTCCAATAGAGGAATGTGCAAACAGCCCTAAAGTAGTCACTGCCTGTGTGCTAGTGATGACCTTTGTACCGGCCATAACGACCTGTGTGGTCAGGAAAGCTCCTGGTGATACGTCCAATAGAGGAATGTGCAAACAGCCCTAAAGTAGTCACTGCCTGTGTGCTAGTGATGACCTTTGTACCGGCCATAACGACCTGTGTGGTCAGGAAAGCTCCTGGTGATACGTCCAATAGAGGAATGTGCAAACAGCCCTAAAGTAGTCACTGCCTGTGTGCTAGTGATGACCTTTGTACCGGCCATAACGACCTGTACGGTCAGGAAAGCTCCTGGTGATACGTCCTATAGAGGAATGTGCAAACAGCCCTAAAGCAGTCACTGAGTACAGCTGTTGGTTGTCAACAGAGCATCCGTTGAAACACGTGTGTATAACCAACGCATTTCGAGTATTGTTTAGTGCTCTCGTTGTCTATAATCCATTTGTTTCATTAAAATATAGTCAGGCACAAAAAGAACAAGAGCGTGGCATGAGAGAAAACGTTTTTCAAAAGTGATTGGTGAATAATTAAAATGTTTCCCTGTAATACAAAAGCTTCACTTCTATCGTGTGTCTTTACGACACACCCTTTGTTTTTTCTTATTTTTAAGTAGTGTTTAATGCCCACTTTTACTACATGCATGGAATGAAGATGGGACACCGGTGGAATGAGATGGCGTGGAAAACCGTAGAACGCCCCTGCGCCGCTTTGTCCACCACATCGCACATGTGGTCGTCTGAGAGAAGCAAGGAGGCTAGATATTTAGAGAGAGGAGGTTCGATTCTCAGACAAAAGCCCATGTTGTAGTCCATTTCAGAGATATCCTAGCCTCATCCACCACTTTTACAGCAAACTTATCAAAGTTGTTCTATACGCCCGCCACACACACATGTTCAACCCAACTGCCTATTACATGAGTTAATTCAAAAATCAACTATACAGATAAGGACAGAGCTATCCAGTTAGGAATACGATACGATACGATACGCCACGATCAATGAGAGACACGTACAGTAATGTCACTCAGATGTTAAGTAAATACGATACCCACAGTGAAACGTCTAATAGAAGCTTATAAATACTGCTAATGGGCCATAAAATAAACAGCACTTAGAGGTAGGTGACAATGTCTCGTCTAGTTCATTAAGGCTTGCTCAGCTTAAGTACACACAGCAATTCCATGGCTTCAAACCCTGATCAGCACATCCATCCTTTTTATGCTACACATTTAGCACTTGTCACTGTGAGAAAATTAGAGTTAAGATATAAAAGGACAGAAAGAATTAAAACCGACGCTTTTAGTGTTTTCCTCTGAGCAATTAAGAAAAAATTAAAATTGAGTAAATAAATAAGTTAGTAAAATGGCTTAAGCAACACTGTACAACGCATAAATAATTCTGTTAAGGAACTGGTAGTTTCTACTGAGCTTCGATAAAATTAGCATTAATGGCATTAAAATGGCTGCTAGAAAAACATTTTACTTGGTTAAACCACTGGAACTTCAAACATCGTTACCCAAAAACCATTTATTACAAATGCATTATCACCTTTTTCAAAGGACGCTGCTCCGCATTTTATATTCACTTCTGTAATATTAAATAGTTACACCCACAGTCACGAATATATCAACCAAAGTGGCCCGGGTTTGTTCCCAGGCGACCGCATGTGGATAAAGCAGCGCAGGGAAGGGTTTTCTCGGGGTTCTCCGTCTTCCCCCGCCATCTCACTCCAGCGATGCTCCATCTTCTTCTTTGGTTCAACAGCCTTATAGACCAAGACCGCTCCAATGATCTGCCTCCATCCAGTTCTACCCAGCGCTACTCTTTTCCACTGATTACCTTCGGGTCTCTTTCCACATCAGAGCCATCTGATGGGCGGTCTTCCAACTTTTCTGGCTGCATATAATGGATGGGTGAGAGTGACCTTTTTGCATGGGTTATTACACTCCAACCTATACAGATGCCCTAGCCATCTTACTCTATTGGCCTTAATTACTTTAAGTACATTTGTCTCTTTATGCAAATTGTATACCTAGTTCATTATTATACCTAATAGGCCAAATGCCATTTTCGTTCACAGGCCCATAGATCTTTGTGTGTTCTGTTTATTTATGGTCCAACTAATCAATCTTTTATGCAGTGTGCATTTTGTTTTTGTACTAAGGGGATGGGATTGGAGTTGCTTCTTTAAACATCTATTAGCAATCTTCTTCCTTGAGTTGATTTCTGTAGCAATGCTGTTATTACTTGTTATAACATCTCAAGGTATTCAAATTGTGTAACGGTTTCAAATTTATAATTATCGTACGTGTTAGAAAATGCTTAGTTACATTAGGAAGAATTGCGTGAAAACTGTAGCGTGTATAGATAGGAATACCATGTATTTATATAAATCATAATCTTGAATTTAGAACAACTATCCCGAGGTGGTCAGCTTCAGGAAGAAATTAAATTTCAAATATAACAACAAAGACATGCCGTGAGACAGCGCAGAGATTAATAGTTTACAAACAATATGCAGAGCAAAACGTGTGGAGAGAGCTAAGCAGATGCAGTGTTGCTAAGAAGTCCCGTACAAACTTGTGCAGCACAACCGGGACGGGACACGCAGATCACCACAAAGTGAAACATAGATGTGCACTGTGGTGAACACCATCCGCATTACACAGCCCACTTTTCCCCATGTTCCCCAATCGGTAGGCGACCACCCCAATCTACCATCATTTCCCTTCACCTCATTTCCTTCTCATGCTCTAGCTTTCGTGGCGTGTGGTAGAGAGGGCTGCTTGGTTGACGGGTCGTTCATCACTCTCTCCAGGCAGATCTAGTAGTGGAACAGACCTTCGAGTCCATGTGACCTGTAGCCTCCTGTGGCCTCTTCTCTTCTTGGTGGATGCTAGTCACAATAGATCGCAGTGCGCGGGGTTTCACCCTCCGTCACACACTTATGCCGCACAAGGAACCAAGAAACTCTTGTTCGTCAAAGTGATGAGTGCAAATATTACTTTAAAAAACTTCGAAAATGACCTCACACATGATACACATTGGAGAATCAGCTTTGAAAGTTTGGTCATCTAAATGCTTAAAGTCGATGGATGTGTGCCGACCAACCCGACATGGATCTAGCGCATGTTGGTACTGATTGAGCACCCTACACATGAAAGTGGGAGAAGAAATCTAAAGAGCTTCCTCTTGATATATATCATAACCTTACAGTTATAGTTTACTTTAGTGACATTTTTTTTTTTAAATTAAAAATGCTGCACACTTGAAGCTTCAGCAAAATGTTAAATGCACGAAGGCTAGGCTTTGATTGTAAAGAACAACAACGTGCTCAATTTCAAATATTAAGAGCTTTAGCATTTCATTAGGTGCCATTTCTCAAAAGACTGGATTTTCATTGCATTAATTGGTAACCTGGGACATTACACACATGGAACTATAAAAGTTGCTGTTGAATAGAATACGTAGAAGAAATATTGACAACCCGAGTGAGATGGCCCCATGATCGTGTGCTATACTCGCAATGGAAAGTCCTGGAAACGACCACTCTGATCATGGTTTTTCATGGTTGTCCCTGGTTGGCAAGGTAAATTCATGCTTCAGGTAGACCTAAGGGCTGTGCAGTGTCAGATTGATGGCGCAAGTGCTTGCTCTTCTCGATCCTACCAGGTGGCGACTTTCTCCGAGTAGCCTCAGGTAGGTCGAGTTTGGCCGGTTCCGCCAGAGGGAAGTCTCTCTGAGTATCCCACCACTAAGATCCGGACATCAAGCTTAGATTCGAACCGGATTTCCCAGTAAGTCAGGTGACTACACCGTCAGTCCTACGTCGAGAACAACAGTTATAGTTCGCAAAGTCCCAAAACTTCTGGACCTGAAAGACCTAATTGAAATGAAATGAAGAAACGGGAAATTTGTAGGATGTACGCTATCGCCGGTCTGCAGGTAGCTGCTTCGTTCAATAGTTCTCAGGGGTGGGTTCTGTAGGGAAAGCGTGTTTAACTTCCTGTCCTTGAAACTCAGTGGCACGGTCAGAACTGGGAACGCTTATAGTTCAGTTTCCCCGGAATGGCTCGTACTTAGGAGGTTCCGGTTCGAGTCCGATTAGGCCAGATTTTATCGTGTTTTTATAGGTTGGATGGTGAGTTTTGAGGTGGTTCCTCTGCTACCACGAACTTCCTGCCAGGTCACACCAGGCGGAACAGGACAGTTCTCCTGGATGGTCCACGAGCTTGTCTGTCTCACTTAGGACAAAACGGGAAGCTGTAACGGTATGAAGAATGGAGGGAACATATTTACTACCTCAAACATAGTTAAGGTTATTTTGGACGTTATCCACAGTTAGATGAGAGGATAGGCAAGTTTGTGCCTAAGCCGAGAGACTGCTGAGATCTGAACAAACTGATACTAGAGTTGTTGGTAACAGAGCTGGCTGTTCATTAGAACTGTGTCGTGTTTATTTATGGGCCTTCGTTGTTGTTTGAGTATAACAATGCATATTAATACGATTTACAGTCGCTCAGTGGTTCTTTTGAGTTAGTACATTTGAATACTGATATCCTATCACTTTATCTTTCTCTTACAGCAGTCTTTTGGCCCGTATAGGTGTGTTGGAATTTTGCTAATGTTGCACACATTGCATATTGAGCAAGAGCTGATTGCCATAGAGGAGTAGCCCGAAGATGAAGAAGCGACTGTACTTGCTGGGATCTGCTCACAGGGGCAACTCATCTTGCAGAAAGAGCTGGAGTCGGGGGTGGTTGTGGCCGGAATTGTAATGTGGCGCTTCAGTTCAGCCAACCCCATCCTGCGCTTAACGACATTTCTCCTGCTAACTAGGTCACTCTTCCTATGCAATTTATATTATATTATATTCTTTCTGTGTCAATACACCTTAATTATACAATATACTGACCGAAATATCCGGCGCTATTCGTGGTTTAATGATTTATCCCTACAACTTTTAGACCTGGGCAACACTTGCCCAATAGCCTTGTGTACCCTTGGAGACATTTAAAAAGATATTACCAATACACTTAAAGACTGGTTAATTAAAACTAGTATAATACAATAAATAACAAAAATTAAACGAAATTAATAAATAAAAACACCGGGAAGATACTATGCAAAACCACTGTTGATCAGTCACAAATACTACAAGAAGAAAAGCGAGTAGGGAAAGCCGTGTGAATGTAATACCTTGCATTTCTATATAAAATAATATAGAACTTGTATGGATTGTTTGCAGAAGAGGTAATTGAAGAGATGTGATAGTACTATGTAAAAGAAAAGTGAGTAGAGAAAAGTGTGTGAATGTAGCACATTGCATAGTAAAATGTATAGCATAGAGACCTTCTCCATGGAAAAAAAAAAAAAAAAAAAAAAAAGCACTTCGATGTGCCAATGCATGGTGGTCAGTCAGGTATACAGGATGACCCAAAAAACAACGCTCAGTATGTTGTGCGAGGGGACAAACTGATCGCTTTTCAAATGGGAACCTCTGTCCGGAAATGCACGTTTGGAGGTTGTGGCGCATCGACGTGTGAGATAACCCAGCAGCTAAAAATGCTGCATACATAGCAAACGGACTTCGAACTGTGTACCCCTACGTCATTGCAGAGCCTATATCGGTGGTGGTGAGAGTCATGCACATGACCCAACACTTGTGGTTGCTTTGAAGGTTTTCAATCGCTCCGTGGACTCGAGCCATAAGGTCCTCCGCTGACGTAACAGGAGTGTCATACTCTTGACACAACTCGACAGAAAATAGTCGAGAGGTGTCAGACCTGGCGATCATGCTGGTCCACCTCTACCTCTACCTCCATCGATTTGAATATGTGACGTTGAGGTGATTCCGCACATTTACATCAAAATGTGCTGGAGCTCATGTCAACCATTTCAGCAGTACCGTTTTAAAAACGTTACTGTACTGGAAACTGCACTAGTAACGCAGTAGGATGCGCACCAAGGACTCTATGGAGGAATTTAGCGCATGCGCAGGAATGTTATTATACTCAGGTCGTTCATCCCAGTACACAGATGGCTAAGTGTTGCATAACGTCCGTATTAAGATACCAAAACGAATGTTAACATATTGTCACAATTGTTCCTTCTCAGACTTTGACGCTCTGCAGCGCCCAAACTGCACATTTCCGGACAGACAGAGGTTGCTGTTTGAAAAGCGATCATTTTGTCATCCCGCACAACAAACTAAACGTTGTCGGTGTTTTTTTTTTTTTTTTTTTTTTGGGGGGGGGGGGGCGGGGGCCCACACCCAGTGTAGTTAGGCACAAGGAAATGCTTGTTAAGTTGGTGACACGGTCAAGTTTGCAAAAACTCAAAATCTAATGTAATGTGAATGAAGTACTTCCGAGGTTTTCAATATTTCTCACAATTTTCTACAGATTAGTGATTGTGAAGTAAGAGAACTATTGTGGATTGCTATGCGATTAAAATATTGCGCCAGTAATAGGATAGAATCATGCGGCAACTACTTCTCCATCACTAGTCTGTAGAAAATAGACCAGAAATATTGATAACGTCGGATGTACTTCATTCACATACATTCTCTACCCACTTTTCTAAAACTATTCCTATGAAAGGTTACTTTTCTATCTACTTTATGTAAAGCAAGGTAAACGTTTGCACAAATGGTTTCATTGCAAGTTGCAAGAGCAACACATGAGGCAGAGGTTATAGTTAACTAGTTAAAAATCACTTCATAAAAGTATAAAGCATTTGAAAATTGTAACCAGCTGAACTCAGCCCCTAAACTTACCTGAAACGTGAAAGGGAAAGCAAAATGTAGGAAATGAGGGAAAGAAATATCTTGGTTAACCAGAAACCCCAGCATGTGCCTGGGAAAACCGTGAACCTATGGTCAGACTGAAGGGTCCCGGGATTCCAACCCACGACCTCTCACGTCACAGAAACTTTCTCGCTCGGTAGGTAAGTACCTAAGTCTAGCTCTTCAGTGTTGTCTCAATTGATAGAAACGGTGCAGATCGTGTATCTAAGTGGTTGAAAGTTTCACCAGGGGCATCTTGCAATGCACCCTATACCGAGTGGGTTGGCTCGTATTTGGGAGGTTGCGGCTTCGATACTGACCTATGGGTTTTAATTTAGGTGACAGAAGTTCGCCAAAGTGTTAGGGCCTATTTTATATGTCTTTGTCTTTGGAACAATTGCTCATTGGCAATTATGTTCACTCGCTTACTGTACTTTTAATATTTGGCTTTGCTATGAATTCCGTTTATAAACATTAAAGCAACACATAGCAATGTGCGGGCACGCATGAACGTACGCACGAGCACACACACACGCGCACACACACGCATGCACGTACGCACGCACGCACACACGCACGCACACGCACACACACGCACACACACGCACGCACACATACACACGCACGCACACACGCATACACGCATGCACGTACGCACGCACACACACACGCATGAACGTACGCACGCGCACACACACGCACACACGCATGAACGTACACACACGCACACACGCACGCACACACGCGCACGCACACACACGCACGCACACACACGCACGCACACACACATCACATTTACACGCATACTCATACTACCAGATTCTAGGAAGAGCGGGGAATAACCCTGGCCGAGAAACGAACCTGAGAACTACGAATTTGGAAACAAACATGCTAACCGCTACATCACCGACACAGTTTTTCAAAATCACGCCCATGCCAACAATATTGAATTAAATCATTGGGAAGTTTAGTGACGAGCACATTATGAAGTTTTCCCTGCAAAGAACCACCTTGACGAATTTATGCCTAGGTATCCTGTTACTCAGTTGTCATGGAAATCATTCCAAATCCTCAATGGTTCCAATTTCAGCATGTTGGGAATATTGTACATGCTAGGCATGGGCAAAATCGGCTCAAAAGTGCCACTCCACTGAAAAATGTTCTCGCCTCACTCCACCTACCAACCCTCCCCTTCCCTACTCTTTAGCTGCCGGCACGCCTCATTCAGTGGCGAATGTGGCTGTTTCATGAAGAGTGGTAGAGAGCATTTGTTTTCAGTTTCAAGAGCAGGAAAGTTTGCTGTTTAATAAGTGGATTTCAATTTGCAAATATAAAGAGTTACAATGTCAAACGAAACTTCGATCAGAAGCATAAATCAAACTTTGGTCATCTTACAATTTCGAAAGGTACTTTCTGAATACTCGTATTTGTAAATATACAAAAGGGACAATATGATGCCACCTTTTAGTGGTTTAGTTGCTTATTAGTTTATTTAATATAAACTTGTATTTCATGTTTCAAAGTTTGAACATAATATTAAGTTTAAAAACAAAAAAATTTATTGTGTTAATCAAATAGTTTTGTAATATTTTAAGACTAAGTAGCAATGGAACTTTACTGCTTTATTTACTGTGAAAGAGAAACAATTTAGTGTGTTAATCATAAGGCAGCGTAAGGATATTACGTGTATAAGATAAAGGAAGGTTATAAATCGAAATCTATGTAATTTGCCTAACCACAGTAGGTGGCTGTATTAATTGCTGCATGCAAAATAGGTTAAATATCAACAACATAGTTAATAACTGCACTCCGCACGAGAATGTGGCAAGTTCAATCGCTACCTCTCCTCTCGTGCCCATGCCTAGTATACTGGGGGGCAGGGAAGTCATTACACTAATTTAAACCAGTGACAGATCTCGATATTTGGAGCACATTTTGTATCTTACGTTTTTGTCTCTATTGTGTGGGTGTCACTTTCCCTAGCTCAGAACATAAACAAACATAGTAACGGTGCGTCTTCAGAACACGAACAAATGCCCTGCATTGTCCTACTATGTTTACTGCACGAGTGTAGGCCAATCACAAACGTTAGTTCCCAAAACATTAAAGCGGAAGCGAAAATGCAAGACTTGTTTACATTCACAAAGCAGCTCAATTCCCTGACCAACCTCAACGCAACATTGTCGACCTACTGCACGTGTGAAAAAGCTGCCTGGAGTATTCCTTGTAGTCTTTTAAGTGATTAATTATTTCGAAACCCTGTGTGATTTCACATAATAAACTACCAAAGCTATGTCAGAAATAAGTTACTCTACGCATCTTACAAGTAACAAGCTGTTACCTTCGTACATTCCTGTGGAATTACGCATCCAAGTTGGTTCAAAAACCATTTATTTTTTTCGAAATCGGCTGATCAAAGAATAAAATGTCATTGGACTTTTTTGTTTGTAATGCTTCTATGGAACACATATTAGAAGGAATGCAATGACTTCCCTTCCACCCTGTATACTATTAGGTCTTGTGGATGAATACGGACTTTCAATTGCGGAAGAATTATAAAAATGGTTTTGATGGTTTTTGAGATTACCCTGTGCAAATGTACATACGAACACATTTTCCTCCTTCTGTTTACAATACAACGATGATAAGTGTGAGGAGTAAAACGTTATTGCACCCTATATTTCATGTACTCAGATTTATAAAATAACCCCACGGTTCTCGCCTTAACGTTTTAAAATTGCATGCGTTTCTTTTCTCCACTTTTGTAGCACATTCTGTTTTGCAGCTTATGTCAATGATAACTCTGAAAACAGTTTACAAAACATTTCATGAATGTTAACCGATCTGCCACCCTGGCAGTGTCATTACCATCTCATATCCCACCGGCTACCACTTGGTTTTTATTCCTGGCATTTCTTCAAACTTTTATCTTGAGGGGAAATACACAAGGGTTCAACAAGGAAAAGAGAGGAATATATGGATGCAGGTTTCAAAATATTCTGACACTCATTGTGACCAGCAATGAATTTTTAGAGCACAAACCGTCACTCACGCCCCACACATTCCGCTAAGTTCCCACTGCTACCCACTATTGGAAAACAGGGATAATATATTCAACTTTACTCTGTTTTATCCATCGCCGGAATAATCCAGGGGAAAAGAAGCTCCTTGGTCCTTGGGCAACTTGATAAAACGACTCTGTTCTTCACCCCCTCCCTACCCCTCCCTTATTGGAATTCCTGTAACCCTCGCATGAGAGTTGTATCACGTAGAGGAATCCCTATTTATTCCCCATTGACTTTGTTTCCAAACAGTCGCTGCGGACCCACGATGGGAGAAGTAAAAGAAACAGGACGAATAACTTGCATGTTTCGATGGACTTTATTTTGCCTGCTTTAGATTCAGCGTACTGTGCCAATCATAGGATATGCAGATAACTTTCCCTTTGTCTCTTCATCTCCAATCCTGGCTCCTCTTCACTTCTTATTCTTTACTTGCTGCCCTCCAGCATTCTGCATTTCCAAACCAACTGACCCTAATATCATTCTCCTTTCCTTCTTTTCTCATATTGTATGCACTAAGGTAGTGTTACAGTACACTACACTAACATCGACCTCCTATGATTCCACATGCGCAAGTGGCATTTATCACCGAGGATTTTACCAGAAGAAGCAAACATTATAGCTTTTATAGTAGTGCATTGATATCTGTATGATATTCTAACAAATAACAAGTTATCTTAATGTCACTTTATGTCTCTTCCTAAAGTGAATCACAAAACGCAGTTATGTCTTATCGTTAACACAAATGACAATTCGTCGTGACGTTGTAACGCGCTGCTGCTCTGTTCTATCGTAGCCTTGCTTCAACACTCGTTGGCCCAACGCACACTAAACTCTCCGTCCGTCCGACCCGCTTATATAGCCGAGAATTAGTTACTGTTGATTTCTCAAAGCTTACCGTGCTGTCTAGAAGATGTATTTGTTCTGCTCACTCATATTGCCTAGGAACGAGGTGGTGTGAGGTGGCTACCTCGAGCATCATTTGAAATAATATACATAATACAGTATATGTGCGTTTGTTGCAACTCCAACACACCAGAACCATACCATCTAACAAGGGATTTCTCCACGTTTTGCTCAGCTCTCTCATATGGCAAGTACCTGAAAGGAACCCTAACCTTGCGCCTAGAAGCATTTCTTCCCAAATTTCCCTTCCAAGCTACCATTTCAGTGCATACATCATCTGTGCCAACGCCTGAGATGCGTGTTAGTACAGGTAGGCACTTGCATTTCTGATCTTGACAATCCCTGGTTTTTCCTGGCCGGTAGGTACAGGCAATGGTTTCCAAACTACCGCGGTTTCCTTCCCATAATTTCTCTTTCATTCCGTTTCTTTCTCTTGTATCAGGTGTGTTTATAGATTTGGCGGCGTATGGCGATGCCCGACAGCACACGCGGATTCTCCCTGCACACTGGACGGTCGCCTTCTCTGGTCAGCACCAGTAGTGTGTTGCGTCCTTCACGGACTTGCTCGCATCTCTGCTTCTTCCTTCTAGACCAGGTGAGTCATTATCTGCTTCCTAGGAGCCATCTCCCCTACTCAGTCAAGTCCCTCCATCCGTACCAGTAGGCTACACGGTGCAGTTGAAACTAGTAAACAACTGTTGTGGGTAATTATTTTCAAAACTTAACCATGTAAAAAGCAGATACACGTCTGCATTGACAGATATGAATTTAGTTAATGTTCTACGTCCAAGTTGTTCGGCTTTAAAACCTCATTCAAATAAATTGACAAAAAGAAAAGAAGGCCATCGACCTAGAACTAAGTGATTGAAAATATCTGCACAAATGGGCTCATTTTTACCACTATGATGCCCATGTATAACAGTATAATGAGGGTGAATGTACAGCTTCGATTTGAACATCCTTTATTGTTCCGTAATGTGGTGTGAGAGCAGTTGCTACCCTCCGTCTCTTTTCTTTATTGACGCCCCTATTCAAAGACCTTCCGTCGATCGTAATGCGTCCTTTTTATACTAACGTTCTGCAACGTAATTCATATTGGACGATACAGTGCGCGCTGTATGCTTACTCCATAACCTATGCACGTGTTGTTGCTCTACAAGACAACAATGGACATTAATATCACTTCTACAAAGATGATGACGGTGAGAAGATAAAAAGTTAAACACAACGATCAAAAACCATTCGCTGGCTACAAATGTGAACCACTCGCCTAATTCACGGTTAAATAAGATAGCGGTCAGCAAGTATCGGACTTATGACGTAGGAGCGGGCAAACGCTGACGGAGCACTCTATGAGGAGAAGACACGAGCAGTGCAAATACAGCAGTGGATAGACGGATGGACGGATGGGTGGGCGGGTGGGCGGGTGGGCGGGTGGGCGGGTGGGCGGGTGGGCGGGTGGGCGGGTGGGCGGGTGGGCGGGTGGGCGGGTGGGCGGATGAAGACTGTGTGAACAAAGGCGCAAGATATATCACATTCTAGAGTGTGCAAAGAGAACAAAATCAATAACTGACTACAGCAAAGAATAATGTAATATCTCATGTATTTTCTATTAATACTCATGTTGAGCGCACCTTTCTCATTATTATTAGTAAAGTCTGGTGGTGTTCAGTGGAGGGGTAATGCCCCACGCTCCCCTGAACCAGGTACAGTGAGGAAAGACAAAACCTTTTCCATGAAACGGCGTCACAGAGCGAGAGATCTGCCGATCTGATACATGAAGATTTTGGAAGACTGAGTGCACAAGAAATGAACCCAAGTTATCTGTGCAGTCAAAGATGAATGCGCAATTAGCTATTGATCTGTTAAATATTATCCATTTCAAGAACTTGCCATTCAACATTGCTATGGAGTTGCCATGATTCCAGATTAATAAAGAATAATTAGGTATTAGTTATGATAAATGGTTTTAATGTTCCAAGTCATTTGTTTAAGAGTTTAACTAAGCGAGACGTACTTATTTGACTTAGTTGGAGGAAAATTGTAAGGGTTTCTTGTTGTTGAGCGTTATATACCTATCAAAACTACCCCGATAATCTTCATGTTGTGTCGGTTAACGTGGCTGTTCACTGCAAGGATCATATTAGTGCCACCGGTGTGTCGGAATTTCGTCCCGCAAGACTGACATCAACACACTGAAATAGCGTAGGTGTGGGTCGGGTATGAGCCCGTGACCTTGGGATCAGTGCGCCAGCGTCTCACACTTTGAGTGCACAGTGAAACATCATACAAGATGGAAAAAGATTTCTTAACCAGAAATGTTATTGAGCGTGCAAATCCATTGGTATGAGCATTTCAACTTTGTTGGTGGAAAATAAAATGTGATTTAAAGAAGAGAGGGAAGTAGGTAAGAGACACCTGCGGCTGCTCTGATATTGATTGTCTATGTACTTCCCCAAGCCACGTTCAGCGACAGATGCGGTCAACTCTTGAACACACCTGATAAACCATTCTGATCAGCAATGCGAGCTCTTTATCACATATTCAATATAAGACACAAGCCGTCATGGAGCAAATCTAATACATTACGTTCACATATGTCTCTATTCACCACCTTGTATCTTTATTTTGTATGTATGGCACTTTAGACAAAGTCAATAAAGCCATTTTTGAGGAAATCAAAAGTTTCCAAAAATGTTTCATGTAACGTGTAGTTTGGGCTGGGCTTTCTTCATCTTGTGTCGCGTCTTAACTCAACTTAAACACCAACCTTACATTTAAATACTGACAGCTTCTTGTTATGGTAGCACATAAACGACTGTACATTCACTTTGTGTGCAATAAGTTATCGCACGTCGCATTCCTCTTAGCCAATTTAAGAAAAGTCGTCCCGACAGAATTTGTTCCAATGATATGTTTTTCATTCTTTAAGTCCATACGTGGATATGGAATAGCATTAGTCTGCGTATACAACAAGTATTAATAATTCAGAAAAAGAAAATAAGAATTTCGACTAACTAAAAGGAACTTGGTGAACCATTATTTATAGAATTAGAGATTGCTACTGTTGTTAATTTAATTATTTTGATGTTTTGATCCATATAAAAGTGAATTGGCATGCCTACATGAACACACTATACACGTAGCAGTACTAAACTCGATACCTATTCCTTAGCACAGATTGAAGAAGACCTCCAAGTATTACAAAACAAAACCCTTCAATTCACTTCCAACAAAAATAACTACTGCAAATGTCCAAGTGAATAAGCAATACAATAATTTCTGCAAATGTTTATCTCAACTAACACGAAGAAGATATAGGAAGACGAGTTTGTAAGAATGGTTAGTACAAGAGTAGAGAAAGTCATGTGAGTGCAACACATCAGAATATTTTACTTAGAACACTTTTATCTATGAATGACATTTTCTGACATTAATTATTATCCGGTTTCTCAGGAACTTTTTGAAAAGTGTTTAACGTCTCCTCCTATTGCATTCTGTACAAAGAAGATGGCGGCGGCAACGTGCCAAGTTCACATTCTGAAGATTCTGGGTTCAGTTACTGAGGCAGGGGGCTCTAGCGAATGCTGGGATTTGAGCCCCAGACCTCAAGTTCAGGAGTCCGTGCCTAATGTCACCCCTGTCCGTATTTAAGTGTTAACAACACCTGAATGTGTTGTTAGTCTAACTTGTTGTTAAGAAAATTCTTGGCTAGGTTTTAAAAATGAATTGTTAAAAAGATTTAACAAAAATGTCTAATTGGAAAAACCTTAGCTTTTTTAATAAACCACATTATTTGGAAATAGTAATCACCAAATTTATAAGTTTGCATCCAAGTACCATGAAAATTTAAGCCCGATATTTTAAACAGTTTGTAAGAATGAATGATGAAGCTATAGGCAGGATAGGACATTAGAACAAGGTTATAGGTAACTTTGGAAGGTCCAGCTTGTGGTTAATCCTCGTGTGTTGTGAAGTTTAGTATTCAGACGGACCAACCGCTGGGGAATCAGACCGCACCTGACGTAACCAAGCAGGCCTCTTTATCTGGATATTTACAGAGAGAGAGAGCTAGGGCTCAATTTCTTTGCGCTATGCTCCGGTTAATTTTCGGTTGAATCATTGCTTACACTCGGGAGACGTGACTTGCGTCCTTGCTCACCCCTTTGATGTCCCCTGTTCACCAATGTGTACTGCCAAGAGCTGATTGGGGAAGTCCCACAAAGAAACATACGCCGCACCACGCCGCGCCGCGCCCTCGAGCCAACTATTATATATGTTTCACTTCTTCCAAAACTACCTTCATCAGGAGTGTCATTTCAAGTCGAGTTCTATCCATAGAGTAAAGGCGGCGCCGTGGCCGAGTGGCTAGACTACTCGCCTACCACTTACGCGGCCCGAGTTCGATTCTATGTAGTATTCGTGGTGCATGAAGCTGCACCTGGGAGGGTTTTCTTCGGGTTCTCCGGTTTCCCCCGCTACCCATTCTACCAATTTCTCCATAATCACCTTTTCATTCATATCATATCATCCCCTTCCTCACTATCATACCTGGTGCTTGGCTCACCACCCGCTTCTAGGTCGTCACTAGGTTTCTCTACTCCCCAACAGGCGTCTGACCCTAGGCACAGGCTTGTAAGTCCTACATAAGGGGAGGGGAATCAGATAAAGAAGAAGAAGTAAAGAGTAAATGGCATATACGGTGGGGGACTTCGATCTTAGCTCAGATCTATTGCTGCTAACACTGACCAGGAGGAAGGAAGTGAGGGAACCGCAGAATGCCACAGGGACTCAGGTAGACGGGTCACAGAGACGCGTGGAAGTCCCTAACAGGTCAACCAGACCCTAGGCCCATCCAGCAGTCATCCTGCGGGTCTGATGTCGTACAAGCGTCCTGACACGAGAGGACAGCGGCAGCCCAACGCCACCTAACGCCGAGAACAGTAAGGGAGTGAAATGAAGGTTAAGGAGAGCGTGGTATGATATTAAATACCCAGTACTCGCTTAGCTGACAAGTGGAACTCACTAAAACACCCAAGTGCGCGGTCGCCGGGAATATCCTTCTGAAATAGGGCAATGAAAAGGAGAGAAGAGAGGGAACTATTAGCAACGGAAAAGGATATTTACAGAAGAGTAACTGGAACTTGTGGCATGGAAATGGAATAATGTGGGAACAAATGAAGTGCATCATATTATAGCAGACCAAATTAAAGAACAAGAAACTTTTTTGTATAGTATAACTGGTATAGTACGTCATGTGATAAGGATGGGGAGGACATAGTACCAAACAGATACAAGAGTCCACACCCAAGAAAGCATGCTTTTACTGCATGCGGCACCGCCAGCAGTAACAATAACTTGTATAGTACGTCATGTGATAAGGATGGGGAGGACATAGATACAAGAGTCCACACCCAAGAAAGCATGCTTTTACTGCATACGGCACCGCCAGCAGTAACAATAACTTGTATAGTACGTCATGTGATAAGGATGGGGAGGACATAGATACAAGAGTCCACACCCAAGAAAGCATGCTTTTACTGCATGCGGCACCGCCAGCAGTAACAATAACTTGTATAGTACGTCATGTGATAAGGATGGGGAGGACATAGATACAAGAGGCCACACCCAAGAAAGCATGCTTTTACTGCATACGGCACCGCCAGCAGTAACAATAACTTGTATAGTACGTCATGTGATAAGGATGGGGAGGACATAGATACAAGAGGCCACACCCAAGAAAGCATGCTTTTACTGCATGCGGCACCGCCAGCAGTAACAATAACTTGTATAGTACGTCATGTGATAAGGATGGGGAGGACATAGATACAAGAGGCCACACCCAAGAAAGCATGCTTTTACTGCATACGGCACCGCCAGCAGTAACAATAACTTGTATAGTACGTCATGTGATAAGGATGGGGAGGACATAGATACAAGAGGCCACAGCCAAGAAAGCATGCTTTTACTGCATGCGGCACCGCCAGCAGTAACAATAACTTGTATAGTACGTCATGTGATAAGGATGGGGAGGACATAGATACAAGAGGCCACACCCAAGAAAGCATGCTTTTACTGCATGCGGCACCGCCAGCAGTAACAATAACTTGTATAGTACGTCATGTGATAAGGATGGGGAGGACATAGATACAAGAGGCCACACCCAAGAAAGCATGCTTTTACTGCATACGGCACCGCCAGCAGTAACAATAACTTGTATAGTACGTCATGTGATAAGGATGGGGAGGACATAGATACAAGAGGCCACAGCCAAGAAAGCATGCTTTTACTGCATGCGGCACCGCCAGCAGTAACAATAACTTGTATAGTACGTCATGTGATAAGGATGGGGAGGACATAGATACAAGAGGCCACACCCAAGAAAGCATGCTTTTACTGCATGCGGCACCGCCAGCAGTAACAATAACTTGTATAGTACGTCATGTGATAAGGATGGGGAGGACATAGATACAAGAGTCCACACCCAAGAAAGCATGCTTTTACTGCATGCGGCACCGCCAGCAGTAACAATAACTTGTATAGTACGTCATGTGATAAGGATGGGGAGGACATAGATACAAGAGGCCACACCCAAGAAAGCATGCTTTTACTGCATACGGCACCGCCAGCAGTAACAATAACTTGTATAGTACGTCATGTGATAAGGATGGGGAGGACATAGATACAAGAGGCCACACCCAAGAAAGCATGCTTTTACTGCATACGGCACCGCCAGCAGTAACAATAACTTGTATAGTACGTCATGTGATAAGGATGGGGAGGACATAGATACAAGAGGCCACAGCCAAGAAAGCATGCTTTTACTGCATGCGGCACCGCCAGCAGTAACAATAACTTGTATAGTACGTCATGTGATAAGGATGGGGAGGACATAGATACAAGAGGCCACACCCAAGAAAGCATGCTTTTACTGCATACGGCACCGCCAGCAGTAACAATAACTTGTATAGTACGTCATGTGATAAGGATGGGGAGGACATAGATACAAGAGGCCACACCCAAGAAAGCATGCTTTTACTGCATACGGCACCGCCAGCAGTAACAATAACTTGTATAGTACGTGATGTGATAAGGATGGGGAGGACATAGATACAAGAGGCCACACCCAAGAAAGCATGCTTTTATGAAGACATGAAGCAGAAACCTATGGTAGGACAGAGAATACGGAAAACGTATACATACTGTGGCAAATGGCAAGTACGGTTACTTTTAATGTCACTTTATTTCTTTTACAGTTGGCTCAGAAAATACAGCCCTCTGTTAACACAATTTGGAACTCAGAGTTGCTCTGTTCTATCGTAACTTTGACACAAACACTGCTCACTGTCCGCAACTCGCTCTTAGTGTTCTGCTTACAACTCTCTCAAGGTTCTACACTGACTGTCCTGTTCCTCTAAGACCCCCGAAGGGGGCAAGGTTAGGCCCCACACGTCCGCCATGCCAAGCGATGCACATACGTACATCGCATCCCTCATGCAGTTAGTGATCTAACATGCAGGCAAGTTTCGGTAAGTTTTAGTGCGAAGGTTAGCTGGGTCCCGCATAAGCAGCCCGGTTACTCACGTAATGTGTGTTGCTGTCATGCAATGCATGCGAGTACGTCAAACGATGAGGTCCAGGCTGCAGCCATGACTGTCCTGTCCGGGCAGACTGGCTTATCTATAGCCGAGGATTAGGTGCCAGCAACTTCTCTGGAGCTCGTTTCTCGAAGCTTCTCGTAAAAGTCCGGCTCGAAGTCTCTCGGATTGTTTGAAAATGGCTTTTGTTCTTACCGCGCGTTGCCTAGCAACGTAGTGGTGTGAGGTACCTGAACTCGAGTGTCCCTTTAATGTGCAGCCGGCGTCAGAATGCATTAAAACGGTGATGATGATGATGATGATGATGATGATGATGATGATGATGAGGATGAGGATGATGATGATGATGATGATGATGATTGATGATGATAGAAACAGTTTTAATGGAGAAGATATATGTAAGACAATTGAAATTATGTTTCACTTTTAAATTTCTGAAATTAAACACAGTTTTGTACGTAATTTCACCTATCAGTAAATCTAATATTGAAACAATAAAACTGCAGGTTTGCAGGATGGATAGTAGTGCTACATTAGTCGTATTAGGCTTACTACCTTAGCTTCACTTTTATTACTTTCTCTACTACGTATAGTTAGTAGAGGAAGTATTGTATTCCACCCAAAAATTCGACGTCCCCCCTGAGCGTCCTGAATCTACAAAAGCATTTTTGAAAAAGGTCCATGTGTGTGTGTGTGTGTGTGTGTGTGTGCGTCTGTCTGTCTGTCTGTCTGTCTGTCTGTCTGTCTGTGTCAGTCTGTGGACAGCATGGCTCAAAACCGAAAAGTCGGTTAAAAACCAAAGATGGTATTTAATTTTAATGTCTTTCAAGGATGCGACATGCAGATTTTGAAGAAAATTGCTCCATCCTAAACTGCCCTTTATACGGAAAATTTTTCGAAAATTTTTATTTTCTCCAAAAATGGCTCTAACGATTTTGATTAAACACTGATGTTTGAGATATTTTTATGGTAAGCGAAATGTATATTTTGGATTTTCTGACTATAGCCTGTGTGGATCCTGTTTTTGTTCTGGATGACTTCTGCATAACTGGTAAACCGTAAGAGAGAGACCAAATCTTAGTATACAAAAACAAAAAATGCAAATATTGCTAAAACACAATTTATTTCCTCTTTTTTTTTTTTTTTTTTTTTTTTTGTTGTTTTTTTGTAGAGTGAGATATTCTTTATTAATCGTGTAAGTTTTGGAAAACTTACTTTCGTGAAATGGAAGATCGTGATCCATTTTTATATCTTAACCGTGCAAAGAGAACGGAATCTCAAAGCTTTAAAAGATTTGACTATCGCTTAAAGCCTACTGTATTGCCATATTCCCCTTGTACCTACAGGAAAATAAGGTAATTTCTGGAAATTTTTATCTCAACTAATACGAATAAGACAAAGACATAGGAGTTTGTAAGAATGGTTAGTACAAGAGTAGAGAAAGTCATGTGAGTACAAACATCAGATCTTTTCTTTTCGTGATTTCTCTGTGTAATATGTACCAGTGAGTAGGAATAACCCAAACGTTCCTATTCTGAATTTATTTATACACTCCACCATCTTTATAAACACTAATGCCTAAATATTTGTTCCTTGTAATGCATTCAGTATCTTCATAATCTTGTGCCATTATCAGTTGATCATCCACAAAATGTAATGAATATAACATTACCAAACTAATATCCCTGACTATTTAATCTACTATTTAATGTGGGTTATTTTCTTTGCCCGTTGAGTAGCCACGGCTTAGGCTTCAATAAAAACAAATGCAGGTTCTTTCGATTTGAAAATCGCTGAGCAGAAAGATTTCCTCCTCACCCCCATTTTTAGGATTAACGTTATGGCAGATGAAGCACAAAATGGCGTCGTCTGTGAGCACTTCAGCTGTTTGCCGAGGTACCGTTTTATTAAAACAGACTCTGAAGTACTACATTCGCCATAGAAACATCAAAGGAAAATTCTGGATCACATACAATCAATTGCTTGAAACGTCAACAGCAGCGCTTACATTCAGTGACTGTGTTTGAGTAATTCAACATTGATGGTTCATACTGTTTACAGACTTAGAGAGCAATGCTAGCACATCAGTTCGCAAGTAGGAGATGTTTTTGTTCGCTGCCTTTCAGTCCTCAAACTTCATTAATTACTTCACATAAAATGCTTGTGGGTATTTACATTGAGACGAATATAATATTCATAGAAGAAAAATCATCATAAGGTGACAAATCATAATGCGACATCTGCTTGCCCAAAAATAACTTAAACTGCAGTTTAAACCTCAATATTCAAATAACAGAAAAAAGAAAGACACACGATAGAAGTGAATCTTTAGTATTACAGGGAAACATTTTAATTATTCATCAATTACTTCTGAATAGCAGAGATTATGTTTATCGTTCATTTATTTACATAAAATTATGCTCCAAACCAAATGGATTATTTACAAAATCTCGATTGAAAATATCATGAGCAGTCTTGAATTTGTTAAAATCAGAATACTGTAAATTATCATGTGGGTGTGGGCGGTGCAGTTGGTTAGACCCTGGCCTACTGATCCCAAGGTCGCAGCTTCAAATCCGGCCCAGACCGATGGTTTTTAAGTGTGATTAGAAACGACAGCTCCAAGTCAGTAGATTTACTGGCATGTTAAAGAACTCCTGCGGAATAAAATTCCGGCACATCGGTGACGCTGATGTGATCATGGCAATATTGGCAGCGTCGTTATACAAGAAAATAATTTTAATTTAATGTAAATTATCACTGATTGGTGCAAGAGGAAGTGGCTGAGCCACGGGGCTAGTTGCTGGTTCATTGTCTTCATTACTTACATCGTCCAAACTAGCACGTATTCTACTCCTTTCTCTACTATCTCGTTCATTTTCACATCCACCTTTTCTTTTTTCCACATTCTGAACTGTCACTTCACCCGCACGTTTTCTCTCACGCCATGCTCTTGTTCTTTCTGCGGCTGACTTAGGCATAATCACAGCTAAATTGCATATTTTAATGAAGAAAATAAATTATAAACAACGAGAACACTAATCAATACTCGAAATGCGTTGGTTATACACACGTGTTTCAACAGATGCTCTGTTGACAACTAACAGCTGTACTCAGTGATCGCCACGCCGCCTGAACGCAGTACACGGACAAGGAGAATGAAAGAAAGTGAGAAGAGCGTATGTCTCACTCTTCTCCGGTACCCGAAAGCAAGCGAGACACTGCTCCCACTCTACCTGACACAGTGTTTACTCCCACCACTTTTCACAAGTCACACAAAAACGTTGCGGATCAGAATTTGAAAGCGCTCGCATAAGAAGTTTCACTTCAAAAATAACCTGAAGGAAATGTAAGTTTCTATACAACATGTGTCATAATTGATAGCTCAAACTCATAGATTGATAGTGGATGCAAATATACACAACTTCCTGATACGTACAGCTTGAATTTGAAATATCCATTTTATATTTTCTCTTCCATTAACTTTGGCTCAAATTTGACTTATGGCTTACCTTAATAAGTTATTACTTATTATTACATTTTACAGTTAGTGTACGCTTCTACGCACTAAAGCAAGAATTCGAAATGTGGTCTTTTCAACTGAAGACAAGACAGTAATCGTTAGGGCTCGGAAGTTCATGCCCTAAAAAACACTGAAATATGCATGCAAATATGCTCTTAAAAACTTGAAAATATGCCAAGAAATATGCACTATTTAATTAAAACAATTAATGTCCCTTTGTAGTAGACAAGACGAGTTAGTATTAATAATAAGGTTACCTTATTCCTTAGAGGTTGAAGCAGAAGTGGTCCCGCTGCTAGTATTAACTGCTAAATTGCAGTTCACAACCAACACTTTGCACAAATTTTCAACTGTAAAACATCGTCTGTTGTCTCGTAAAACACTTTTGTAACGTGAAAACGTCTGGGAAGCCCAGTAAACCACGGCCCATAAGCCCGGAATATATTGTTTCTAGTATTGATAACGGCCGTGTAAGCCTTAGAATCTCAATGAAATCACTTTCTCTTTCACTTTTTATCCTATACCACCAGGAACCGAACTTGGATCACATATTGTTTTTCAAAGACAGTAAGTGATTCATGCAAAGGAGAGCCTGGAGCTTCCTATGGCTGTTGGTAAGAAAAAAAAAATGATCAGATATGAAACTAAGATCCTCTTTTAACCCAGTGTCTGACAGAATATTTTGCACAGTTTGTATTGATGAAGCATCGTTCGAGTCCAATGAATTAACAACCTCTTCGACTATTTCTATGTGCTCAGTATAATATAAAACTGCATCGACCCATGTTCCCCATGGAGTTAACACTGGTGCAGGAGGAAGTCGGATATTAGGTGCTGTTGGTCTAAACAACCTTTTAGGGAACGAATCACGTAGTATTGTCTGAGGAATACGATGAAGAGCGTGTGCCAAACAAGTTCTATGAATTAAGTTAGGAAAAATACCTTTCAGAGTTTGTCCTGATTTTACCATACAAGGACCTGCATCAGTAACAAATAAAAGTAACCAGTCGTATTTGATTCCAAATGGTCATAGTAATTTCAGAGTCCATCACAAACTGGGTCACAGCTACATTGTCAGTGGCCGACAATTCGCACACATTAAGAAGATAAGGTGTAGTCTTTTGTTCATTATTTAAAGCACCCCGATTATATTAGCAATAGAACGGCGCTCAGAATCAGGGGTTTCAACAGGACAACCACACAAACTGATCCGCTAATTCATTTTGTATATTTGACAATACGTTATTGTAACAATGTCCTACATAAGTCTTACGCAGTGTATTTCCTTTAGGCACATGTTGTCAAGTGTACTTGGCAAGAAAGTTCTTAAATGTCGGATTATTAATTTTGAACGAGGAAATATCAGCACTTAAAAATGCTTGGCACAAGTCATAGGAAAATTCAGTAACCTTACTTCCTAAACTCTCTACTACCTGTTTTTGAACGCGTTCTTTGTTTGCGAGTTTTCTGATTAAATTATCCTTATGTTTTCCTGAGTTTATGTGCTGAACTATTTGAAATCTTTTCTCACACGCTCCACAAAACAGTACCTTATTATCTGTAGATATTAAATCACCCGAAAACTCCTTCTGTAAATTAATTAATCTAGCACTCGAAGTTGGTTTTATTTTCGGCATTTGAATAGCTTTTTAACATTCTATACGCCTAATTTAATTTGGTGGGAACCAGTTCACAACGCTTTTACGTGTGAAGACCACGACACAACTACTGGTCGGCAGGCAAGCGTTGCTATAATCGTACTGCTCAAAACGTTGACCTGCACTTTATCTTTGTTAATATAAACCTCTCAGATAACGCACTGATTATTCTCTACGCACATACATATAATGAAAGGATGGAAGCAGGGGATTCACTGGATGACAACATGACTCAGCATTAGTTCTCGCCACCTCGCGAGTTGCATCATCATGTGCAATACTACCAATACGAAATATATTATACAGATGGAAAAAATAATGAAAAACATAAAAATCATTCAAATATACAATATAGTGGCTATAATATTGAAATCTTCGTGAGTTGCATCATCATGTGCAATACTACCAATATGAAAAATATTATCCAGATGGAAAAAAATAATTAAAAACATGAGTCATTAAAATATGTTGGCCCTAATATTGAAATATTATGCATTTATCAAAATCAAGAAAATACGCAGTTATATGCGCCATAAAATAATATCCGAATAACTGAAAATTCCATTATCCGTGCACATAATGTAAAAGCATACATTTTTAACCCCTGTGGAAAAATATGCAGATGCATGTACTTCCTAGCCCTAGTAATCGTTTCTGCAGTAAGATTTGGATCATTAGATCATTTGGATCATTTGGATCATTTCGGGATTGTACACAAAACGAATTTAGTAATACGCACGTTTGGGAGCATCTCTGAGTTTCTTATCGTCTTACAGGATGAGGCACGACTTTTGACCAATGAATGCTGAGAGCATTGAAATATGGCGCAAGAGTCGTGGCGCTGTAATGAGAATAAGGAAAGGTGGGGAAGGAGGAGGAGGGGGAATGGTAGATACACATGACCTCATCGAAAAGCCATGTTTTAATTTTCTTTTGATTTTTCTCCAGATTATTGATGCCTATTATGGAAAAGGTTGCAAATATTGATTGAAATAAGCACCATTTATTGAGTTAAACGATTAAACTATACCACACCATACTATATTATGTTATATCATATATTATAATACAGCTAGGAAATTTGCTGAACTGTGTTACAAGCATGCCACAGAAAGTATTATTCAACCTGGGGTACACGTACCCCAGGTGTACCCAAAGACTGTTTAGGAGGTACGTAAAATTTAATTTAACTTAATCCTTCTTTGTGTAGTATTAAACAATTTTAAATATTATAATCGATCGATTTTAGATATGGTTTGTATAATTTGAATTAAGGATAACTCCAAGGTCATGGGGGTCATGGAGAAAACATGTTGAATACCACTACTATAGACCAATAATGTAGCCACGTGTAGCTTCTGATATATACCACATGCCGCGAATCAAGCAACAGTTGAGTTAGGGTTTACTGAGCCACCAGAAATAATGAATACTTCCCCTTGATGCCGACGCGTCAGTGGTTATAACTATGCCCAGCCAGTAGTTTGAATACCTCTGTCATTGGAAAGGGGTAAAGAGAGGTAAAGAAGACCTCCTTAAATAATCGTGATAGCCTTGCATTTTTCTAAATTCTCCTTCTGTACATTTCGTTTTTTAAGTACACATTCCTAGTTCTTTTGCCAGCCTTTACTGACTGGGACCAGCGCTCTTGCACCTCTGCCGGATAACCTACTATTTACACTTCTATGTTCATCTATCTAATTCAGACTATATCCTACCATTTTTATTTTCATTTCCATCGCTTCTGCTCTACTTTTTTTTCTATTGACGAATGTGCTTGGTAGGAATATTTATTTTCAAATTCTTCTACAGTTCACTTAATTTGGTTTCCTTTTCCCACACGATACCCTGCCTTGAGGTGATCCTTGGTTTCCTGCAAGGTAGAGATAGGTTTCGAATAAAGGAAAAAGATGGGGATTCCTTCCCTCTCGTAAAATGGCACTTCCGACTCATAATGGGAAATAGCTCTCCCTTTCAGGCATAAGATTTTCCCTCTTAAATTGTAGCACTGAGGTTAAGGGATAACGCGGGTTTGTTACACAAGTGTCCCTATTCACTATCACCCTTCATCAGAATGCTTGCTTGATTAAATCATATTTTAAAACTACTTGCCCTTCATTCCCCTACTTATATGCAACGATTTGGCTGGAAATATGTAGCTGTACTGAGATTCCTGAATCTACGGAAAAGTGCCTCTCTCTGTCTGTCACTCTCCTCACTCCCTCCCTCTCTGCTCTCCCTCTCTGTTCTCTCTCCCCCTCTCTCTCTGTCACTCTCCTCACTCCCTCCCTCTCTGCTCTCCCTCTCTGTTCTCTCTCTCTCTCTCCGGGTATATGTGCGTGTGTCTGTGTGTCTGGTAAAAGAAAAGTCGTATAAACATTCTATATTTTATATTTTAATCTAACACTGTTTAGGCATGCCAGATTTTCGAGAAAGTTCTCCAGTAAGAAACACCCTCTCCATCAGGGTACCTTGTATCAACCACTTCGCCCTTTTTTGTGATTTTCCCAGACCGGTAGACGAGAATGGATTATACCGCGTGAATGGGAAGTCCTTACATTAATTTAAACTAGTGGTAGATCTCGGTATTTGGAACATATTTTGTATCTTACTTTTTTTGTCTCTGACCATTTCCTACGAAGATATTTTAGTTTTATCGTAAACAAATTGGCAACACTGCAGATTGTGTGGGTAGTCACTTTCTCTAGCTCAGTACATAAACACAGCAACGGTGCGTCTTGAAAACAAACTCATACTCTCCCTTGTCCTTCCGTGTTTACTGTTCGAATGGGGGCCAATCACAAGCATTAGCTCCGAAAACATTACGCGAAAGCGAAAGCGCCTGTTAACATCCACAAACTAGGTCAATTCCTTGACCAACCTCAACGCAACGTTGCCGAGTTGCCTCACGTGTGAAAGAATACCTCGGAATATTCCTTCACGTCTTTTAAGTGATTAATTATTGCGAAACCCTGTGTGATGTTCCATAATTACTACCGAAGCTATGTCAGAAATAAGTTACTCTATGCATCTTACAAGTAACAAACTGTTATCTTTGTACATACTTGTTGAATTACGCATCCAACTTGGATAAAAATATTATTGATATTTTCGAAATCGGCTGATCAAAGAGCAAAACGCCATTAGATATTTTTGTTTGTAATGCTCCTTTGAAGCACATATTAGAAGGAATGTAATGAGTTCCCTTCCACTCTGTATACTACCTCTTTCCTCTGAGTGCTGCAGGGCCTAAGACGATGCGCTCAATGTGCAAGGAGAGAGCGCACGACGCCTGCCCCCCGGACCGGAGTATGTTCTTTTTAATACAATTTATTGCCTTTCACAAATTAATACATTGATACTGTAAACACAATAATGCACCTCTCATTGCATAACATTTAAAAAAGCATATTGGTTGGTAACAGGTTGTATGTTATAGTTATCTAAGGGAATATAATATTATTACATAGCTTTTTTTATGTCCATCCGATACTACGGTCGAACACTGTAAGATGTGGCAATGTGCAGAGTAGAGCTATGAAAGTTGCAGATCAACATCCATCCCAAGATAGGAATGTTCTGGACGTGCTATCCTGAAGAAAGTCTGCAAACCAGCTGTGGGTGGATGGGGTGAGGTCAGCAGGTAATAAAGGTATCCCATTATCAGCCAACCCAAGAGAGATCGTTTCCCAGCAGTAGGGATGTCCAGGAAGAGCACCATTCTGTTAAGATCATTGGGGTTGTTGCTGTAGTGGACTCTGCGAATGATCGCAGGCATCCACGTCCATATGTCACGCCGACAGGTCAACAACCGATGCCGCAGCGTGACCATATTGCCACACTGAGAACACCATGGCGTGGACGAAATGTTGTGCTGATGTTTCTTTGCCTCGGTAGGAATGGCGTCGTTCACTACTTTGTACGCTACGGTCTTGCAATCCGAGGAAATCTGGGTCAGGTGAAAAATGGCCTATATTCTAGCTCACTGACTATTTGGATATTTGGACATGATTTGGTTTGAAGCTTCTATTGCAATGTAAGAGCAAAAGCAAGTCTTATTATAAGCAGATACAAGAAATACACGTACACCTGACAGTTTCTCTTCGACATCCATCGCGCACCATGTATTGCACCTGGATGGAGCTCTGAAAGATATTCCACGAGGCGGAGTATTACCTAGAAATATATCAGCATGTTCTAGCTAGGAGTTCTCTGTAATCTGCTCTTGCTTGTTGACTACGCAAAGCCTCCTTAGCGAATGAACGAATATCTTCTGTCAACCGTTCATTTACCCCGGTCAGAATTGTCAAACATTCCATAAGCGCAATTTCTTTTGGAACAGCTTGAAAAGTGGTATATCTGGCCCAGAAGTATCACCACCTTTGCTGTATACACACTTCTTTTTATTGTTAATAATCTAGTTTGGTGTACATGATGTCTCATGCTGCAGCTTATATGTACAACGTGTGGCTAATTAGCTGATCCATTTCGCGTTTTTTTCTGAATTACTTTTATCCTCAATGGAATGTAACTAAGGTGTGCCACATGTAAATTTCTAAAATGTAAAATTAAGAACCACCCTAATACACACATCTTACGCGCCTGAACTGAGAACACTATCCGCAGTAGTTACGCTCGGGTAAATACTTAAAAACGATGATTGTCAATCTCATAATTAGAAAATTATATTCTGACCACAACTGTTCAAAAATTCTATTTCTACGTAACTTGCAACGTGAGTTATGCACTTTTAAATTTCAAATATTATCGTCACTCCACATTTATTCAACACCTTCTATCTTCGTGTTTATCATCATTCAACTCAAGTAAGCTTTAAAAATATCATAATTCCCTGCAATTCACAAAGAGTATCTCGACCATAAACATACATATACAGTAGAAAGGTAAAATTGGAACTGAAAACTCAAAGCCACAGCTGGGATGTGAACCACAGACCCTCCGCTTACCAGGCGGGTGCTCTAACCATTAAGCTACTGTGAAAACCTACCAGAATGACATTAAATTCTCCAACCAATTCGTATTTCTCCCGGTAACCCGGGGCATAAAGTACTTCCATTGGGGTAATTGTCTCTGATGTGAGACTGCCTTTCGGCTTACCGGGAGAAAAATACGAATTGGTTGGAGAATTCGGTGTCACTGTCAGATTGTCACAGTAGCTTAATGGTTAGAGCACCCACCTGTTAAGCGGAGGGTCTGTGGTTCAAATCTCAGCTGTGGCTTTGGGTTTTTCAGTTCCGATTCTACCTCTCAAACATTGCCCACACACGGCTTGTGTGTTTAAAAACACCACAATATGTATGTTTGTTGGCATAAATAAATAATAATATAGAGTAGATATTGTGAAAATATAAAACAGGCAGTTTGAAAAAGGGAGCTAATGTTCAGTTCCTTTCCAGAATATTAGTGTGTCATTTTATTATGAAAGTGAATGACCATGTGTAAGGTCGTGTTTCAAACTTCAGCTGGAATATTGCTGGTACATAAATTAAATTATTATATTTCTCTTTTTTCGGTGCTTGTAATAAGAGTGTGTGAGCATATCCATTAAAATTGGGACAAGTGGTTTTTCTATTAACAAACGTGAAGCGATTCAGTCAGAAGGAAGAAAATTTGTATTAAATATGTACAACTTTTTAAATACTTAATTACTCTCCAATGCAGAATATAAGGCAAGCGTAGATTTTTCAAAAACCCAGGTATTGACTGTGGTGGTTTGTAGTGTACACACAGTGTCACGAAATTGTAGTGAAGGAGCTTCATCCGAACAAAGTGAACCTGTATTTCAAACTCAGAGGAAAACCTACAAAGCCGGAAAGTGAGTTACTGTCTCGGCGTTTTCTGGATTAACAACAGCAAGGTAATATTTTAATGTTTTAAGGATATCTAATGTGTTGTTTAGTTACAAAAACGTTGGGCGGCCCCTTGGCTTGCATTACAGAGTCGCCGCCGGCAGGTACACGTCCACTACGTTTGGAAACAGCGCTTCGCAAGAGCATGGCCAGTATTCATTTTGCACTTCCTCTACATGTGTAACACTTTGTCTACAACTCTTGATTTAAACTCAATAAACCTCCAATTTCTGCTTCTACGACACAATTTGTTAGCCCAACAGTCGTTGGTATACGTGGTTATCAATAAACCTGTAATGGTCTTTCCATTTGTGGGTTATAAACTGCCTTGGTAACATCAAAGCTCAGTTAGATGAGAAAAAACGTCAAGGTATTATAAAGCCTGACTGCCAGCAGCATTTTGTTGGTTATGCACATGGAATTAAATAAAGTCCTGTTCTCTGTGCAAGCGTGCTCTAACCTAGGATAACCCTATCATGGGATGATCAAATGAGAGCCGCGAGGAAGAAAAGAGAAATTGTGTGCAGTGTAATGCAGGTGTTGTAAGGCCCAAGTAATCCGGCGTGGCATACACATACGCGCTCCAGGGTGCACAAGTACGAGGAGAATTCCACAGTCAACTGGCGGATACAAAAATGCCATGCCGTCGTGACAAAGGCACATCAAGTAAATTCCTAACATTACATTTTACAGTAAGGGTTTCTACGGATGTGCGTCATCATGGAAAAGCGCGTTTCATTTCTGAAAATGGTTAACCTTAAATGAGATGGAACAGTAGGTTAACCAGCTGTAGAGAATAATCTAGAGGATGAAATGTCACGTGGTATTGTTCGAGCAGAATTCAGGTTATTAATTAATCTCCTTGCTTTCAATTGTTCTTGACACAGTCGAATACAACAAACCCCTTCACGGGTCAAGGCTTACCGCCGGCCCCTGACCCCTGAACCTCTGGTCACTACAGGCGTCCTGAGAGGGGTGCAGAGGTGGAGGGTGGAACGTGGACAGCGCCCCGAGCCCTGTCAGCCGGTTATGCGGCCTTCACAACCTGGGCACGCTACTTCTTTATCAAGTAACTCCTCAGTTGGCCCCTCACGATCACACCAGAGTCGCCGGTGTGCCGGAATTTCGTCCCGCAGGTGTTCTTTTACATGCCAGTAAATCTACTGACACGGAGCTGTCGTTTTTAAGCACAGTTAAAAGCCGAATTTGAACCCGCGACCTTTGGATCAGTAGGCCAGCGTCTAACCAACTGAGCCACCCAGACCGACATTGGGGATAGAACCCGGTTCCTCCATGCCAGAAGCAGGTGCGCTACGGCTGCACTGCGGGGCGGTCCGAATACCACAAACGCCGTCCAATTTGTTCAAATAGGAAATGACAGCAGTTATGGTAAATTACTGCTTTATCGTTATATTACTTGGCACTGGGTACTTGCTTATTTAGAACCGTTTTTGTATTACTAACGCTGTCATCACATACAGGGCAAGTATATTTGTTGTATTGTCTGCCTGCTAATTTTAGCCTTCTCTCCTGGGGTTGGTAGCTTCAATAGATCTCCTATAGGTGCCCCCATAGATTCCTTATATACGCTGCTAACCAGGAGACTACATAACTTACTTTTCTTGGGAAATATTTATATCGAATAGAAGATGGCTTGGGCATGTGGCAATAATGAAAGAAGAGGGCATCTATAAGACAGGGACAGCAGGAAGACCGAGATTAGAGTGCAGACAATATATGGAAAAGATGGCAGCCAGTCGACTGAAGACTTGAGAAGAATACAAGGAATGGGGACGTGGCAGAAGAAGTGGACGCCTAAAGGCAATAGAGATAGTAAAACAAGAAGACGTTGAATTTTTGGGTGGAATGCAATACTCCCTCTACCTACTAAACATGGTTGACAACGTTTTAGCGTCGCTGTATTGGGGGAGCGAGAAGAACACCCTGTTTCCTGTGAGGCCCTCCCATTCCTGCACATAATTATGAGCTGATAATTGATTCAAAGGGAAGCTGGAATCCCAGAAATTTGCTCTAATAAGGTGAAATATCCAAAGATCGGAAAGCTTGCCATACAGTTACCGTTTCTGTGGAAACACATTCTCGTAACGACATTGGCTTGGCATTTCATAAAGGAATCCTATAGGACTGAGTGTAGAGATGCTCCACTCCTGCAGAGGTAAACAATATTAAACTTTAGCGTCATGTTAAACTAATTATAATATAATGATACTAATTAAATTATTTGCATTTTATTTACTACGTAAGACACAATTAGTGTGCTTAGAATGTATGAAGTTGTTAGCCATGGTTTATGAACATTCCAGAATGATTTACAAGGTATTTGGGGCGTGGGTGTGCAGACTTGACGTTAAGCTGAAGCATACATTCCTCTAGCATGTTAATCTATAACTCATGGTTGCATAAATAACAAATAAAATTGTTCAAATGTTTGATTTCACCACTCAGTTATCGTTTACTTCTACAATTGGCATAGAGAGATACAGCTTCACAACATGAGTTATTCATGTCTGTTCCATTTGTTGCTAAAGTGATTCGTGTTCTCACAAAATTATTATAAATAACTGGATTCCAGCGTGTCCATTGGAATAAATTCGTGGATATATGTTTGGCAAGTGCGTATAGAGCGGAAGTTTGGGAATATTGACAAGTGTGGGCCAATACCTTCTCCAGATCCCAATCCTTTAGAGTTTTATATCTGGGGATTTTTGAAGAGTGAAATCTGCGATGACGAGATTGCTATCACCGATGATCTTTGCCACATGTGCTGCTTGAAGCAACACTAGAGATTGGGCTGAGCGCACAAGTTCTAATGAGAGTAGTAGAAATTGGTTGAGAAGATATTATGCCTGCATACATATAATCTAATGCAGCACATTTTGAGCATCTACTGTAAATAAATATAACATTTAGTGTTCGTGATATCCTGAATTTATTGAGCATTAGTAAATGTCTTAAATAGAAAGGGTGCGACTAGATTTAATTATCCAGGATATGCCTGAGAGGTATTTTCACAATTCGCTTTGAAATTTGCTGTATCTTTGTTCTTAAGCGTATGTTTATGCGTATTTTCACAGGGATTACCACACCAGATTTGTCCGCGTTAACGTGCTAAGCTGGAATGCGGGAGATGCTGGGCTCGATTCCTGGGCCTGGTTACTCAGAACATGAGTTTCTCATGTTTTTCTCTAGTTGGCTGTGTGACTGCTGGTGGTGTTTGTCTTCTACAGCGAACACACTTTCCCTTATTTTCTATCATTTCGCTTCCTTTTTCTTGTTTCAGGTAGGCGTTCGGGCATGAGCGTCGGCAGACCTTTTTCCAAGGGGGGGGGGGCCGCATGTTAGAAGTTTGCAATCAGGTAATATTAATTTTATTTTATTGTCAAAATATATAATATTTGTTGCAGATAACCGTATTAATGTGTGCTAAATAAAAATTGTTCTTTACATTAAAATTAAAATAATAGTTAAATAGACAGTAATTGTTTGCACATTAAGTTCAGCAACTTCCAATTTCCAAAGGGGAGCCGTGCCCCCCCCCCTTGCTCCCCCTTCGCGGCGCCCATGCGTTCGGGCTGAGCTGTGTTATTCGGTGTCGGACAGTTGGCGCAGATGCTTGCTCGCTGGAAATTTCTTCTCGGTTCTGCCAGTCTTCTCTGAGCTGACCCCGAAGGGACGAGTTCTCCCCGATTCTGCGAGAGGGAAAACTGCTATGAACTGCCCGCCGGTTTGACAGGATCCTCAAGCTTGGAATCGGCAAGGATCGCGCATCTCTCTCCGCCGGCCGGCGGAGACCTGTGGTCTATATCCGCCTACGGTTCCCTCACCTCATCCGTCCCTCTTGGGGACGGTGAGTACAAAAGATCTACGTTGGATCGAACTGCGAGATGTTCCCTCCATTCTCTGGTCATAGATCACAGCCATGCATCCATTTGGGCAACTTGAAAACTGGGGGTTATCTACATGATCAGTACACGTCACCCCATTACTGTACTCTACCTATTAAGCCCTGTGTATAGAGGCAGAAAATGCAGGGACCGTGCGGTAGATTTTGGCCAACTAGGGGTGTTCTACCAGGATTTTCAATATATTTAAATGCGTCTACAATTACAGATGAAATTCACGCATTTAGGGTTACTAAAAGGCTTATTAATAAGAAAAAACGAAGATTGTTTGAAATCTAAAATATTAAGTCACAAGTAAGCTACCTATGGGTCGCGGGGGATTGGCGCATCCTGGTTAATGGCCAGTCTCGCAGAACAATAGCACTTCCCCGCTTCAAAAGGTTGTTTGGAACCTTTCCAATAGGTAGCTAGCTTTACCAGGAGCTGGCTAGTGCTCGGCGGACAGTGGACAGTGCAGTTGTGACTCTATTCGACGTTTTGTTCTAAGTGTATAACAAGTGTAACGCTGGCACTACAACTGGTGTTCTCACTTGTAGTACTCACAACTCAACTCAGCACCTATTCTCCGAACTTGCTGCTTTTCTAAACCTCTCACGACACTTTATTTGTATTTGCTTGCCACTTCTTTTGCAGGAGTGAAATAAATGAGAGCCGTACTTCTATATCACTCCAACAAATGTTTAACACGCGCGAAAACTGTAATTTATGATCCATTTCTCGCTCAAAACTCGGTCACAGAGGATGCTGACCAATCCCAGAAGCAGCAACGTTCTAGCTACTCCACTGCCTTATGTAGATGTTCCACTCTAGATGCTTCTTACTCTAGAATATTTTAACGAGACAGGCATTCTGTTTATTTTCCCCTACATTCGCAGAAGGCCAGTAGGAGTTAAGGAAATATTCAGCTGGCAAGGAAACATTCGATGGCGAATTTTTATTCCAAATGTGTCCGTGTATGAACTTGCCTTAGAGCACTGAAGAATACTCAAGAACCAGTCGACCGTTCAATAAAGTCTCGTTTTTCTGCTAGAGCACGTTAAAGTTTACAGTCGGCCGCGGGTTTCTCTCTCGCTGTCCTTCAAATATATAGAGTCTAGCACAACAAATGACAACTTGACCAATAACCATTTAAAGAAAACTCTCTCCAACGTTCTCTCTGAAAATCTCGCAGGCAGGCAAATAGAATATTCCGCTGTATGATTCAGGGAGCGTTCACAAGGATACTAAATTGATAGAAATGGGCCAGACTACATAATCATAACATTAAAAACAACGAAATTCATCCAACGCGTGGAACTTTATTTCTTCCGACAGTATAAAGTTATGTCAGTAGGATCACTAAACAAAATCATCATTTCTATCATCAAAATGCATTGGGAAATCCACCGACACTATCACTTATCTTATCCTCTCTGTCGTTCAATGCTTCTGTAAATGGTTCCTATCTCCAATTTCGGGAGTATAGCTGAAGTTGCATCTGACTTGTACAGGGAATGTTGTTGTGGAGGTTTCTGTGAACTTTCTTTGGCCCTATGTAGCTATTGTGACATATTCTTCTGTTTTCATTATTTTATGGAAGACCGATCTACATTTGTGAAGGCAAAACAGTGGCCTTTATGTACTAAATAATTGATAAATTGACTTACAGCCTTCCTCAAAGTTGGACGATTTCTTTGAATCATAAAGAATGTGAAACTGTATTGATGTTCCTTTTTTTTTTTTTCTTCTTCTTTTTTTCGACGTCGTCCCTTTCCCCCTCCCATCCCTTTGCAGTCCGTCCCATATTCTGAGAGCTGCAGATGACACCTGAGCGCCCATTTTCATCGTGGCTTGACCTGGCTTACTCTAGATAACGCAAACTGTACTCTTGTTATCAGCCTCAAATCATTCCTGCGTTTAGCCCTTACTTAGCCCATTGCCTGTCCAATTTTGGGTGTCCAAGGTTCATCGGCTACATATGTTCCAAAATAAAGTTTCGCGACTTATATTTAATTCACCCTGTTATGTATACATCATAAATTTGGATTCAGTACCATCTCTGAAGATATTGGTTCCTACATATGTTCATCGCCTCAGCTTAGTGCCCAGCGTATTCTCTTCAGTTTGAAGAATTGCTGGAGTTCCTAGAGGTAGGAATCGTCTCCCGCATTGCTCTCAGAACAACAATATATTTAATGTCATACTGACTTGCGCTTTGATCTGAATTGTATAGTGCCAGAGGGGTCTTGTGTGGCTGACTACCGTTCTTGCTATTATTTATATTAACTGCTGTCTTTGCTTCTAGATATGTATAGAACATTGTTATGCTGATCGATAAAATCACGAAAAAACGAAACAACACGTTCCAAGGTGAATTCGTGTATATATTTTGAATAAGAAGGTTTTGTTCGAACCAAGGCCCTCCCCTTGAGAGCTAGCAGTCTTGTCTGAAAATGTAGAGAGGGAAGGTATATAATATAAATGTGTGGAAATAATTAAGCATAAAGTGGAACAAAAGAGAGTGACGGATTATGTTACATAACCGATGTTTAGGAATTTTTGTCTCATTCTTGAGATGATCCCAATTATGTCATGTCGCATGTGGGTAGTAGGTTCATAAGCAGGCCCTTCTACTAAATCTGTGTCGAACAGAGTACACCTTTCACTGCTTGTTTAATATGGAAGAAGATAACAAAGACTGAGCAAAGGAATAAACTGTTATGAGACATGCGAGGTTAAATCCATTTGAAACGGTTGTGGGTTCGAGAGATTGCCGAAGGACTTGGATGTAGAGTGCACCTCTGCCATGTGTTGCGTGTGGTGTTATCGGGTTCTGGTGTCAGGTCGCATGCTGCGAAGCCATCAATTAAATTCCTACTTTCCCCTAGCTTGGTTACACCTCAAGTCTAACCACTTTAGCTACAATTATTAAAATCAGTTTGCTCCCCAAGTGCGTCGCTATCGAAGTTGGACCGTTTCACGCGATAATGTTCCTGCTCCCTGAAACCCCAACTTGTGCCCCTTGTATCTGCAAGTGAAGCTTATGTTAAACAATCAGGGAGTTGTATATAGCTACAGTTACTCTACAACATATTCCAGCAGTAAAGTTAAGGTGTCGTGATTGGCCGAATAATATAGTCTTATCTATAAAGGATTCAAATTAAAGTGTAAGGGTGGTTTTAGAACATTTGGAGATACTACATGAATGAAAGTAATGATTGGGCAGTTTTATATTGTTTTACCCTTTAGTTTTGTAATACTGTTGACATAGAACACAAAGACATGGTATGGTACCTTACGACTCTATGAAACTGTCCCTACCATCTTTTCAACCCTTGTATAGAAATGTATATTTTTATGTCACCTGGTCCAAACCTTATACAGCTTTACTGTAAACATCAAAGCCGTTTTACTTTGTGTACGTTAGAAAGTAAATTTCTTCCCGTCTTTGCAATAATGCATTCTGTAAACGTACGATTCTCACACTTACATAAAGTTTGAGCGTGTAAGACTGTTCTGTCATGTCCTAGGAGGCGCGGGCGCCATCACAACCACCATTAGGGCAAGTACCCTTCTGTTCAGAGGAAAAAGGGAAAGCACCGGTTGAGGAAGAAATGAATACCTATGGTGTTAGGTGAACTTCATAGGTGGGTACTGAGAACGGAAGGAAATAGTTTTCTTTTCAAATTTGAATTAACATTAGAAGTCTTTGGAGTAAAAATTTGTTTATGAAGAGCGCCAGAAATATACATCACGGCTACCATGGACAGCGCTGGTGAAACGGTTCATATTTGCACATAAGGGATCGAAAACGTGACTAAAGGTCGTTTTTTGGAACTTGAGCAACATTTCCTTTGCCAACACTTCGTACAGCACTCAATGTCTCTTATCTCTGTCGGAGTATAATTCATATTGCTTTGCCTTACCTGTCAACGAATCAAATGTTATTGTTAACAATAATACCACTGCTACAACGCATATATTTTAACGTTATTCATTAATAAAGACAACAAAATTGCCAAAACCCTTAAATATGAGTTTTAGTGTTATTAAAGACTACAAACCTCCTACTGTCGTTCTATTTCGCTTTAAAGATGCAAGACTTTTTAAAGACCGTGATGTAAACCTAGCTTCCTATACAGTTGTCAAAAGCGGCAATTCGTCTTATACTAAAGCGAACAAATCGTTCAACAGAAGCCTCGGGTACCTTCAAATACTAAATTAGCTACAGAGGAGTAGAAAAATAGAACGAGAACCTGTATATGCTTTTGAAACAGCAGAAATTCAATAACAATGTTATTTTAGATTTTTAATTATTAAACTCTCTTTTATAGAGTTGTCATTTGTTGGCGCATTCTCGTGAGAGTTGCACACCATGTTCTTGTTGGTAAAATTATATCACATTTAAATAACAGAGTGAATGAAGAGTGATCACATGAATTTTTGTTTATGTACTTAGTTGTGATGTTCTTAAACAACAATACTAACATTGTGGAAATGTTAAGTAAAATGTTAGAGTCATATCTAACATTTATTTTCTCCCAAAGTAGTATGATAACTATAAACAGATGGATACAATTTACTAATATACCATTAAGTAACTTAATTATAACAAATTAATAATCAAATCGTAAAAGCGACAAAAATATGTAGATATATTAATGAGCAAGTATGGAGAAGTAAATATATGAGAAAGGAAACAAAAGTCTAACTTTATAAAGCAGTAGTCCAACCAGCAATAACTTATGCGTTGGAAACAAGAGGTGAGACCACAAGAATACGACGAATGATGGAAACAACGGGAATGAAAGTGTTAAGGAAGATAGCTGGAAATACCATGTACGATAAAGCAGGAAGAGAGATGTGTAAGATCCAACCAGTGACTGAATGGAATGCACATATGTCCAGGATGTCACAGGAACGATTAGTGAAAATAGCGAGAGACAACATTCCGAAATGAAGACGAAGTCCGGGACGACCAAAAAGAGATGGAAAGATGAATTGATTCTCGTATAAAACAGACGATCGCGCCTAACATAAAGAGGAGGAGAAGAAGAGGAAGAAAAAGAAGAAGAAACATGCCGCTAATTGCTTTTTAAAAATAAGTTGATATGCCAAGTCTTTACAGTAGGTTATTTTCAAAATGTCAAAGGACTGAATGTCAAGCATCGATAGTGACTGTTATTGCTATCTTTCGTTTACATCACTCATTATACTCGTTATTGTGTTTGCATATTTTTATGTTCTATTCTGGTAATTTCTCTATTTAGTGTAGTAGCGAATAGATGTCCATAAACGTTAACTTTAATTCACGCTCCCTGTAATGCAGTTTTGTTCAAAACATCAACATTCGTATATGTACGTGGCACCGCGAAAGAGAGTTGTAGAGTGGAAAGAAGTGAGTGAGAGAGAAAGTAGGAGAAGAAGCATACACAGAGGTATTGAAAGAGTGATGGGAAATGTAGTCTCTGCAATTTCCACAATCCTCAAGTGAGGTTGTGCGTTCCGTAAAAGCTCAAGCAAGTTTAATACTGTCTGAACTTTGTTCGCAGGTACATCCGATCTTTAACGTCATAGGACACTCTGAACATACAATTGGGTTAACCTCTGCCTCTAAATGCTGTCAGTTGCAACATTAGCTCAAGCCTCTCAATGATCTCACACACAAGGATATCAGATTAGCTGCCGAAGTACAATAACGAGCTTAAGCGTAGTCGTCCTCTGTGAACCTGTTCTTCAACTGTCCTGGTCAGTGTCACTTTACCTGACGTTGTATTCCACAAATAAGAGTCACAAGGTACTGTACACAGAGCCCTACGGACTGTTCTTCAACTGTCCTGGTCAGTATCACCTTACCTGACGTTGTATTCCACAAATAAGAGTCACAAAGTACAGTACACAGAGCCCTACAGACTGTTCTTCAACTGTCCTGGTCAGTGTCACTTCACCTGACGTTGTATTCCACAAATAAGAGTCACAAAGTACAGTACACAGAGCCCTACAGACTGTTCTTCAACTGTCCTGGTCAGCGTCACTTTACCAGACGTTGTATTCCACAAATAAGAGTCACAAAGTAGTGCACACAGAGCTCTACAGACTGTTCTTCAACTGTCCTGGTCAGTGTCACTTTACCTGACGTTGTATTCCATAAATAAGAGTCACAAGGTAGTGTACACAGAGCTCTACAGACTGTTCTTCAACTGTCCTGGTCAGAATCACTTTACCTGACGTTGTATTCCACAAATAAGAGTCACAAAGTACTGTACACAGAGCCCTACAGGCTGTTCTTCAACTGTCCTGGTCAGTATCACTTTACCTGACGTTGTATTTCACAAATAAGAGTCACAAAGTACTGTACACAGAGCCCTACAGACTGTTCTTCAACTGTCCTGGTCAGTGTCACTTTACCTGACGTTGTATTCCACAAATAAGAGTCACAAAGTACAGTACACAGAGCCCTACAGACTGTTCTTCAACTGTCCTGGTCAGCGTCACTTTACCAGACGTTGTATTCCACAAATAAGAGTCACAAAGTAGTGCACACAGAGCTCTACAGACTGTTTTTCAACTGTCCTGGTCAGTGTCACTTTACCTGACGTTGTATTCCATAAATAAGAGTCACAAGGTAGTGTACACAGAGCTCTACAGACTGTTCTTCAACTGTCCTGGTCAGTATCACTTTACCTGACGTTGTATTCCACAAATAAGAGTCACAAAGTACTGTACACAGAGCCCTACAGACTGTTCTTCAACTGTCCTGGTCAGTATCACTTTACCTGACGTTGTATTCCACAAATAAGAGTCACAAAGTACTGTACACAGAGCCCTACAGACTGTTCTTCAACTGTCCTGGTCAGTATCACTTTATCTGACGTTGTATTCCACAAATAAGAGTCACAAAGTACTGTACACAGAGCCCTACAGACTGTTCTTCAACTGTAATGGTCAGTATCACTTTACCTGACGTTGTATTCCACAAATAAGAGTCACAAAGTACTGTACACAGAGCCCTACAGTCTGTTCTTCAACTGTCCTGGTCAGTATCACTTTACCTGACGTTGTATTCCACAAATAAGAGTCACAAAGTACTGTACACAAAGCCCTACAGACTGTTCTTCAACTGTCCTGGTCAGTATCACTTTACCTGACGATGTATTCCACAAATAACAGTCACAAAGTACAGTACAGAGAGCCCTACAGACTTTTCTTCAACTGTACTGGTCAGTATCACTTTACCTGACGTTGTATTCCACAAATAAGAGTCACAAAGTACTGTACACAGAGCCCTACAGACTGTTCTTCAACTGTCCTGGTCACTATCACTTTATCTGTCGTTGTATTCCACAAATAAGAGTCACAAAGTACTGTACACAGAGCCCTACAGGCTGTTCTTCAACTGTCCTGGTCAGTATCACTTTACCTGACGTTGTATTCCACAAATAAGAGTCACAAAGTACTGTACACAGAGCCCTACAGACTGTTCTTCAACTGTCCTGGTCAGTATCACTTTACCTGACGTTGTATTCCACAAATAAGAGCCACAAAGTAGTGTGCACAGAGCCCTACAGACTGTTCTTCAACTGTCCTGGTCAGTATCACTTTACCTGACGTTGTATTCCACAAATAAGAGTCACAAAGTACAGTACACAGAGCCCTACAGACTGTTCTTCAACTGTCCTGGTCAGTATCACTTTACCTGACGTTGTATTCCACAAATAAGAGTCACAAAGTAGTGTACACAGAGCCCTACAGACTGTTCTTCAACTGTCCTGGTCACTATCACTTTACCTGACGTTGTATTCCACAAATAAGAGTCACAAAGTACTGTACACAGAGCCCTACAGACTGTTCTTCAACTGTCCTGGTCAGTATCACTTTACCTGACGTTGTATTCCACAAATAAGAGTCACAAAGTAGTGTACGCAGAGCTCTACAGACTGTTCTTCAACTGTTCTGGTCAGTATCACTTTACCTGACGTTGTATTCCACAAATAAGAGTCACAAAGTACGGTACACAGAGCCCTACAGACTGTTCTTCAACTGCCCTGGTCAGTATCACTTTACCTGACGTTGTATTCCACAAATAAGAGTCACAAAGTACTGTACACAGAGCCCTACAGACTGTTCTTCAACTGTCCTGGTCAGTATCACTTTACCTGACGTTGTATTCCACAAATAAGAGTCACAAAGTACTGTACACAGAGCCCTACAGACTGTTCTTCAACTGTCCTGGTCAGTATCACTTTACCTGACGTTGTATTCCACAAATAAGAGTCACAAAGTAGTGTACGCAGAGCTCTACAGACTTTTCTTCAACTGTACTGGTCAGTATCACTTTACCTGACGTTGTATTCCACAAATAAGAGTCACAAAGTACTGTACACAGAGCCCTACAGACTGTTCTTCAACTGTCCTGGTCACTATCACTTTATCTGTCGTTGTATTCCACAAATAAGAGTCACAAAGTACTGTACACAGAGCCCTACAGGCTGTTCTTCAACTGTCCTGGTCACTATCACTTTACCTGACGTTGTATTCCACAAATAAGAGTCACAAAGTACTGTACACAGAGCCCTACAGACTGTTCTTCAACTGTCCTGGTCAGTATCACTTTACCTGACGTTGTATTCCACAAATAAGAGTCACAAAGTAGTGTACGCAGAGCTCTACAGACTGTTCTTCAACTGTTCTGGTCAGTATCACTTTACCTGACGTTGTATTCCACAAATAAGAGTCACAAAGTACGGTACACAGAGCCCTACAGACTGTTCTTCAACTGCCCTGGTCAGTATCACTTTACCTGACGTTGTATTCCACAAATAAGAGTCACAAAGTACTGTACACAGAGTCCTACAGACTGTTCTTCAACTGTCCTGGTCAGTATCACTTTACCTGACGTTGTATTCCACAAATAAGAGTCACAAAGTACTGTACACAGAGCCCTACAGACTGTTCTTCAACTGTCCTGGTCAGTATCACTTTACCTGACGTTGTATTCCACAAATAAGAGTCACAAAGTAGTGTACGCAGAGCTCTACAGACTTTTCTTCAACTGTACTGGTCAGTATCACTTTACCTGACGTTGTATTCCACAAATAAGAGTCACAAAGTAGTGCACACAGAGCTCTACAGACTGTTCTTCAACTGTCCTGGTCAGTGTCACTTTACCTGACGTTGTATTCCACAAATAAGAGTCACAAGGTACTGTACACAGAGCCCTACGGACTGTTCTTCAACTGTCCTGGTCAGTATCACCTTACCTGACGTTGTATTCCACAAATAAGAGTCACAAAGTACAGTACACAGAGCCCTACAGACTGTTCTTCAACTGTCCTGGTCAGTGTCACTTCACCTGACGTTGTATTCCACAAATAAGAGTCACAAAGTACAGTACACAGAGCCCTACAGACTGTTCTTCAACTGTCCTGGTCAGCGTCACTTTACCAGACGTTGTATTCCACAAATAAGAGTCACAAAGTAGTGCACACAGAGCTCTACAGACTGTTCTTCAACTGTCCTGGTCAGTGTCACTTTACCTGACGTTGTATTCCACAAATAAGAGTCACAAAGTACTGTACACAGAGCCCTACAGACTGTTCTTCAACTGTCCTGGTCAGTATCACTTTACCTGACGTTGTATTCCACAAATAAGAGTCACAAAGTACTGTACACAGAGCCCTACAGACTGTTCTTCAACTGTCCTGGTCAGTATAACTTTACCTGACGTTGTATTCCACAAATAAGAGTCACAAAGTACAGTACACAGAGCCCTACAGGCTGTTCTTGAACTGTCCTGGTCAGTATCACTTTACCTGACGTTGTATTCCACAAATAAGAGTCACAAAGTACTGTACACAGAGCCCTACAGACTCTTCTTCAACTGTCCTGGTCAGTATCACTTTACCTGACGTTGTATTCCACAAATAAGAGTCACAAAGTAGTGTACACAGAGCTCTACAGACTGTTCTTCAACTATCCTGGTCAGTATCACTTTTCCTGACGTTGTATTCCACAAATAAGTGTCACAAAGTACAGTACACAGAGCCCTACAGACAGTTCTTCAACTGTCCTGGTCAGTATCACTTTACCTGACGTTGTATTCCACAAATAAGAGTCACAAAGTACTGTACACAGAGCCCTACAGACCGTTCTTCAACTGTCCTGGTCAGGGTCACTTTACCTGACGTTGTATTCCACAAATAAGAGTCACAAAGTACGGTACACAGAGCCCTACAGACTGTTCTTCAACTGTCCTGGTCAGTATCACTTTACCTGACGTTGTATTCCACAAATAAGAGTCACAAAGTAGTGTACGCAGAGCTCTACAGACTGTTCTTCAACTGTTCTGGTCAGTATCACTTTACCTGACGTTGTATTCCACAAATAAGAGTCACAAAGTACGGTACACAGAGCCCTACAGACTGTTCTTCAACTGCCCTGGTCAGTATCACTTTACCTGACGTTGTATTCCACAAATAAGAGTCACAAAGTACTGTACACAGAGCCCTACAGACTGTTCTTCAACTGTCCTGGTCAGTATCACTTTACCTGACGTTGTATTCCACAAATAAGAGTCACAAAGTACTGTACACAGAGCCCTACAGACTGTTCTTCAACTGTCCTGGTCAGTATCACTTTACCTGACGTTGTATTCCACAAATAAGAGTCACAAAGTAGTGTACGCAGAGCTCTACAGACTGTTCTTCAACTGTTCTGGTCAGTATCACTTTACCTGACGTTGTATTCCACAAATAAGAGTCACAAAGTACGGTACACAGAGCCCTACAGACTGTTCTTCAACTGCCCTGGTCAGTATCACTTTACCTGACGTTGTATTCCACAAATAAGAGTCACAAAGTACTGTACACAGAGCCCTACAGACTGTTCTTCAACTGTCCTGGTCAGTATCACTTTACCTGACGTTGTATTCCACAAATAAGAGTCACAAAGTACTGTACACAGAGCCCTACAGACTGTTCTTCAACTGTCCTGGTCAGTATAACTTTACCTGACGTTGTATTCCACAAATAAGAGTCACAAAGTACAGTACACAGAGCCCTACAGGCTGTTCTTCAACTGTCCTGGTCAGTATCACTTTACCTGACGTTGTATTCCACAAATAAGAGTCACAAAGTACTGTACACAGAGCCCTACAGACTCTTCTTCAACTGTCCTGGTCAGTATCACTTTACCTGACGTTGTATTCCACAAATAAGAGTCACAAAGTAGTGTACACAGAGCTCTACAGACTGTTCTTCAACTATCCTGGTCAGTATCACTTTTCCTGACGTTGTATTCCACAAATAAGTGTCACAAAGTACAGTACACAGAGCCCTACAGACAGTTCTTCAACTGTCCTGGTCAGTATCACTTTACCTGACGTTGTATTCCACAAATAAGAGTCACAAAGTACTGTACACAGAGCCCTACAGACCGTTCTTCAACTGTCCTGGTCAGGGTCACTTTACCTGACGTTGTATTCCACAAATAAGAGTCACAAAGTACTGTACACAGAGCCCTACAGACTGTTCTTCAACTGTCCTGGTCAGTATCACTTTACCTGACGTTGTATTCCACAAATAAGAGTCACAAAGTACAGTACATAGAGCCCTACAGGCTGTTCTTCAACTGTCCTGGTCAGTATCACTTTACCTGACGTTGTATTCCACAAATAAGAGTCACAAAGTACTGTACACAGAGCCCTACAGACTGTTCTTCAACTGTCCTGGTCAGTATCACTTTACCTGACGTTGTATTCCACAAATAAGAGTCACAAAGTAGTGTACACAGAGCTCTACAGACTGTTGTTCAACTATCCTGGTCAGTATCACTTTTCCTGACGTTGTATTCCACAAATAAGTGTCACAAAGTACAGTACACAGAGCCCTACAGACTGTTCTTCAACTGTCCTGGTCAGTATCACTTTACCTGACGTTGTATTCCACAAATAAGAGTCACAAAGTAGTGTACACAGAGCTCTACAGACCGTTCTTCAACTTTCCTGGTCAGGGTCACTTTACCTGACGTTGTATTCCACAAATAAGAGTCACAAGGTAGTGTACACAGAGCTCTACAGACTGTTCTTCAACTGTCCTGGTCAGTGTCACTTTACCTGACGTTGCATTCCACAAATAAGAGTCACAAAGTAGTGTATACAGAGCTCTACAGACTGTTTCCACATCCGTAAAATGTATGAGAGTATTGTGTGTGGATAGCAAGTTGAACGTATCGAGACGAAAATCTCGCGCACTGTGACTATCACCCTCCAGGAGGAAGTGAAGGAAGCACGGGCTACATTGAGGTCCCTAACATACCCGTCCCACTGCTGGAGGTGAAGCTAGCAGCATCCAGCACCGCCATACGCCTACAAGAGCACCTCAAACGGAGTGAAAGGGGAATGATGCCAAGGTAACTACCCCTACCAATTAGTAATTAAGTCCAAGGTCAGAGTGGGTGAATCGAACACGGGGCCCCAAAAGCTCGCTCGGCCATACCAAGTCCTGTAGTGTGAGTGGACCAGGTTCTCCAGTATGTACAGTGGATGGAACATAATTAGCTACTACAAATCGAGGTACTATATGCTTGAACAGTTTTTGGAAGATATAAGGTGCATGTGTTATTTCACATGTCCTAAAATAATAATTGTACAGCGTTTATCCATCACAGACTAAACAGTAGAGATTTTCACACAATGGGTTGAAAATATGGAAGAGGTCAAGTTTGGAAGTACTGAAGTGGCTTGGAAATTTCGTCACGCCCTATACATAAAGTGCATCAACTTCTATCCATTTACAACTAAAGTGTATGAGGTTCTACCTCGTGCTGTATGGAAAGTCTGTAGATGGGGTTGCTGTAGAGTGGCCTGCAGTTATCAATAGGGAACTAAAGTGTTGGTGTTCCAACATTTGTCTACATGTTTTAAATATTGAAGGTCTGTGAAGCGGTTATTGTTCCAAAACATTGTACATATCACTAATAGATTACAAGAGTTAGCTAAACTGCATGTATGTACTTATATAATACACATGCTTCAGTCTGTATTTGTCACCTAAACTTTGAACCTAACTATAGCTGACAAAAAGTAGAAAATAATAAAGAAGTGAACAACAAAAAGCGCACTCCATGCCTGCCCCTCTCCTCTCTTCCTTACACCTCTATCTGAGCTGCATCATCTTTTGTAAACGTGTACCGAGGGCTTCCCCGCCCCCCGTCCCAACCACAAAGGCTCATTTGGATTTGAAACTTAACAGCAACTGGTATCCTGTCATTGAAGGCAAGAAACGGCACAAAAACGGACTGGGAAGGTGTTCGCAATTGCCTCCGCACCTCCATCCCACCCAGCCCAAGAATCACAGACATCCCTACCCTCGAGGCGGCAGTCTCATCCTTCACATCCATAGTGACACGAACTGCCCACAACCTAACCGTCCAAGCCCCAGCACCCCTACACCCAGATGTCCTTCCACTTGACATAATCCTCCTCATCCGCCGCTCATGGGCGACACGGAGACTCTACCAGAGGCATTGCACCCCCCGCGACAGAGCCCTGTTACGGCGCTTGCGGCGACAGGTCAGAGTCCGCCTACACGAGCAGCGAGTGCAAGCCTGAGAGGACAAGATGACCAGCTGGAGGCGTGTGGAGGATCGCCAGAAGCCTTCGGAACCGTCGAGGTCAATACACCTCTCCACTCCAAGGCACCCGAGGCCTGGCCTATGAACCCCAAGCCAAAGCCAACGTTTTCGCCGACTACCTGGAACGTACCATGTGTCCAAGAGACGACCCCCAGGACTACCGCTTCTCGGAACGCATCCGCTGGAATGTTCGTCGATACTTTCGGTGCCCCCCGGAGGATGCGGAACGACTCCCAGTAATTCACCCCAGTGAACTACAGGGCGCACTCCAGCGCCTCAAACCCAAAAAGAGGGCCGGACCTGACGAGCTTACCCCCCTCATGCTTCGCCACCTTCCCTTCAACTATGTGCTCTTTCTGACTAGGGTGTTTAACATGTGCCTCACCCTTGGACGCTTTCCTCGAGAGTGGAGAGAGGCCCGGGTGATCTGCATCTTGAAGCCCAGGAAAGACCCGGTTCAGCCCTCCAAATCCTCCTATGTACCCTCTCGAAAGTACTGGAGATGGTCTTAAACTGCTTGTCCCCGTTATTGGGGACATTCAAGTCATCCCCAAACACCAGTTCGGGTTCCGTCCTGGGTACTCTACGCCTCAGCAGCTGCTGCGCGGGGAGGGGGGTGGAGGCTGAGCCCCTGGGTTTTCAGGAACGCGCCTTCACTGCCGCGGTATCTCTGGACGTGGAAAAGGCCTTCTCAACGACCAGACACGCGGGGCTCCTATACACGCTCATCCAACTGGGGCTATCCACACAACTAATCAACATATGTTTCCTCAGACACCGCACTTTTAAGGTAATAGTCGCGGGGAGAACATCTACACTCAGACCAATAAAAGGCGGAGTCCCCGAAGGCTCTGTACTGTCCCCTACCCTATTCCGCGTCTTCATGGCTGACCTGCCACTACAACCACAGGTCAGTATAGCTCAATACGCTGATGACGTGTTGGTATAATGTACCAACAAATACATCCTCAGAGCTTTCAACCCCCTTCAGAGACACCTCCGCCTCGTCCAAGAGTGGTGTCGGCTCTGGTGAATGTCCGTTAATCCGGACAAGAGCCACGCCAGCCTCTTAACGAGACGCCACACCCCCGCAGACTGCCCCACTTTCCACTTTCGAGGCCGAAGGATCGAGTGGAGAAACTCCATCACCTACCTAAGAGTCAAACTGGACAGAGGTCCAACTTTCCGCGGGCACATCAGAGATCTCTCGGCGAGGACGCAGGGGGCTATTGCCTCACTGTACCCCATGCTGAGGTCCGAGATGCCAATCCGCCTGAATTTACACCTCTTCCGGGCTCTTATAATCCCCCTCCTGCTTTACGCCTGTGAAGTGTGGGGCATGGCAGCAGGAAGCTGGCTCCTGTGGCTCCAAAGGGCACAGAACAGAGGGTTCAGGTCCATCTTCTCTGTCCCCCTACCTTTCTCCGTGAGACTACTTCACGAAGCCTCATCTCTTCCACACGTGGAGGATGAAATTGGGCGCCGGGCAGCAAAACTGTACGCCAAGTTACCAACCCACCAAAGCGCCCTGGTTAGATCTCTCGGGAACTATGACCCCTCTACACGCCGCTTCAGGTCGTACAGGGTTCCCCGCATGGCACGCTTGCGGGCACGCCCCATAACCAAGGAGACAACCCATCAGCAGCTAAAGCTGAACTCTAAGTAGTACCAACAGAGAGTTGATTCACTGCCAAAATTTACCCCCATCAAAATTCTAAATTAAAAACCCTATTTTAATACGCAATTTTAAACTGCTTTTTTCTTCGCCATCAGAATGCAGACCTTGCTGCGTTCTGTAAGTCAGTGGTCAAGGGGCATAAAGCTCCCTTCTAAACCAAACCAACCTAAAACCAAACAACACCACCCTTAGATACCCATCCTAATACATTCCTATCTGCGGTTAAACCCTAGCAGGGGTAGGTACGCAGCAAAAATTCGTCGCGCTGAACCTCAGCCTGCCAGTAGCTCGTCACGTTACGTCCACTGAAGATGTCCACCGCAGCTGTGGACGAATCGTCTGGATACTCAAACTCCAGCAGGCCTCCTAGTTATATTGACCCCGGCCGCGAAAGCCTATGCTCTCTCCATTTGGCTTGTTACCCTCTCCTTGTGTTAACAAAGAAATGTAACATATACTTTCCTCACTGAATGTTTGCATTTGGAAGACATCAGCTGAACATTCATGAACATTCATACTCGTATGAATTTCTCTACCCATTATAATTTATCACGTTTCGTTGCATATTGTAATATTCATATAAAATAATATACCTATATTTCTATTCATCTTACCCTAATATTTGCCCAGAATGTTTTCTCTAAAACTAGGCAATAAGGATGAAGTTGCATGTGAGATGCAGAAAAAAAGTCGGCTATTTTATCATAAGTTAATTTTTGTTTATTTTGAGCTCATGTGAAAAAGAACGAACCACAAAGTGGAAGAAAGTGTTAATTCATTTTCAAACGTTTATGTTTGGCGAGTAGTATCTATTGGATATAAACATTAGTACAGGAGTTCTACATGAAAGTGGTACTTAAAATTCACTATGAATGGAAAAGGCTTCGCAGGATCACTTCAGAAAACACAATAATCGCAGTTTAATTTTCATGGGAAAATTTCGGAAACCTATATGCATTTAAATCCAGATCCTTTGAGTAGTGTTAAAGAAAATTTAAAAATAAAACAGTATTTCGGTGTAAAAGTTTGCTTAGAGAAGGGAGGACATGAAAACGTTTGCCATTAATACTTCTAACGGTTTTATAGTTACTCAAATTTTGTTCCAAAAGCGTGCTATTCACACGTGCTAGCAGACCACATTTTAAGCTTTGTTCTTTCACCTAATTTCAAAATCTTTTTGCACATGAAATGACAAAGGATGCATATTATATCACCTAACATTCCTATGATACACCGGTCAGTTTTCTGTAGCGACTGCAAGCGCCTTTAACAACTTATATTTAGTCCTAGCCTAAACCGGAAATTTTCATTTGAACAAGATTTGAAAGTTTAAATATACATACCTTTTGCCTTACTATTAGAGTTTAATTACAGTGTTTTTTTTTTGGCCATGTACGTATTATATTGGCCCGAAGATGTAATTTTGCAATCCTGATCTTAATGGTAAATTTATACCCTTATTTTAGGAGAGATTTAATGACCAAACTGGCCAAAAATGATATTTTTGGTTTACTGTGGACTCTTATTATTTGGAAATTTCCTGTTCAATGGTATACAGATTTCATATTTGTAGCCTTGTTATGAACAATAGACAATGGAGTCTGGGAGATGGAAGATGAAGAGAATTTTATTGTATTGGGAAGTGAAATGTAGTGAAAAGATATAAGTGTTTAGTGCAAGTGGGAGAACTTTTACTTATGAGCTCTCAGAGCCCCATTCGTAAAAACTATCGACGTAAAACGTCATCGCCCTTCCCCGGGTTCTAACCCATGACCTCGGGAACCAGAGACTAGCACGTTGCCCCGTACACCACAGAGGACGACGTAAGCAGAGGACAAAATGTTTATTAACCCTTTTGCTACCAAGACTATGTTGCATCCTCCAGTTCCAAGTGGGTAGGGGCTAATGCAATTACCCCGTGTGTAGAATAAAATTGGCTTTCTATTGTCATATAATAAAAATATAAAACACAATGACAACTATTGTAAAATAATGGTTTATTGCCCAAAATACAGAATTTAATATCCCAAGTATAGCATTTTGCCTCATAACTCAAGACTGCTGATAATTCTTGGAACCTAGTGCGTGACGTAACAGCCGTGAAAAGTGGATTTGGAATATCTGGGTGTCTACTACCTAAGTCAGAAGCACTGGTTTGTTACCTTATGCCATTCCTTGCAATATTCTGGGTGAGTTTCATTGTATTTATCAAAAATGTCTTTGCCTTTGCCATTATCCCAACATAAAATATCAAGCATGTTTTCAAGCAAAAAGAGAGAAAACGTTTGTACAGTTTTGCTCCATTTATCAGGCCAGACCTGTGTTGAAGAATGTTTCCAACTACCCTTCTTCCTTGACGGAAGGGTATAGAATGTCGTGTTAGGCAACATTTAGATTTAAACATTCCTGGTCTGGCAATATGTATAATCGTTTCAAAGCCCTAGAGACTGTAATCTTTATACATGTTTACGCTCCCAGCTAGAAGCTATGAACGTTACAGAACCAAATAATAACAAAGAAACTGTTATGCATGCATTGTTATTATTGGCTTTTAGTTCCACAATGACAATGTAGGTACATAATGACAACAATGTTGATGACAATAAACTTTTATTGCATCTGCGTGGAGTCACAGAGTAGAGTGGAGCTCTACCAGCAAGAATACCCCCACGTAACAAATGCAGAATAACTCCTAACTGGAATAAGGGGGTTCAGTGCTTTAATTGCACAATGAACGTGGATGTGTAAAGCACAAACACACAAACCTTGAAACTGTAATATCGAGTGAATATTGTCGAAAAGATTGTCACCAGGGTAATCAGAGTAGAAGCATTTTAGTGTAATTAATAGTATAAAACCGAACTTCGTAAGAAGTGATAAAAGCTGTTAAAGTAATGTGATAATTGAGAAAAATTCAAGATGGAAGAGAAGAATTTCGTAAGTTATGTTAGTAATTATGTAAGCAATAAACTTAGGATACTGAAAATTTACTAATAAATAAATATGAGGCTAATGAATTAAATGCAACTAATATGATTATACAGAGTGGAAGGGAAGTTATTACATTAACCTAAACCAGTTTATTTGGAACACATTTGTATCTTGCATTTTTGTCTCTGACTATTTCCTACGGAGATCGCTTTGTCGAAAACAAGCTGGCGACACTACAGATTGTGTGTGTCACTTTCAGTGGTTCAGTACATAAACAGGCGTCACTACTGCTACCAAGTTTCTCGTCAACGTCTCCTTCTATGTGTAGGCCAATCACAACTGCTACCTGCCAAAACACCAGACGAAAGGGAAAGTGCTCGACCTGTTTACATCTGGAAACCCTGACCAACCTCAACGCAACATGTCTACATACCTCGCGTCTGAAAAAGGCGCTCGGAGAATTCCTTCACGTCTTTTAAGTGATTAATTATTTCGAAACCCTGTGCGACGTCGCATAATTACTACCGAAGCTATGTGAGAAATAAGTTACTCTACGCATCTTACAAGTAACAAACTGTTACCTTCCTACATTCTTGTGGCATTACGCAGCCAATTTGGAACAAAAACCATTTATTTTTTCGAAATCGGCTGATCAAACAACAAAATGCCATTCAACTTTTTTGTTTGTAACGCTTCTATGAAGCACATTTTGGAATGAATGCAATGACTTTCCTTCCATCCTGTATAATTGCGCCTTATGGACTATGCAACAACTTTGGACGTTTTTTTTTTTTTTTTTTTTTTTTTTTTTTTTTTTTTTTTTTTTCTCTCCTCCAACATTTTGTCATATCGGACGACAACTTTGGAAGCATAATAAGATTTAAGAATTGTAATTGTACTTATAGATTAGGCAGCATAATACCACATCGAAACGAGTTACTGGGACTCTTGGTTTCCTAAGCAACAGTAGAAGGTGCGTGTTACATTTCTGTTTCTTTAGTTATCTAATCTGCTTAAGGGTACATATGACTGAATTTTCCAACTTCTATACTTTTTAATCAATTTTGATGAAATTTTGTGTGCATATTTATTTTGTAACCATATTATGCTGTGCAAAGTTTCAACTCCGTATGTTGCTTGGTTCAAGAAATATTGCAAATTATTTAAATAAATTAATAGTCGCACTTAAAAAGTCCCTTGCGACAAAGTTTTCATCCAATCATTATAAAATGTTGTACAGATGCACTTTAAGCAAGGATAAATTAGAATTGTATTGGGTTTTTATATCTGGTTATTTGTTTGGCTTACAGAAAAATGTAAATATTTATATTTCATAATTTTTAAAACATATGGAGTAACAGCCTGTTCTGAAGGATAAAAAATACACTAAAATCCATCTGATATCAAAACGCAATACAATTTTTATTTATAGTACATATTACTACATACTGTGCAAGTTTCAAACCATTCTGATAAGAAATGCTCCGCAAGGAGCATTTTGTATAGAACAAAATGCTGAAAAATTGCAAACTGAGAAAAAGGCAAAAGAAAATAAACTGACCTCAGAATTGCCCTGGACCATATGTCTCCCCCTCGGGCCTCTTGTTTCTTTCTTCAGATGATATTTTCAATTACATTACAAATGGCAGTAGCCAACCATTAGCAAGTTGCTGTTCAGCTACTTCAAGCGGCATAATCAAAACAGGATGGTACAGTAACAGTACACAATAACATTATATCGTAAAAGTGGGCGTATATGGACATTTAAATACCACGCACATGGAGTTAAAGGATGGCTTCTGTTGGCTTTAAAAATGGCGGAACTGAAAAAATAATGGTTGCATATGATAGAGGAAAGACTGTAATATTTTTAACGCTAAAATAAAAAATTCAATTTTTTACCAAAAATCGTCAAAACTCAGTCATATGTACCCTTAAGTTTTCACCTCTAAAATAATTAGCGCAAACAACTATCTACCAAAAATTAAATAATAAACGATGAATTTGTAATATACGCCCTGTCTTAGATACACAGATGCTACGCTGACATGTTACAGACTTATTATATTTCATTTTACTCCAACTGTAGATATATTACTTATATTTTAAAGAGAAGGAAGTTATAACTCTGATAAGCTTTGAAGTAGAGAGATAAATGTTAGCCTATATTTTAGAGGACGTTTTGCTTGACTAATGTTAAGTATGGCAACTCATGCCACTTTCTTTGAACAGTTTCTTCTGTGAGTGACTCGTTTTCTCTAATATAGCTAAATTAAATTTTGAGATGAACTCTAAGTGCTGTTATGGATCTATTTTGGTGTTAATTACATTTACGGTTAGTTTTAAAATAATAATTACATATTATTTTATTTACATTTGAATCATACGGTATACCTAAGAAAAATCGTGCCTTTCTTAATAAAAGAACTTGTTACATAAAAGCAGATCGATGTCTTAATAGTTGCTGAGACAATAAGTCGCCAACTTAACATTGATCTAATCTGTCCTGAGTAGAAGATTGAAATTCTTATGTCCATATAAGATTGTTCTTTGGTACCTCAAGGTATTTGTGGCTTTATTCGATAAAATTGTTTGGTCAAAATCATAGGAACGTCGCAGTGGTCAATAAAAGCGAGGCGAAAGTAGGAAAATGTGAAAGTGAGGTTAGGGTTTGAGCAGCTGCTGTAGGAAACACAATGCACTGTCGTATATGCGATTGATTTCTTATTTTTCTTGTCTCTTTCCTTTGTCGAGTCGAGTCGAGTCGAGTCGAGAGCGTAGAGGGAATCTTTACCTTTACCCTGCTTGACAGACAATTGTTTGTTTTTATCATTTCCTTCTAACCAACGTTCTTCCTTGCCAAAACTCTAAGCAAACAAGGCCCTGCTCCTCTCCAGTTTTCCTTCCTTTTATTTTTCACCTTTTTCCTAGGGGTTTCCATTTCTGTTCATTCTCATATTCGAAGGCTTAGTTGAAATGAACTGCAAATTTGCAAGAAAATAAAATCTTGTTTACGTGCCAGTCACAAAAGATTTTATTTTCATATTACGTTAGAAAAAGAAACCTGCATAAAGTAAAACCTTTCCCCCTCTTCTCTTTCATAGTAGGACAATTTTGAAGCTATTGAACTAAGGCGGTGCTTACTTAGAAAGAAATTAAAACAAAACGAATAATCGGAATAAGAAGTTGAGGAATACTTTAACATGTTAAAGTTCCTCATCCTCACACAACCCATCTCCTGTCACATCAGTCTGCACAGTAATTGAGCGCAAATACATTCAGTTTTATTGCATTCTACACAAGAATCCATCTTATGACGCATTTGACAGCAATAAATAAAGTACTAATGGCTGTCACCTCACCCAACAAAGTAGTTCAAAATAACCACAACAATGCAGCCGAGTTAACGCAATTTGACATTTTCATTCCTGGAGATTTTAACAATGTAATCAAATGTGTACACAGAGGCAGTTTCAACATTAAGGCAGCATGTATACATGTAAAAGCTTCGGCTTCCACGGCCGGCGTTGATTCAGTAGCAACAATTTCCCGGGCTGATTGGCCCTGGTCCAGTAGGTGATGTTTCACCCGCCTCTCCGTCCGGCATCCTCAGAGGTAATTATACACTAGCAGGGCTTTTGTGCCTCGTAAAGGACCGAAACTTGAGATAACACAGATACTGTATCAGAGATGCTCTTGATAAATACAGATGAACATCACAAGAATATAGTGTTATTTATTTCTTAAAAAATAGCGTGCCCTGTCCTGGTTATTTTGATATAATTTATGAGAAATAGCTTACCAATAACCCAAAATATCCATCACAAAGTCCATATCTGAATCCGTTGGGTTACCATCTATGGGACATGATCGAGAGCTTGCTCGACGTGGCACAGAAATCTGGAGTGTCAGGACGATGTGGACAAACTGTAATCAAAGACGTTTATATTCACTGATTTATATTTCATAAATAAGCAAAACAATACGGGAAAGAAGCCGCCTATTTGATCCGAACAGTGCAGAATTTGGACATACATGCCATACGAGCTGCTATAGATGAAAGCCTGTGTGGCCTCCACAGGAAGACATTTTGAATAACTGTTTGTTCTTTGTATTCACTATATTATAGTTAATAAATGGCATGAAAAGTTTTGGATAGTTTCATTCTTTGTTGTGCTACCCACGTTTATAGATGTGGCAGAACTTATGATATAACTAGGTGAGCAATTCCGCGAATATGTCATACCGAGTGTTAAAATTTGAAATTAATGTTTCACTTTTTTTACTGAGGAAAGATGATGCTAGGTACTCCAAAGTATCTTATGAAGTGAAAAATAAATGTTTTTAACGTGAATATGGGTTCAAATTTCACTTCTTATCCACATATTTCCAAAGCACTAAAAATAAGCGCGAATAACGGTGATTTTCATATCAATATTTCAAGAGCTATGTACAACTGTTTTAATTTTTTTGTTCTGTACATCACACAATGACTCTTCGTCTTCGAAACGTGTATATGGCTAATAATTTTCGACATTTATAAAAAATCCTTAGAGCCTGTTTAATTATTACTGTGTGTCAATGTCAGTTAGTCGCGGTAAATAAGGATAAAGTCCTCTGGAGGGAAAAGTAATAGACTGAAATAAATATCCTTTTTGATTCTGCGTCATTACAATATAACAAATAAAAAAGTATCAGGAAGTTTTCCTCTATAGTCATTAGTTTTCCCACAAAACACGTGACTAACGGACAGTTAGTGCGGGCACCCTGTGGTCGTCATACGCGTACAGTGCTTGTGAGACTTCAGTCAGGATAGACTATCAGTCTGTTTCTGACTCCATGGCTAAAACACCAGCCCAAAGACAATGTGAATACAAACAATGTCTGAAGGGGCAAGGCAGTTATGCACAATGGAAGGAAAAAATAAAAGTGACTATGAGGACAGGAAGAGAAATACTGAAACAAACAAAACAAGGAAGAGAACACCTCAAAAGTGAATATAGGAGATATAAGCAAGCACAGCGGGCAAGACAGAAGATAAGAGACCAAGAAGGGATTGATAAGGATACTCCATCAACATCAACCGCTTCCAAAAGCAAACAGTATTTCGGAAAGTGCAGAAAACGTGTTGAGGAAGCATTGCCGCAATCTCCATGTAAAAGAAAAGAAATGATTCGTAAATTAGCAGTTGAAGAGGGATTACATGTTGTAAAACCAAAGGATTCTGTCCCGGTATCAGGAGAATAACTATCAGAGGAACTTAAAAGTGCAATCATCAAGTTCTATCAGGATGATTCAATACCTTATCAAGCTCCTGGAAGAGATGATTTTATTGAAATCCATGTTCAGGGAGAAACAAAAGAAGCTCGCATTAGGTATCTAGTGGTAACATTAAAAGAAGTATACGCACTCTTTCTACAAGAGCGAGTAGAAATGTCCGTGGGGTTGACAAAATTCGCTGAATTACGCCCTGCTCACGTGCATCTTCAAAGTCAGATCCCACATAATGTGTGCACATGCATTATACATGAAAATATGAAGTTTCTCCTCAAAGCATTGTGTAAAAATCACGTACTCACTGAGACTGAATTTCGTAAGTTCATAGTACAAGTGGTTTGTGATCAGAAATCGAGTGAATGTGTGCAGGGAGGATGCTGCAAGTACCCGGGATTGAGTGGAGCAGACATTTCGGATAAACTTGCTAATTCTCCATGCGAATGGAACCTGTGGAGTTCACGTAATGTAAGAATGGAAATAGAAGTTAAAAATGGATCTGTAAAAGACTGCATTGAAGAACTGAGCAATTGCCTGCCACGTTTCCTAAATCACGTTTATGTAAAAAGACAGCAATCCGAGGCCTTTAAGAAGGCTCGGGAAAATGTTGCAATTAGTGAAGCTGTGATACAGATCGACTTCTTTGAGAACTACACATGCAAGGGGCTGCCCACTGGAACAATACACAGATCTCAATATTTACTGCTGTTGCCTGGTATACGAAAGAAGATATTGGTGAACTTCAGAAACAATCTTTTGCTTTGGTGTCTGATTATGTATCACATGAAAAATATGCAGTTGATGTTTGCTTAAGGAATATATTTTCGGAAATATTGGATATTGTTCCGAATCTTGAACTTGTAAAAGTGTTTTCTGATGGAGCTGCTAGTCATTTTAAGCAGAAATACACATTGAGCCATGTGACATATCTTTCCGAAGTATTTGGAATCCAAATTGAATGGCACTTCTTCGAATCCTATCACGGAAAGGGGGCAGTAGATGCGATTGGAGGACAAGTGAAGAGGATGGCCTGGACAGCTGCGAAAGCAGGAAGCAGGATTCAGAGTGCTGAAGAATTGTTAATACTGTTAGAAAGAAAACAAAAATACGTCTTCTTGAGGTTTCTCTGCCTGAAATTGAAGAAGCAAACGAATTTCTCGACAAAAGATTTGAACGTAT
>CM060962.1:5983199-6075699 GCA_030765045.1 Tenodera sinensis
CACAAACAACTCTACCGCACGGCTTGTGCAGGGGATGTTCCCGTTACTTTCTGTGGAAAGTGTACCTCAAAGAAAGCCCTTTAGTAATTGTCTTACCTCGAGTGCTGTGTGAAGGTAAACGTGAATAGTTATTGCGACGTGATAAGATAGAACTGCCAAATAATAACTCCGCGAAGTGCTTCGGCAGTTCGAGAACGTAATGTGTAATTGAAGGTTTGTTTACAGTGCCGTTTTCTGCGAGAAGTTTGAACCATAAACAAAACATTATTAAACAAGGTAGGCCTACTCAGGGTTGCCAACTCTGGGTGTACGATAATTACGGGGGAGTACGATAATTTGAATGTATGATAGTTCGATACCGGCGAAATATCATTTTCACTGGTTTGTCACACCAGCGAAATGAAACTAACTACAAATAGCGACACCACTTTTGCCCTCGTGGTCTGTCTCCACCCCTCTAGGGCAGCCGTTTCCAACCCTAATAAGCCTCCTACCCTTTATGCTCTTACTGCCAGTGTGCCCAGGTCTGATAATCTCAATGAAGAAGGCACTGTAGATCATTGGCGAAAACTCGGAATACGTGCTATTCCGTGTGAAATAAAGAACATGCCTGAACCTGACAGTTTCTGGAGTGCTGTCAAACACATGTCACCTTGGTGGAAATACTGATTTCAAATAACTTTGCATTATCAGTGATTTCGTTCACAGAAGCGCTTCTTGTGCAAGAGTTTTTTCTAAACTGGGTTTAGTAAAAACCAAAATTAGAAACAGATTGACACTATGTATGGTAAATGAACTTATTTTGTCGTCTCATTTTATGAAAGAATGTGGTAGATCCGAAAATCTGCAAGTCACCGAGAAGATGTTAAGGTTTATCTCAATAACAAATTTCTAGAATGCTGCAACGGTTGAGGAAGATGAACTTCCAGATGAATAGTGAGAGAAACACAAGTATTGCGGCTGGATATTCTTCGGTCTCACTGTACTGCCACGGCCGAGCCTCTATCTCGTGGGTGCTGAGAGAAATACCACACTTATCGTAAAACCTTTATTCCAGTCCACATTTATTTATAACTTTCTTCCTCGCAACCATATACCCGGCGCAGCTATATGTTTCCTGGCACTGATATTCATGTGGTCCAAGGCAGGATACACGCACGTAAGTGCGTAAGTGTGAATTTGTGAATGGGTGAGTGTGTGTGTGTAAGTGCGTATGTAACTGCGAACTTGTGAATGTATAAGTGCGTATTTGTGAGTGTGTAAGTGCCCATCGCTACAGCTGTTCGTTGGTTTTGTTAATTCCAATTTTCTCCTCATATTACCACTTCTTCATGGCCATGTGGTTGCCCTCATTGCTGGAAACCCATGTTATGTCCGCGACATTCGAATTTCCACTAATAAGCATGCCCTGTCTTGGCGGGTGCTTTTTGAGGGGTTTTTGCTTCTCTGCAGATAGCGACACTCTTAATTTTACAAAGGTTTGTAAGAGAGTTTCATATCCTTTGTTCTCCATTGTCTGGCGACTCTACCCTAATGACGGTTTTTCCCGTGGCCTTCGCAAAGTTTAGTATATGTAGCCCTTTTAGATAAATAAGATATATGGTCTAGCCGAATATTTTATTTATTAATTTCCCTTAACAATCAATTCGATTTCTCCCGTCACAATACTAAAGTTGCAACACGGATTGAGGTCATCAATCTTGTAAGCGGATATAATAAAAATCATTACTGTTACATTTTCATAACTGTTATACTGATATTTTATTGTTGTAGCATTTGGTTTATGATGTACGATAATTTTGAATCCAAATCTATAATTTTGAGTGGCTGGTACGATAATTTTACTTTTAAATGCTGGCAACCCTGGGCCTACTCCTACTCTGACAAGTTTGGTCAAAGAGTCAAAAAAGCAGTAAGCCGGATCAAGCATTGTTGGTACGAAAAGCTTAGTTGGTTGTGTGGCTGCTTAAAAACAAATAGGCTTTATTGCTGGGCGTGTGTTTTGTTTTCCTCCGAGTAGAACTCATGGGATGGAGATGGGGTACATGGCTTGGGTTGCTTCAGGACGTTGAAATGCAGGCATGAGACCGGTATCTCCTGCACATGTAACAGGTATTACAGACTTAGTTAAATTTGGCACAATACGCATTGAATTTGTTCTTAGTGAAGCTTATAAAAAGAGGATAGAGCAACTCAATGAAAAGGTAAAACACAACAGATATACCTACAATACGGAATTTAATTGAAGCTGTGTGCCATTTGGCCAAGCAAGAGTTTGCATTTCCTAGGCTTAAAGAGGGAGAGCATTCTGAAACCCGAGGAAATTATAAATAACTTCTTACGGTATTTGCAAAACAGGATAACACATTTCGTCATCATTTAGAAAATTCAGCTATCTTCTCGGAGCATCCAGTGATATACAAAATGATATAATAGACACCGTGTCACATCTTATTATCACAGAAATAAAAAATGAGGTATGCAAAACCAATTTTGAAGCCATCGAGATAGATGTAACCACTGATATTTCCAATAAAGAGCATCTCACCATTGTTTTGAGATATATTTCCCTAGGGAATGAAATTCTAGAAAGATTGTTAAACTTCTTCGGTATCAATGAGGGTCAGTGGCCTATTGCATTGGCAAATATTGTTTTTTCCACTGTTAGAGGAGTTTAAGTGCGGTAACAAGTTGGTTGCCCAAACATATGACGGTGCAGCAGTAATGGCTGGTTTGCAAGCCATATTTATACACTGCTATGTCCACCGACTAAACCTAGTGCTTCAACAGTCTGTCCAGCACATTAAGGAGTGCAAGGCATTACCTGGTTTAGCAGCCTTCTTTAATAAATCGTCTAAAAGAACTGCGGCGCTGGATAAAATAATAGAAAGACGTATGCTTAATGTAGCTATTGCGCCTTGGAGTTATGTTGGCAGGCTGGTGGAAGTCATTTCCACTACATATCCTGATCTAGTAGCATTCTTTTGTGAAATGAAGGATAATGCAAAAGAATGGGATGGTGAGACGTGAATTTGCGCAAAGGGATTTTACATGACCTGCTCGAGTTTGATTTTACATTTTTATTGAAGGCTTTTGCTGAAATTCTGCCAAGAGTGACGTTAAGTTTTTAATATTTTGAAAAAGAAGTCATCTGATGTGAATCTGTGCACGCAAAAGATTCAAGAATTCTGTACGTTCTTAAACTCTTTGAGAAGTGATTTTGAAAGAATGTGGCATGGAACTATGGATACCGAATGCCATGTTCCTCCTCAAAAGAGACTGAGAATAGTACATGTAGATAGTGATGACACTACAGTTTCTTACCATCAGCTGTACTAGATCCTGGATACTTATTGTTGTTCTAAACGAACGATTTTCGGGAATAACTTCACATGAATTTCTGGCTCTGCGTGATTTTGAAAATGTTAAGGACCTTTCACGTAAGTTTCCAAATCGAGAGTTTGGAACATGAACAAGGACATAGAATAACTTCTTTGATTTATTCAAACTCAAAACCGACCTTTCCGTACTGAACTCGTCTCCAGTGAGTGATGATAACTTATAAAACTTTTATACCACAATGTTAGAGCTTTCTTCTGCACTTAAAAGCCGTGGTCTACTGGAGTTTAGAGGTCCTGATGTTTCGTCCAAACCTGCGGTGGACATCATTGGTGGCGTGGTCTGAGTCTTCTCGGCGAAGGTTCCAGAATCGATGAATGAAATGAAATGAAAAATGTTTATTTGGGCATGTTTACAACATGCCCGGGCTGTTTAGGGAAATCCCTCTTCAGCCTAGTGTGGTATTTGTTTTTGGTACGGATTGGGAGTTCCTTCGGCTTTGGTGCCTGTGTGTTTATTGTGTTTTTGTTGACGTTGTGTAGTGTAGTGTGTTGTGTTTTGTGTGTTTTTGTGTGTGTGTCAGTTCCCGTGCTCCACATCCATGGCTCCGTTTATGTGCTTCTGCCTAAAGAAGATTCTAAGATTTTTGCGTGCATTTTTTGTTTTTATGCTGCTGCATGGCTCTTCGGTATTTTTTATATGTATAGTGTATTTTTGTATGTTTGTTTTTAGGTGTTTTTGGTGTGTGTTTTTTGTTGTGTGTCTATATGTTTTGGAAGTGTTGTAGGTGGTTCTGTAATTTTTGTTCTTCTTCTTCTTGGTACTTGTCGTAAACGTGTATGAGTGTTATAAGGGGTGGGTTTTTGTCTGTTGATGTTTCTTGTATGGTCTTCATCTTTTGTGCAGTGTTTATTAGTGTTCTTCTGTAGCTTCTTGTGTGTGCGTTGTGTATGTAATTTATGAATTGTTGTGCTATGTGTGAGTCTATGGGTTGTGTGTTTGTGTATTGGTGTATAATGTTAGATTTGAAAGATGGTAGTAGTTTGTGAGCAGTTCGTAGGCATCTTCTTTCGAATGTTTTTATCTTTTCCATCATGGTTTTTGTGATGAGGGGCATTGTGGCTACTGCTGCATATGTTAGTTGTGGTCGGACTAGTGTGATATATAGTTTGTGTAAAATTTGTGGTGTGAGTCCTCTTTTGTTGAGTCTGGCCAGATAATTAAGTGTTGAGTGTATGGGACGTGCTTTGTTTAGTAGTTGTGTAAAGTGTGGTTTTATTCTAAGTTTATTGTGTATGTGTACCCCCAAGTATTTTACTGTTTTTTTACATGGGACTGTTTGTTTGTTGAATGTTAGTGTTGCTGTTCTGTATGTGTGTTTTCTTGTTTTTCTGATTACAATGGCTTGTGTTTTCTGTATGTTAATAGTGATTCGCCACTTTCGTGTCCATTTTAGAAATGTGTTTAGTTGTTTTTCAAGTTTGCCTCTGGCTGCTAGAAATGTGGCGTGTGTACTCCAATATGCAGTATCGTCTGCATATTGGGCTAGGTGTATGTTTTTGTGTATCGGTTGTGGTGTGTCAGCTGTGTATAAAATGTACAGGAGGCCCGAGATAGCGCTCCCTTGTGGTGTTCCTGCATTTAGGTGTACGGTATTAGAGAGTTGTTGGTTGATTCGTATGTGTCCTGTCCTGTCTGTTAAAAAGCTGGCTATCCAACGTACAATCCGTGGTGGAATTTTGAAGTCCGTAAGTTTGTAGAGTAGTCCGTTTGTCCAACATTTATCAAAAGCGGATTGTACGTCAAGGAATGTCGCTACTGTGACAAATCCTCTGTTATATGAGTCCTGTAAGTTAGAGAGTACACGTACAAGTTGGTCCTGTATAGTAATGTCGCTTCTATAGCCAGCTTGTGTCGGAGGTATAAGTTTTTTCTGTGTGGTTATGTTTGTCAGTCTGTGTGCTACAATTTTCTCGAAGGTCTTGGAAAGGGTAGAAATGAGGGATATCGGTCTGTAGTTCTTATGGTCCGTTTTGTCTTTTCCTGGTTTCTCTTTTTTTTTTTTTTTTTTTTTTTTTTATTATTATTATTATTATTATTATTATTATTATTATTATTATTAATGTTCATGGGTGAGAAGTTGGTAGGATTCAAAGGAAGGGTTGTTGGAGTACCGCGTCAGCACCTCCGTTAGTATATGTTAGGATACAAGCTGCCGCACATAGCGGGAGCGCGAAAAGGTAGGGTCCAGGACATGGCCATTACACGAGGCACTGGCCATGACCGTGGGGTTAAAGGTGAAGGTGGGTAAGAGAAGTAAGAGAGAGTGTTGAGGGGGAGTTAAAGGTGAAGTTCTTTATTTGAGTTGGGTGTTCATTTTTGTGTTTCCTTGGGAAGACTGTGTTGGTGGCTTCGAAGGGCCGCTGATATAGGGCAGGATGTCCGCATGTGTTAGTCCGGTGCCGCTACAGAGCATGGTCCGGCACTTGTTGACACATGGATGTCCTGTGTGGCTGAAGTAGCCTCTCCTCTGGACGAGTGAAATTTGCTCTGGTGTCAGTTTACGTGGTTGAAGAGTGTCAGTGTGGTGATAATGGGTTGCAGCGTTTGTGGCTGGCTGGTGAGTTTGTTGCTCGCGGTGCTGCTCTCTGGTGAGTGGAAGTGGAGGTGGTGAGGTCTGCGTACATGCTTCATGTGTAGTGGTCGACGGTTTGTTCTCTATTCTGTGGAGCTTGCGTTGAATTGATGCCAGTATTTCAGTGTTGTCCAGTTCTATTGTTGCACTGCGTAATTCCTCTAGTAGTTTAGCAGCAGCATTGAAGCCGGTGGTGTGAACTAGCAGTTGTCGTGTGATTGGTGTAAGCTGTTTGCGGTGAGTCCGACGTAGTGTGTTGATGTTCTTGCTGAGTTTCTGTATGTCTTGTTGTAGTGCTGTGAGTCTGGTTGTTGTTGTGTTGTGAAGTTCACGTCCAGTAGTTATGGTGGTTTCAACTTGTGTCTTCACGGAGGCCGTGGAGTTGGCGATTGTTGTCACCGCGGCTGTTAATTGAAGTACTGAGTCCTCAAGCTTTTCCAGTCGTTTGTGGAGGCTTTGGATCTCCTGGCGGATGTCTTCGGCCTCGTTCCTGGGCAGTGGCGTTGTGGTGGTGATAGTGGCGTAGGTTGGTCTGGTCTGTTGCGTTGTTGATGCTTCTGCGTTGGTTAGAGCTGGTCGGCGGCGTGGCTGTGTGGCTGCAGTGGCAGGTGCAGGTTGTGGGGCCTGGGCCCGTGGGTAGTAGGGGCACTGCGCTTGCCCCGTGAAATGGCCTATGCCATTGCAGGTAGCGCAGTACCGGCGACGACGGCGGAGATCGTGGCTGGTGCACTCACTAGTGAGGCCGTAGGCCCCACAGTAATGGCACCTTGGTGCGGCGCTGCAGGTGGTGGCGTCGTGCCCATATCTGCAGCATCTGCGGCAGGGCACTTGTCGTGTAGTCCTGGCGGGCTCAGCAGGCAGGCGCCTCCCAAGTAATGGCAAGCCCGTCCTTATGGCAGCTTCTCGGTCTGCTGAGTCGGCGATGATGATCCTCATCAAGTGCGTTGGTCCTCGGGAGGTGACGATTCGGGTGGCCCTCAATGCTGATGGCCACTCATGTTGTGCTGCGCTCAGTAGATGCCTCGCTGGGAAGTCGCGAGGAACTCCTCGGATAATAACACTGGCCCCCGAGGGGGGACCGGTGTGTGCAGGCGGCGGTGTGTTGGCCGGGAGATGTTCCGTGGACGGCGGTGGTGGAGCCGGGAATTCCGGGATTGGCACAACTGCCTCTCCCGGCGAGCTAGCCTCCTGCCTGAGTGGCAGTGGCCGCTCGACTGGCTGCCTCTCTAACTGCGGTGATGTGGTGTCAGCGCTAGTGGCGCTCGGCGCGACGGTGGCCTCAGCTACGGCGACTGTGTTGGTTGACTCGGCGGTGGTTGTTGCGCTGGTTGTCTCGGCGGTGGTGATGTTTTTGGGTTCCGGGTCCGATGTGCTTCCAGAGCCCGGCGTTGGCGGCGATTTCCTGCGTAGCTTTCTTCTTCCCATATCCGGCGGCTGGAGGTGCCGTATTTATATCTGGGCCGCTCACAGGGGATTGGCTGGGCTTGAGCAGGAGGTGTGTGTTAGATGGGCAGGGCTTCTCCGCTCTGATTGCTGAATGGTTTACGTGATTTCTCTGCAGACTTTATACCACACTTCGAAGCACCGGGCGAAATTATCCCAGACAACCACCCACACTTCCCGAACACACTGCGAAAACCCACATTTTCCCACACAACATCCCAACACCACCAAAACCACAACACGTGACTGACTGGCCCAAGATAAACTTTCCAAAAATCCCAAGGACAAAAACGGACATGACGCCAAATGAAACCATTGGAACATTCAAACACGTAATAGGACATACAGAACAGCAAATAAAATCACTACAAGAACAAATCACACACATCCAAGAAAACATTACAAAGTACATCCGACAAATCATGAACACCACAATAACACAAATCCTAAGCACACTCATTCCGCCAATTTATGACATAACTCCACCAGCACAAAGATCCAGATTTCTACACAACTTAACACAAACAGCACAAAAGACCTTGAAAAAAGCTGTCAACACAACTAGAGTTGGCAACCAACTTGCCATCTTTATAGACGACAGATAAAAACATACAATCACACAATAAACTAAATAAAAAACACAAACACACAGTAAACAAAAACACACAGTAAACATAAACACACACAAACACAAACACACACACTATACATACACAAACACACACACTTTCATAAACTAACATACAAAACAACACAACTAATATAAAAAATTACATATGAGCCGGGGCAGCAACAAACAAAAAACTTACAGAGGGCAGAAGCCATCTTCATGCAGCTGGGGACGACAATACACACACAAACAAACATAAACAAATACATAAGCCACATCACTACAATCAAAACATTACACACACACGCCAGGAAGATTCTCCCACACGACAAACAATAATACCAAGACGAGGCTGAAGAGGGACTGTCCCTAAACAGCCTGGGCATGTTGTAAAACATGCCCGAATTACCTTTTTTCATTTTCATTCGGGCGAAATTCGGCTTATCAAGAAACAGCAAAATTTGCAGGGCTTGTTTTGGCCCTTCCTGCTTCGGTGGAAAGAAGTTTTTCAGCTCTTAAACGAATCAAGACATACCAAAGAAGCGCTGTGTAACAGCAAAGGCTTTCTTCTTTGTCGCTAATGTCCATCGAGAAGCCTCTTCTTAACAAACTGGTGGCAAGATCGAACTTCTACGACGCAATCGTTGACACATTTGTTGTCAAAGTCAATCGACGCATCGATCTCAAGTACCTATAAACATGCTAAAGCATGCATGCATTTTATAAATCTTATTTTTTGTTTTTAAAAGAATGTAGATAGTGTTAGTCTGGTATAATAAATTAATTTACATTAATATACATATAATATAATAAATTAATATACATTAATAATAATAACAATAATAATAATAATAATAATAATAATAATAATAATAATAATAATAATAATAATAATAATAATAATAATAATAATAATAATAATAATAATAATAATAATAATAATAATAATAATAATAATAACAACAATGAATAATAACGGCCCGAAACTTGATGACCTTAAAATAACAAAAAATTACCTATAAAACGTCCCAAAAGGTCTCTTAAAATGACCTAAAATTTTGAAAAATTAGCTAATGAAAATTCTAAATTAAGATCATAAAAATTAATATTGGGTATAAGGACGCTTGGTGAGCAATTGTATTGTTAAAACTATAATTTTGCTTATTATGGTAGCCTCTTATTACTGCAGATAATCTGTTAATAAGTAAATCCATAGAAAGAATAGTAAGTAAGCCTACCTTAGTCAACATTGCAGTAGTCAAAGTGACGGATGGGCGGTTGTCATCAGCTAGCACTGAGACAAACTTCTGTCTACTTCTACACATGTGAAAACACAATGTCACTGGCACCTCAGTCCTCTTCCAAAATGTCAACCCTCAAGTTTGCTCCTGATAAATTACTGACTATATCACACATTGCCTTAAATCCTTTATTTCTATCTAATATTTTACATTTTTTGGCTAACAATGTCCCCAATTTCACATTTTACATTTTGTATGCAGTCCTCAGCTTTCCTGACTAACTTCAATAGTCTGTCCAATGCCATACCACTTTCTTCTAAGCCGGTTACGGTTTTTGGCAAAAATGAAAACTTTGATTTAATGCACGCCAGTTTACCTTACAGTTCAAGATGAGAAAACAGGTCCTGTGCACTCACGATGTCATAGCATCTCCCTTATCAAAGTTATTCATCACCTCACTCACTATGTGAAAATTGTCACAACAATATATGGACCACGTACACCATCGTGTTCAAATGGGTATGCTAGGGGCCTTGATTCGGGATGGAACTTTCTTCTCTAGTGTGTCTACTTGTGGAGGTTTTGACCTTATCTCGATGTAAAGTGTGAGCGAGACAAGTGACATGCACCATCTTACTGTAAAACATTTCCCTGTTACAAAAAGCAGCACGTTGTAATGTTGCACAAAGTAAACAGTCCGGGACTGTCTGTTTCAGGAGTCCCTATCATCACATTTATCACATTAGCTACGTACCTTCTTTTTTATTCTTTTTTTAATTAACTTCCTTCAACGTAGTGTCATATCGTACGCTGAATAAATGAAATGGGTGAAACGATGTTCAAATGAGCCCGAGGTCCATAGAGCTTTAAGGGGAGTAGGCGGTAACATATGTAAAAAGATAGGAAAAGTAAGATATGTTCAAGAAGCCATAAATAAGATGTTAACAGTCGTCTGTTGCAAATTTGTTTATGTTATACAGGCGCAACCTACAATTCAAAATAAGCCTATGGAAACTTTTATATTACTCACCATTTGGTGTGACATTATTTGTTAACATGTAGAAGATATTTTAGTTTTGTCATTCCTTGCCTTGATATAAGTAACTTTTGTTCCATGTTTGTCATCTAGATTTCTGAGAAACTTTGGGAACTAGCTAACAATAAGTCCACCCTACCTTAATAATTGAAATATATTCAATATTGTTGCCTAAGTTGCATAAAAACTTCATCACTTTAAAAAAAAGAAAATGAGATATTTTAACCATAGAAATTATTTCAGATTCCTCAAATTCAAAATTAATTCTATAATAGTGCTAAGGGAGGTTCATCATACATTCATACAAAAACCCCGAAAATGACATGTGTTTAGCTTGAATGGTTTTAGAGAAGATGGTACATGTAAGAGTGAAAAGAAAATGGCATACTTTCTCTAACTTTACTTTTTCAATTTTAGAAAGCTCTAGGACTATAGCTATCTTCCTTAGGCGTCTCCTCTGCACTCTGACACCTCGCATCAGCCCTAACAACACAGTCCAGGTTTGGTGCTCACAGTCTGTGTGTCTTTTTGTGTTCTGTCCTGGTTCAATGTCCATTGCCTTCCTTACATGGATTCTCTTATTACACCCATCATTAAAACATATTACAGAGTAAAAACACCAATTTCAAGTGTTTTTGCTCTAACAAATACCTGCATCTTTTGGTACGCTTTTCAGTCTTAGCATGCACACATTTTTCAGTAATATTCATCTGAAAGCTTCCTGTAAATCAGCTTTCATTTGTTTCAGTCACAGCAGTTGCCAAGGAATGTTTATATGCACGTTGAGCTCCTGTAACAAGTGATCTAGTAAACACACCATGATTCAGCTTCTGATGGACATAGACAATGGGAAGCTTTCGCATCTGTAGAACATTTATGAAAAAAGGAGCTTTCTGCATTTCTTTTAGACTATTGCAATTTGTAATTGCCATTCCATAGTAGTTTTGTAGCTGCTCAACTTCTGATGCATCTCTTTCATGCACTAACCACTGTGTACCGTTCTTTGCAAAGAATAACAATCCACAAATGTAAATGTTTATACACTAAGCTTCATTTACCTTTGGTTGTGAATAGCAGGTTTCCTTTGGATTCAGACTGGAAAAAGAGATGTGTGTTCAATGCTGTTAACACCAAGAAAATAAGTTACCAAGGAAAGATACCTACTCCCAAAGAGGAAAACATACAAAAAAACTCGTTTCACAAATGGAAGCCTAACTTGAGCTGGAGTGGGCATGGGTTTTCAACATGGAAGTAGTGTAGCAATTTAAATCCAGGATTTTAAAAGTGCTCTATCATAACCTAACGCATAGAAATCAGATACGAAAATGTTCAGGAAACTATGCTCTGTCATATAAGCAAGTAAACAAGAGTTCCATCTTTGACGCTGATAACTACCCACTGCCGTTAAGTTACCCGACATTCGTCATATCAGGATAAAGGAAAACCTCGGAAAAAACCTTATCCAGATAACTCAGATTCAAACTCGCAACCTCTTGAACGTGAGGCAGACACGCTAGCGCCATGCTCCAGAGGCGTTGCTACGTACGGGCCCAGCACATGAGTAGTCTCATCAATCGATACGAGTATCTCCCCCCCCCCCCCCCCACCCACCGCGGTTCACACTTCACGTATGTTGTTTAACGTATCGTTATAGCACTTTATTAAGTAGCTTTTACACAACGTTGATTCATCTGGAATCGTGTGCCGTTCCAACAAATTCCTAGTGGAATATTCGCACTCACAGACACCTCAGCTCGTAAATGTTTCGCTCGCCCGCCATGTTGCTGCACGGTGCGACTTCAATTTCGCATGATTTGATACTTCCATCGGATGTGAGCACATTTCCACCCAATTCTGACACATGTTGTTTTAAACGGCTTGCAGTTGTTCATTCTGGTAATACGCACTCCATTCTGACCTGAAGAAATGCTTTTCTAACTGTGAGTGCCGGTGACACAAGCTTCCTTAAGAATGACTCAATCACACTGCCTTCGGAACAAGGTAAATCCCCGATATGTCATCTGAGGATGACATTATATCACTACTTCATCATTAAATAACAAAGAGATTATTTAAAATTGGCAATTAGATATAAAAATGCCATATAGGGATTTATAAAGACAAGAAAATTACCTAAATCCACACATTAATGTTAAAAAATGACTTAAATCTGGAAAACATGGGAAACAACGCATTTTGATGACGTGCAAAAACCTCATATATTTTAGGTCTTTCTTGCAGAATGAACTTATTTGCCATTAAGCATCGTCCCCGACAACTCAGAACAAAAATGACATTTCATCAAAATCCGGGCCCAAGCCCAAGTGAAAGGGTAAACGTGCGTCTGACCCCTTGGCAGCTAGGAACTTCTCTCTTTAGCAGGAGAGGAGTGTAACTGGGCAGGACTGCATCGGTTGCAGGACTGGAATATGTCCCTACCATAAGTGGTGTGTAATTGTGTTTAAAAGTGGTGTATTGCATACCTTACATTGTAGTGTAATTTATAATTGCACGAATGTTTGCCAGTATCTCCGTGGGATCGATTTTTGTCACTTGTAAGCTCACATTTCAGTATAATGCAGGGCTAAACAATGTCCCCCAACAGCGCTATTTCGGGACTCTAATGTATTTTTATGACAATTATAGTTATAAGGTCTCAAAAATGTGATTATTTATTCTAAATTAGAGTTGTTGATTGGAAAAATATTGGGCTTATTGTAGTTCCTCAGCTCAACCACTCCAGGAAAATCTTGTATGTGACATAAAAGCAACAAAAGTAGTGCACTGAGTGGTAAGTGCGTGTTTGCTGAGCAGGCGGGACCTCGCTCGCATCCTGTTAGTGAAATCACATTGCACACTGTTCCGGCCAAATTACCTTTGTGGTCAGTGTGATCATGACCGTACGTGTATATGGGTTATTTACTCTGACGATACCTCCCTATGATCTACGCCACACCATATGAAGCTATCAAATAGGTTACCAGTGTTGCAGCTTTGCTACGCCATTGTTAACATTTCTTTCACTTTCGTATCGTCATGGCAACATCAATAATCTTCCTCTTTTAGCTGGAACCTACTCTGCTGATCTTAAGCAGGATGTTGCGGGTTTAACTTCGTGGTCATCGGCGCCCTTAAAACAGTTCATGGAAATAGTCACATACAAATTTCAATGAAAAATAAAATTACTACTAAAGAAAGAAAATATACAAATATACAAAACAGTAGCAAAAGCCAAAATTGAAACATAGCTATAAATATGTCAAAAGAGTATAAAAAATTTGGCATACAAAGCTTCAAATCCTCAAAAACAGGTTGCACTCCGCTGAAAACCTAAAAACTCTTTCGACCTCTATTTGGTCGTCCGCCAAGACCTCTGCAAGTCTGGCAGGCAGCTGCATACAGTCTCGAAGGTGCGCTAGAGAGGAACACTCTACCAGCATGTGATCTTAAGCAGCGGGTATATATAAACTCTAGGACTGGCATGGGCACGAGAGGAGAGGTAGCGATTGAACTTGCCTTACTCATCCCACATTCTCTTGCCGAGTGACAAAGGCTGTTTTGATACAACAGTGCAGTTGTGGGTTCGTTCCACCTGCGCAGCAGTAATAATTTCTACACTGTTATTAGCTATTTTGCTTGTATTTAACGTATTTTGCATACACTATTTGTTACAGCCACCTACTGTGGTTAGGCAAATCGCATAACCTTAGTTTAAAACCTTCCTTTATCTTATGCACGTAATATCCTTACACTGCCTTATGATTAACATACTAAGTTATTTTTCTTTCACAACAACCAAAGCATTTAGCCTTAAAATACTTTATAACTTTTAGATCAACATAAATTCTTTGGTTTTAAACTTAATATTATGTTAAAATATTGAAGCACAAAATATAATACCTTATATTAAATAAACTAATAAGAAACTAAAGCACTAAAAAGTGGAATCATATTGCCCCTTTTACATGTTTAAAAATACGAGGACTCAGAAAGTACCTTTTGAAATTGTAAATAAATACCTGTGAGTTTGATTTATGCTTGTGATCAAAGTGGCGTTTGATATTGTAACGCTTTATATTTGCAAGTTGAAATCCACATATTAAACAGCAAGCGTTCCTGTTTTTGTAATTTACAACAAATTCTCTCTGACACTCTTCACAAAACAGCCATACTCGCCACCTAATGAGGCGTGTCGGAACCTGAACAGTAAGTTAGTGGAGGGATGGCAGGTGGAGTGAGGCAAGAGCGCGTTTCAGTGGAGTGACACTGTTGAGCTGATTTTGCCCATGCCTGCTTTAGCCTGACGCTCGGACAGCTGGAAGAGGGCAGAATGGAGCTCTAACACACGTGGAAGGAAAGGCAGTGGCGGTACAATTGTACGATTAGTAATATCAGAAAGCTTGACTGTGTATACAAGGTGAAATAGAAATAATACTGTATATTGCATTCAACTGTGTGGTTAATAGAGCAAATCAATATTCCATTTCGTAGTTTTTCTGCCACTTACGAGGATATACCGGTATTACATTCACTATTTACAATTGTATTCAATCGTATATCAGACGATCAGACGATGTTTTTTTGTTTTTTTTTTTTTTTTTTTTTTTTTTTTTTTTTTTTTTTTTTTTTTACCCTTTTCCCTCTAATTATCTTTGCAGTATTTGGAGTAATTATTGTCTTTGTTGTATAAAGCCAAAACTACATTTTAAATTGTTTTCAGATAGTTGGCTTCTGTGTCCATGTTTACAGGTTTCATTAATGGAAAAGAACTACTCGCAGGCAAGTATGTGAGCACGTGGAAATGTTAAGTAAAAATGAGTCTAGCCTATTTTATGAAGAAAGAACTTCATTTCCAGATGATACTGCGGACCAGTAAGTTCCAACTAAAACACATTTTCAGTAGTTATGGTGCCCTGGAGCTTCTGTCGCATAATAGCACGATAACCGTCGTATTGACTGTTATGAATAGTGCAGTGTCATAAGTTGTATTTTTAATTGTTTGAACAACTTTGTCAGGTAGCACCGTGGTCGTTCACCTACCACCTAGGCGGCGTGGGTTCGATCTCAGGGACCCGCATTGTGGTATTCGTGGTGGACGTAACGCCATCAGGGCGGGTTTTCTCCGGATTCTCCGGTTTCCCCCGCCATTCATTTCACAAATGGATCCATTATCACCCTTCCAATCATCGATTACGCCTGCATTTCATATCATCCCGTTTTTCACTCTCATACCTGGTGCTGGGCTAACCACCCGCTTCCAGGTGTTCACTCTGTCCGGTCCATAGGTTCCTGTGCTCCCTGACAGACGTCTGACCCTGGGTACTGGCTTGTAAGTCCTACATAAGGGGAGAGTAATCACTTCCTCACTCTCATACTTGAAGGTGTTCACTCTGTCTGGTACATAGGTTCCTGTGTTCCCTGACAGACGTCTGACCCTAGACACTGCCTTGTAAGTCCTACATAAGGGCAGGGTAGTCACTTCCTTACTCTCATACTTGCAGGTGTTCACTCTGTCTGGGACATAGGTTCCTGTGTTCTCCGACAGACGTCTGACCCTAGACACTGGCTTGTAAGTCCTACATAAGGGGAGGGTAATCACTTCCTCACTCTCATACTTGCAGGTGTTCACTCTGTCTGGTACATAGGTTCCTGTGTTCTCCGACAGACGTCTGACCCTAAACACTGGCTTGTAAGTCCTACATAAGGGGAGGGTAATCACCTCCTTACTCTCATACTTGAAGGTGTTCACTCTGTCTGGTACATAGGTTCCTGTGTTCCCCGACAGACGTCTGACCCTAGACACTGGCTTGTAAGTCCTACATGAGGGGAGGGTAATCACTTCCTTACTCTCATACTTGCAGGTGTTCACTCTGTCTGGTACATAGGTTCCTGTGTTCCCTGACAGACGTCTGACCCTAGACACTGGCTTGTAAGTCCTACATAAGGGGAGGGTAATCACTTCCTTACTGTCATACTTGCAGGTGTTCACTCTGTCTGGTACATAGGTTCCTGTGTTCCCTGACAGACGTCTGACCCTAGACACTGCCTTGTAAGTCCTACATAAGGGGAGGGTAATCACTTCCTTACTCTCATACTTGCAGGTGTTCACTCTGTCTGGTACATAGGTTCCTGTGTTTCCCGACAGACGTCTGACCCTAGACACTGACTTGTAAGTCTACATAAGGGGAGGGTAATCACTTCCTTACTCTCATACTTGCAGGTGTTCACTCTGTCTGGTACATAGGTTCCTGTGTTCCCTGACAGACCTCTGACCCTAGACACTGGCTTGTACGTCCTACATAAGGGGAGGGTAATCACTTCCTTACTCTCATACTTGCAGGTGTTCACTCTGTCTGGTACATAGGTTCCTGTGTTCTCCGACAGACGTCTGACCCTAGGCACTGGCTTGTAAGTCCTACATAAGGGGAGGGTAGTCACTTCCTCACTCTCATACTTGCACATGTTCACTCTGTCTGGTACATAGGTTCCTGTGTTCCCCGACAGACGTCTGACCCTAGACACTGGCTTGTGAGTCCTACATAAGGGGAGGGTAATCACTTCCTCACTCTCACACTTACAGGTGTTCACTCTGTCTGGTACATAGGTTCCTGTGTTCCCTGACAGACGTCTGACCCTAGACACTGGCTTGTAAGTCCTACATAAGGGGAGGGTAATCACTTCCTTACTCTCATACCTGCAGGTGTTCACTCTGTCCGGTACATAGGTTCCTGTGTTCCCTGACAGACGTCTGACTCTAGACACTGCCTTGTAAGTCCTGCATAAGGGGAGGGTAATCACTTCCTCACTCTCATACTTGCAGGTGTTCACTCTGTCCGGTACATAGGTTCCTGTGTTCCCCGACAGGCGTCTGACCCTAGACACTGGCTTGTATAGGTCGCGCGTTACTTCTTGACGAATGAAAATTTTATATGAAAGGTTGAATGCGAGTCTCTACTCAGCTTTTGCGGGAACGAGAGAGAGGAGGTACAGTCTGCAGTGGGATGACGCGCATGCTTCTGAGCTGAAGTAGTAGAACACTACAAATCAATTTATGACACTTGCAGTAATATCAGCCACACGTATTATACACTATACCTCTATAACTGTTTCCACTTAACTTTCTTGCATTTATTCTATTCCCGACATCTCTCCCTCGTCTGAATTGCTATTTTCGTTGCATGCATACATACATCCGTACCGCACAAAACTTCTGCAGTCGACTGTATACACAAACGTGACAGAGGAAAACAGAGGTGTCTGTTATCGTAGCATAAACATTTGCTGACCTGTTTATTAAGGGTAGGCTCACTCATTGGATTTCTGCTCAAGGTCATTCGTCAAGAACGAACGCGCAACCTATAAGTCCTACATAAGGGGAGGGTAATCACTTCCTCAGTCTCATACTTGCAGGTGTTCACTCTGTCCGGTACATAGGTTCCTGTGTTCCCTGACAGACGTCTGACTCTAGACACTGGCTTGTAAGTCCTATATAAGGGGAGGTTAATCACTTCCTCACTCTCATACTTGCAGGTGTTCACTCTGTCTGGTACATAGGTTCCTGTGTTGCCTGACAGACGTCTGACTCTAGACACAGGCTTGTAAGTCCTACATAAGGGGAGGGTAATCAGTTCCTCACTCTCATACTTGCAGGTGTTCACTCTGTCTGGTACATAGGTTCCTGTGTTCCCTGACAGAGGTCTGACTCTAGACACAGGCTTGTAAGTTCTACATAAGGGGAGGGTAAACAGGGAAAGAAAGAAAACGAACAATCTTGCCGCATCCTAAATATATTGCTGCACCATCTATGTTTATAAACAGATACCGTTCTTCCCAAACAGAGAGAAAGGTATATGGGCGAGATGTAGATGAAGCAGCAACATTTTGAAGAGTTGGAATTCCTGTAATTCACAAGCAGACATAACCCGCCGCGCCGTGGCCTAGTGGCTAGAACATTGGCCTCTCACCAGAATAACCCGGGTTCAATCCCTACGACCACATGTGGGATTTGTGGCGGACGAAGTTGCGTACAGGTGGGTTTTCTCCGGGTTCTCCAGTTTCCCCCGCCATCCAATGTGCCATCAGTGTCACCGTCTGCGAGGCCGCTTGTAGTAGAAACGGGCGTTAAACACTCTCACTCACTATTTACACGCGTCCATCACGGCTGCAACTGTAACACAACCCCATACCCGCTCGCTAGCACAGAACATGCTGCCCGTTATTTCTCCACTTGTGCTTGTATGTGAATTGTCACGTATGTGATTGAGAAGTACCTATTTTATATTAAGTTATAACATTTTATTAAGCTTCTAAATTTGTGATAAATCACATTTTACAATTCTTGTAACTTGTTACACATGTCTTAAGATGCATACGTGACCGGACGTAAATGGTTTACCACTTCCTATGGTAGTCCCTATGGACTTTTCTATGATGTCACCCTTCCTCATAGCAACTGGTGGAACCATGTTGCATCATGTCACGTGTCTTAAGAATGCTCTAGAAATCCTGTTAACCAGGCGTTGGCATACCAAATATGGTAAAATTGCAAGACTCCCATAGAGGGCAGGACCCGATATAACCGGGCTCTGAGAGCTCGCTCGGGGGAGTCAGATTCAGGAACTGCTTGGGTAGCCGTCCGACGGTCAACCGCAGGATTGGCCGGTCTCGGCTTAGAGATTCTCTGTACTTGACATCGCCCGTTATGGTAAGCCTATTCAACCCTAGCGTGTAAGTTTACACTATAATTGACAGAACCCCCTTTAGGGTAAACCAAAACTGCTTTGCTCTTATAAAATTGGGAATAATAAATATGTTTCAAGCCAAACATGTGTTTTGCTCTATCATGTGCTACAAGCTAGTTGTGACAGTATCTTAATGTCTAAGCGTGAGAACTCCTTGAATGCCGCTAGTGTGCCAATTGTGGGCGAGTGGAGTGTACCCTGCTGCAACTGTCGACAAAGCTCTCGATGGAGATGGCCAAGCTTTTAGAGGCGGGCGATGTTGGAGCCTACTTAAATAATCAATAACTGTCAAAGGGCTGGCAAAACATACGAATGAGTCACACAAGGGCAGACACTATCAATGTTTCCAAGGTGTAGAGCGTACACAACCAAGCAAGGCTTTCAAAATGGTAAACGCTTTCAAGAACGTGTTTCTATTTTTCTTCTGATTCTCTCTACAATTTTATTACAAATCTCAGCCACTGTTAAATTGTCACATCTCTAGTAAAATGGACCCAATAGTGTCCTATACTTTCATAGGTATCAAGTTTAGCCAAGCGGACGGAGGCATCACTGAATGCTTAGACAGTTGGTCACTAACCAAGCTGCAGTAGCATTCTTAATGAGAAGATAATTTGACGCTTGTGTGAATTTGCCTCGGTGATTTCATTTCCTGCCATTAATTTTTTTAAATGTCTCAATAATCAGTTTCATTTTCTTTATCACATTCACGCCATAATTCACTTAAATACGCTCCTCGATGGAATAAACTAACATATTGTTTACCGCTTATGTGGCAAGGAAGTCTAAAAATTAACATAAAAAACAACATTCCGCAATAAAATTCTCTAATCAGTGGCGTAGCGTTCAGAGGAGAGAAGGGATAGACAATGCTGGAGGCAGTTTGGCTTCTGTCTTAGCCCAGGAATGCTCAGGAGGACTTTGTGCATCCCTTTGCGATCTTCACCATATCTGATGCCCTTTGTTCACCCAGGGTAGACATATTTACCTATAGAGAATAAATTACGTACAAGGCAAGAATATCTCGTGTGCCTCATCATTGGCAGTGGGACACACCTGAGTGCGCAAATGCTCTTGTTCCTTTGGTAGCGCTAGAACTGGGTCTCCGACTTAAATATGTCATGTTCAGGAGAAAGCTATATGAACTGTCAGACTTTCTCCTACGTTCTACAAAGATCTGCACTGTTTGCTATGTTCACACTAATACCCTGGTGGTGGTGGTAGTGGTGGTGGTGGTGGTGGTGATGGTGGTGGTGGTGGTGCTGCTGGAGGTGCTAGTGGTGGTGGTGGTGCTGGTGGTGGTGGTAGTGGCGGTGGTGGTGCTGCTACTGGAGGTGCTAGTGGTGGTGGTGGTGCTGGTGGTGGTGGTAGTGGCGGTGGTGGTGGTGCTGCTGGAGGTGCTAGTGGTGGTGGTGGTGCTGGTGGTGGTGGTAGTGGCGGTGGTGGTGCTGCTGGAGGTGCTAGTGGTGGTGGTGGTGCTGGTGGTGGTGGTGATGGCGGTGGTGGTGGTGCTGGTGGTGGTGGTAGTGGCGGTGGTGGTGGTGCTGGAGGTGCTAGTGGTGGTGGTGCTGGTGGTGGTGGTAGTGGTGGTGGTGCTGCTGGAGGTGCTAGTGGTGGTGGTGGTGCTGGTGGTGGTGGTAGTGGCGGTGGTGGTGGTGCTGCTGGAGGTGCTAGTGGTGGTGGTGGTGCTGGTGGTGGTGGTAGTGGCGGTGGTGGTGGTGCTGGAGGTGCTAGTGGTGGTGGTGCTGGTGGTGGTGGTGGTAGTGGTGGTGGTGGTGCTGCTGGAGGTGCTAGTGGTGGTGGTGCTGGTGGTGGTGGTAGTAGTGGTGGTGGTGGTAGTGGTGGTGGTGCTGGAGGTGCTGGTGATGGTGCTGGTGATGGTGCTGGAGGTGCTGGTGATGGTGCTGGAGGTGCTGGTGATGGTGCTGGTGATGGTGCTGGAGGTGCTGGTGATGGTGCTGGTGATGGTGCTGGAGGTGCTGGTGATGGTGCTGGAGGTGCTGGTGGTGGTGCTGGTGATGGTGCTGGTGATGGTGCTGGAGGTGCTGGTGATGGTGCTGGTGGTGTTGGTGATGATGCTGCTGCTGGAGGTGCTGGTAATGGTGCTGCTGGTGGTGGCGGTGGTAGTGGTGGTGGTGGTGGTGATGCTGGTGGTGGTGCTGGTGATGCTGGTGGTGGTGGTGCTGCTGCTGCTGGAGGTGCTGGTGATGGTGGTGGTGGTAGTGGTGCTGGTGGTGGTGCTGGTGATGCTGGTGGTGGTGGTAGTGGTGGTGGTGCTGCTGCTGGAGGTGCTGGTGATGGTGCTGGTGGTGGTGGTAGTGGCGGTGATGGTGATGGTGGTGCTGCTGGAGGTGCTAGTGATCGTGGTGGTGCTAATGGTGGTGGTGGTAGTGGTGGTAGTGGTGCTAATGGTGGTGGTAGTGGCAATGGTGGTGGTGCTGCTGGAGGTTCTAGTGGTGGTGGTGCTGGTGGTGGTGGTAGTGGCGGTGGTGGTGGTGCTGCTGCTGGAGGTGCTAGTGGTAGTGGAGGTGTTAATGGTGGTGGTGGTGGTGGTGAGGGTGGAGCTAGTGGTGGTGGAGGTGCTAATGGTGGTGGTGGTCGTGAGGGTGGAGCTAGTGGTGGTGGAGGTGCTAGTGGTGGTGGTGGTGTTAATGGTGGTGGTGGTGGTGGTAGTGGTGGTGCTAATGGTGGTGGTAGTGGCAATGGTGGTGGTGCTGCTGGAGGTGCTAGTGGTGGTGGTGCTGGTGGTGGTAGTGGTGGTGGTGCTAATGGTGGTGGTAGTGGCAATGGTGGTGGTGCTGCTGGAGGTGCTAGTGGTGGTGGTGGTGCCTGGTGGTGGTGGTAGTGGCGGTGGTGGTGGTGCTGCTGGAGGTGCTAGTGGTGGTGGTGCTGGTGGTGGTGGTAGTGGCGGTGGTGGTGGTGCTGCTGGAGGTGCTAGTGGTGGTGGTGGTGCTGGTGGTGGTGGTAGTGGCGGTGGTGGTGCTGCTGGAGGTGCTAGTGGTGGTGGTGGTGCTGGTGATGGTGGTGATGGCGGTGGTGGTGGTGGTGGTGCTGGTGGTGGTGGTAGTGGCGGTGGTGGTGGTGCTGGAGGTGCTAGTGGTGGTGGTGCTGGTGGTGGTGGTAGTGGTGGTGGTGGTGCTGCTGGAGGTGCTAGTGGTGGTGGTGGTGCTGGTGGTGTTGGTAGTGGCGGTGGTGGTGCTGCTGGAGGTGCTAGTGGTGGTGGTGGTGCTGGTGGTGGTGGTAGTGGCGGTGGTGGTGGTGCTGGAGGTGCTAGTGGTGGTGGTAGTGGCGGTGGTGCTGCTGGAGGTGCTAGTGGTGGTGGTGGTGCTGGTGGTGGTGGTGGTAGTGGTGGTGGTGCTGCTGGAGGTGCTAGTGGTGGTGCTGGTGGTGGTGGTGCTGGTGGTGGTAGTGGTGGTGGTGGTGCTGCTGGAGGTGCTAGTGGTGGTGGTGGTGCTGGTGGTGGTGGTGGTAGTGGCGGTGGTGGTGGTGCTGCTGGAGGTGCTAGTGGTGGTGGTGGTGCTGGTGGTGGTAGTGGCGGTGGTGGTGGTGCTGGAGGTGCTGGTGGTGGTGGTAGTGGCGGTGGTGGTGGTGGTGCTGGAGGTGCTGGTGGTGGTGGTGGTAGTGGCGGTGGTGGTGGTGCTGGAGGTGCTAGTGGTGGTGGTGGTGCTGGTGGTGGTGGTAGTGGCGGTGGTGGTGGTGCTGGAGGTGCTAGTGGTGGTGATGGTGCTGGAGGTGCTGGTGATGGTGCTGGTGATGGTGCTGGAGGTGCTGGTGATGGTGCTGGTGATGGTGGTGATGGTACTGGAGGTGCTGGTGATGGTGCTGGAGGTGCTGGTGATGGTGCTGGTGATGGTGGTGATGGTACTGGAGGTGCTGGTGATGGTACTGGAGGTGCTGGTGATGGTACTGGAGGTGCTGGTGATGGTGCTGGAGGTGCTGGTGATGGTGCTGGTGATGGTGGTGATGGTACTGGAGGTGCTGGTGATGGTACTGGAGGTGCTGGTGATGGTACTGGAGGTGCTGGTGATGGTGCTGGAGGTGCTGGTGATGGTGCTGGTGATGGTGGTGATGGTACTGGAGGTGCTGGTGATGGTACTGGAGGTGCTGGTGATGGTGCTGGAGGTGCTGGTGATGGTGCTGGAGGTGCTGGTGGTGATGGTACTGGTGCTGGTAGTGCTGGTGGTGCTGCTGCTGGAGGTGCTGGTGGTGGTGGTGCTGCTGGAGGAGCTAGTGGTGCTGGAGGTGTTAATGGTTGTGGTGGTGGTGAGGGTGGAGCTAGTGGTGGTGGAGGTGCTAGTGGTGGTGGTGCTGGTGGTGGTGGTAGTGGCGGTGGTGGTGCTGCTGGAGGTGCTAGTGGTGGTGGAGGTGCTAGTGGTGATGGTACTGGTGCTGGTAGTGCTGTTGGTGTCTATGGTTGGCGCACTCTTGGTTGGTGATTGGCGTTTGCTGGCCAGGTGTTATTCTGCTCTGAAAACTGAAGCAGGCAGGAGGGAGGGGGTGAATACGTCACTCTGATCTCATAGCAAACAATGATGGCACCAAACAGAGGCGAGCTGTTCCCTTGGTGATGAAGGCCGCAAACTCGGGGTTGCCAGAAGTAACATTGAATGGCACGTGGTGGTAGCACGAATCTCTACCTGGTGCTAAAGTATGATATTGTGTTGCACTGTAAATCGGTTAATTATTGATATCATGTACCTGGCACATTAGTTTACTTGTTGCACATGTGCTATTTAATAAATGTCGTAAATGTCGCTATTTCGGTGGCTTCTGTCAACACAAAATTCACTAATAATTATTACGTGTTGGGGTGTGTTTGTGTATGTGTGCGCGCGTGTCTGTGTGTGTGGGTGTTTGTGTGTATGTGTGTGTGCGTATGTGTGTATCTGAATGTGTGCATGTGTGTATGTGTATATGTGTGTTTATGTGTTTATGTGTGTATGTGTGGATGTATGTATGTGTGTGGGTGTGCGTGTGCGTACGCGTGTGTGCGTATGTGTCTGTCTGTCTGTCTGTCTGTCTGTCTGTCTGTCTGTCTGTCTGTCTGTCTGTCTGTGGGCAGCATAACTCAAAAACGAAAAGTCGGTTGGAAACCAAATTTCGTATTTAGGTTTAATTTCTTTTACGGATGCAACACGACGCTTTTGAAGACAATTCCTACACCCTAAACTACTCTTTACCTGGAAAATTTTTTTGAAAATTTTGATTTTCTCGAAAATGGCTCTAAAGATTTTGATTAAAATGACATACATTTACCATACTTTTATGACAAATGAAACATATATCTTGAATATTCTGGTTATAGCCTATGTAGCCCAGTTTGCTCTGGATGGCTTCTGCATAACTGGTAAACCGTAAGACGTAGATCCTGATAAAACACTATTTATGTCCAAATAAATTTTTGTGTAGAGTGAACCATTTCGGAGATATTCTTTGTTATCTGTGTGAGTTTTGGAGAACTTAAAACTTTCGTTAAATGGAACATCGTTATTCACTTTTATATGTTAACCGTGCAAAGAAGACTTAATATGAAAGCTTTAAAGGATTTGACTATCGCTCAAAGCTTGTTCCCATATTCCCCTTGTACCTACAAGGAAATAAGCCATAAGATAATTTCTCCAAAGTTTTATCTCAACTAACACAAAGAAGATAGAGCAACAAGAGTTTGCAAGAATGGTCAGTACAAGAGTAGAGAAAGTCATGTGAGTGCAACACATCAGATTTTTCGACTTTCTGTCTACCTACTGTTACGTTCAAAACTACATTTACTACATTGTGCTACACAAATTTCATTTTGCCACGTTCTATTTTGCCATACATTGTCATTCTGTCTGTAAAACATATGTTAATATATGTTCCAAAATCAATTCCATACCCATTTTATATACAATTTCATTCAGAATTTCTGTGAGAGGGAAAAATAACTCGGAGTCATCTGTATAAACATTTGGTTAAATACGCATCACAAATGATATATAATGCAATACCCGGTTTACTACAGCTTGTTCGGGAGCTCGTGGTCCCTGGCAGGAATGCAGCCAGTCAGTACGTCAATAAGCAATTCCAGATGAACAGCGATCGTGCCTGTAATCGCGCTTACGATAATGTTGCCAACCTTGCAATGTGTATTCAAGGAAAGAACTCGCTCAAAACAACACAATTTAAATGTTATTTTCGGCTCATGGAGTGTGTTTAGCTTATACAACGTAAATGTTGTTTTCGACTGCTCCGTCTTTTTCCCACTGATCATTTTCTGCCTTTTATATTTTTTTCAAAAAAACTGCCCATCTGTTTCGGTCTTAAGGGACACTGGGAGTGAAATTTGAAAGCTCCACATTTCTTGATAGATTTTTCTGAAATTTTTACTGTGTTTGTATTTATATGAGAATAGGCGGTACACCAAATGTCATTAAAATTGGATAACTCGTTTAGGATATATAAATTATTTTATGAATTTAATAGGGGCATTTTCAAAATAGAGCTCGCGTCTATTGACTTCTCAAAATTCATTTATATTGGCAGAACTGATATTCTAAAACATGGGTAACAATTGTATGAAGAGGTATTTCAAATAAGTTTGCTGATTATGCTATACATATCTTTTTAATAACAAAGAAAATTTAATCTTAAAAATTATTGATTTTTTTCATACAAAAAAAATGTTTTTGGAATTCATGTTAATGATAACATCAATATTGAATCATAGTTTTGTTTAGCTGCTATTTATGAATACTTTTGGAAGTTTTCATTGAATTTGAAGCAAAACTCAGGTGCGACCTTCTTTTGGAATGTGCAGAAATGTAGTTTTGAGAAAAACAGGCTTTTATATACGAGCATCCTGTGTACGTTAAGGGAAGAGCGCTATTTGAAAGGGCCGTAATCACCACATGGAGTGGGGGATATGAAAAATGTTAGTTGATCCAAATGCACAGGTGTTCCAGGAACATTTTAAGGTAAAAAAACAATTTTCGACTTTTTGACAATTTTGACCAAAATTTCACTCCCAGTGTCCCTTAAGTGATATATCCTCGAGCCTTATATTGTGCAATTAGTGTAAGAATAAGTCAACTGTTACATTTGCTTAAGCATTCATTTAACCTTGGCCCAGACTAGTTCTATGGGACTGAGATCACACGTGAATGGGGACAAGCAAACGACATTGTGGCCCAATAAAACCAAAACTGTGTCCCCTTTTGGAACCTCTTTAGATTTTTTCGTTTCAGTCATCCTATAAAGATCTGTTTTACACATAGAACTGTCACTCTGGACCAATTTGTTCTGCAACACAATATCACAGCACTCCTAGGTGAAGGATTATCTGCTTTACCATTACTTCAACATAAAACTAGTCGTAATTGTTATATTTTATGCCAACAAACTTACTGCTGGTGTTTTAAAACACACAACCATGTGTCGACAAAATAAAACTAGTGGCTCTTACAATTTTAAAACTGAAATTAAGTGAAATTAGCAGCGAGTAAATATAGCGCGAATAACATTGGATGTAGGTTGGCAACGTGACCAGCAGAACAACGTTTGCGCGGATGTTTATAACACTCGGGTTACACTACTTGGAATGCCTCTCCCCTTTATTCCCCTAAGACCATTAGCTGGTGAACAGACAGTAGAGTGGAGGAAATGTATCGTGAAATTGTTTTAAACACACAACTGTTTTTGGTAGTGGAAAACATTTGATGTACATTTCTAAAAACAACAAAATCATTTTCTCCTTTTGCTGTCCCCTCCTATCACAAAGAGTAACAGTGCCACAGCATTTCGAGCTCTTGGTTTTACGGTGCCCTATTTTCACTTTAGTCTTCTTTGTATTGTTCTGAAGCAATTGCCAACAAGGGACGTTCCGCTTAAAAGGTCATGGGGCTTGTTAAAGAATCCTGGTTAATGTCCATGTAATGGTGAGAAGTTATATTAAGCATCACTATTCTAGGTAAAAGTGCTTAGTGACACAGTTTTAGATCGATTTGAAGTTCAGTTAGTTGTTGAAAGCTGCCTGAAGTGAACAGTGTAACAAGTGTCGTAGAAAATAGAAGCAGCCCATTTTTGTGCTGTTGTTAAACAATTCCGTTCAAATGGTTGGACTGAAACTCAAATAAGAGTTGAATCAGGTTTTAAGATTCTCCTGCACTGTCATTGATGCCCTCGTTTTTTGATGAATGAGTTTTAAGTGTGGTCGAAATAGCATCGAAGATGAACCATGCTCTGATCGACCACTTGAGATTACCACAAAGGAAATCATTGAAAACATCTACGATATCGTAATGCATCTCAACTCAGCCAGTGCACTATACCCTACAGGAGGAACCTACGTGAACGTTGATTGTCGACTTGATCAAAAGCCCATGCAAAAGAACATTTCAACAAGAGTCTTGCACTGTTTAATCGCAATCCTCAGGATTTGTTGCGCAGACTCGTGATTGTGGATGAAACTTGGGTCAACCATTACACACCGGAGACAAAGCAACAGTCAAAACAATGGACGAAGGCTAGTGAGAGTATGCCATAAATGCAAGGACCATTTGGTTGTCTGGGAACAAATATACTGCTTGGAAAATGGCAGAATCACGACTGGAGACTACTATACTTCATTTATGGGTCGTTTGAGACATGCATTGAAAGATAAACGACAAAGATTGGACCACTGAAAGGTTCTCTTTCACCAGTACAATACTCCAGAGTCACGATGGCCAAAGTGTATGAACTGGACTTCGAACTGATTCTTTATCCACTCCTTTTCTCCAGGCTTAGCCTCAAGTGGGCTGTACTATGTCCAAAATTTAAAGTGTGTCTTGCAGGGAAGATACTCGAGTCAAACGAAGAAGTGGTGGTCGCCGTCAATGAGTATTTTCATGAAGCACTTTAGCTTTATAGGCACCATAGCGAGAATAACATGAACTTCCTGGAGGCATCGCAGTCTTCCATTATCCTGTTGGGGTATTTTGGGCAGGGAGAGAGCGAGGGAGGCAATCAGTGTGAGGTTTAATGCCACACCAAGAACGGAAGAAAAGGGGAAAGCAATTTGGGAAGCCACGAGCATTTCTATTTCCGCATATGTGGCAGATAATGACAGAGCTCGCCGGGTGCCTGCGAGAGTAACGTGTGCCACTCAAATGAAGCGAACTTCTGCACCATACTTTTACATTGTTCAAATGTTGCCTTACTGACCGTATGCTAGCATCATTTTAAGGACGCCCAGAGTGTTAAGAGTGAATGCCTTTACTGAAACTTCACATTACTAAAACTGAACGTTGTACATCTGTAGCTTGAGGTATGCCGTAGTAATTTGTTAATAAGTAGAAAACACTGTTTTCATACTTTTATGCAAAAGTGCCTACTGTTTTACTTGAAATGCCGTTCTTGCCGTTCTTTGATATAGCTACGTTCGGAGTTTACAGTTTTCATTTCCTGTAAGGTTATTAATTATCTTTTTGTAAAACTTCTAAGATCCACAATCTCAGTTCGATTCGTTTTAAATTTTAATACACGCACCCTATTTCAGGTATATTTTTAAATTGGTTCCAGAGATATTAACACGTTTATTATTCTGTTACTGCAATGAAAATTTGACACGCGATTCGATTATTTTTTTAATTATGTTTCAAATCTAAACTGTTTAACAATATACTAAGACATTGGGGATTGAATTGTTATTTATCATATTAGTGTGAGAGAAAGTAAATGCTACATATGAGACTTAAATGTTCATTCCTAAGAGTTTTCAATGTCTGCGTTATTGTTTTAATGATATCACAGATGAGTATATCAGCAGAAATTCAGAGTATATTGTTAATGACGCTACTCAAAAGGTGGTACATGGGATTTCATAGATGTCTACCGAAACGTACTTAGTGTGGGACAATTTGTAAATGAGAATATGCTGGCAAATGAGAACCCCAAGAAAGAGGCTTTACGATTTCTAACGCTAAAATAACACGCACCTAATGCATTTAGTACACATGCAGTTCTGTTTCTGCTCGTATACCTACAGCTAATTTAGTAAATGAAGATTCCTTGAGTGGTTTGTTCACATTTATGTAGGGCCGGCCCCGTAGCGCAGTTGGTAGAGCACCTGCCTGGTGTGCAAGGGGTCCCGGATTCGATTCCCGGTAGGGGATAGGAATTGTTCTCCTGGAAGTATAATGGCGCCGCCGTGGGGGACTGGTTAGACCGCTTGCCTACCACCTAGGCGGGACCCGCATGTGGTATTCGTCGTGACGAAGCGGCGTCCGGGTGGGTTCTCCGGTTTCCCCGTCATTCATTCAACTAATTACTCCTTTATCACCCTTCCAATCAACCATCTCGCCTGCATTTCATGTCATATCTTCCTCTTCCTCGCTATCATACCTGGTGCATGGCTGAACACCTGTTTCCAGGTCTTCACTCTCTCTGGTCCAGAGGTCTCTCTGCTCCCCGACAGACGTCTGACCCTGGACACTGGCTTGTATGTCCTACATAAGGGGAGGGTAATCACTTCCTCACTCTCATACTTGCAGGTGTTCACTCTGTCTGGTACATAGGTTCCTGTGCTCCCCGACAGGCGTCTGACTCTAGACACTGTCTTGTAAGTCCTACATAAGGGGAGGGTAATCACTTCCTCACTCTCATACTTGCAGGTGTTCACTCTGTCTAGTACATAGGTTCCTGTGCTCCCCGACAGGCGTCTGACTCTAGACACTGTCTTGTATGTCCTACATAAGGGGAGTGTAATCACTTCCTCACTCTCATACTTGCACGTGTTCACTCTGTCTGGTACATAGGTTCCTGTGCGCCCCGACAGGCGTCTGACTCTAGACACTGTCTTGTATGTCCTACATAAGGGGAGTGTAATCACTTCCTCACTCTCATACTTGCAGGTGTTCACTCTGTCTGGTCCAGAGGTCTCTCTGCTCCCCGACAGACGTCTGACCCTGGACACTGGCTTGTAAGTCCTACATAAGGGGAGGGTAATCACATCCTCACTCTCATACTTGCAGGTGTTCACTCTGTCTGGTACATAGGTCTCTCTGCTCCCCGACAGGCGTCTGACTCTAGACACTGTCTTGTATGTCCTACATAAGGGGAGGGTAATCACTTCCTCACTCTCATACTTGCAGGTGTTCACTCTGTCTGGTACATAGGTTCCTGTGCTCCCCGACAGGCGTCTGACTCTAGACACTGTCTTGTATGTCCTACATAAGGGGAGTGTAATCACTTCCTCACTCTCATACTTGCAGGTGTTCACTCTGTCTGGTCCAGAGGTCTCTCTGCTCCCCGACAGACGTCTGACCCTGGACACTGGCTTGTAAGTCCTACATAAGGGGAGGGTAATCACTTCCTCACTCTCATACTTGCAGGTGTTCACTCTGTCTGGTACATAGGTCTCTCTGCTCCCCGACAGGCCTCTGACTCTAGACACTGTCTTGTAAGTCCTACATAAGGGGAGTGTAATCACTTCCTCACTCTCATACCTGCAGGTGTTCACTCTGTCTGGTACATAGGTTCCTGTGCTCCCCGACAGGCGTCTGACTCTAGACACTGTCTTGTATGTCCTACATAAGGGGAGTGTAATCACTTCCTCACTCTCATACTTGCACGTGTTCACTCTGTCTGGTACATAGGTTCCTGTGTTCCACGACAGGCGTCTGACCCTAGACACTGGCTTGTATGTCCTACATAAGGGGAGGGCAATCACTTCCTCACTCTCATACTTGCAGGTGTTCACTCTCTCTGGTCCAGAGGTCTCTCTGCTCCCCGACAGGCGTCTGACCCTAGACACTGGCTTGTATGTCCTACATAAGGGGAGGGCAATCACTTCCTCACTCTCATACTTGCAGGTGTTCACTCTCTCTGGTCCAGAGGTCTCTCTGCTCCCCGACAGGCGTCTGACCCTAGGCACTGGCTTGTATGTCCTACATAAGGGGAGTGTAATCACTTCCTCACTCTCATACTTGCAGGTGTTCACTCTGCCTGGTACATAGGTTCCTCTGCTCCCCGACAGGCGTCTGACCCTAGGCACTGGCTTGTATGTCCTACATAAGGCGAGGGCAATCACTTCCTCACTCTCATACTTGCAGGTGTTCACTCTGTCTGGTACATAGGTTCCTGGGTTCCACGACAGGCGTCTGGCCCTAGACACTGGCTTGTATGTCCTACATAAGGGGAGGGCAATCAGTTCCTCACTCTCATACTTGCAGGTGTTCACTCTCTCTGGTCCAGAGGTCTCTCTGCTCCCCGACAGGCGTCTGACCCTAGACACTGGCTTGTATGTCCTACATAAGGGGAGGGTAATCACTTCCTCACTCTCATACTTGCAGGTGTTCACTCTGTCTGGTACATAGGTTCCTGTGTTCCCTGACAGACGTCTGACCCTAGACACTGGCTTGTAAGTCCTACATAAGGGGAGGGCAATCACTTCCTCACTCTCATACTTGCAGGTGTTCACTCTGTCTGGTACATAGGTTTCTGTGTTCCACGACAGACGTCTGACCCTAGACACTGGCTTGTAAGTCCTATATAAGGGGAGGGTAATCACTTCCTCACTCTCATACTTGCAGGTGTTCGCTCTGTCTGGCACATAGGTTCCTGTGTTCCCAGACAGGCGTCTGACCCTAGACACTGGCTTGTAAGTCCTATATAAGGGGAGGGTAATCACTTCCTCAGTCTCATACTTGCAGGTGTTCACTCTGTCTGGTACATAGGTTTCTGTGTTCCCTGACAGACGTCTGACCCTGACACTGGCTTGTAAGTCCTATATAAGGGGAGCGTAATCACTTCCTCACTCTCATACTTGCAGGTGTTCACTCTGTCTGGTACATAGGTTCCTGTGTTCCCTGACAGACGTCTGACCCTAGGTACTGGCTTGTATGTCCTACATAAGGGGAGGGTAATCACTTCCTCACTCTCATACTTGCACGTGTTCACTCTGTCTGGTACATAGGTTCCTGTGTTCCCTGACAGTCCTACATAAGGGGAGGGTAATCACTTCCTCACTCTCATACTTGCAGGTGTTCACTCTGTCTGGTACATAGGTTCCTGTGTTCCCTGACAGTCCTACATAAGGGGAGGGTAATCAGTTCCTCACTCTCATACTTGCAGCTGTTCACTCTGTCTGGCACATAGGTTCCTGTGCTCCCCGACAGGCGTCTGACTCTAGACACTGACTTGTAAGTCCTACATAAGGAGAGGGTAATCACTTCCTCACTCTCATACTTGCAGGTGTTCACTCTGTCTGGTACATAGGTTCCTGTGTTCCCTGACAGACGTCTGACCCTAGGTACTGGCTTGTAAGTCCTACACAAGGAGAGGGTAATCAGTTCCTCACCCTCATACTTGCAGGTGTTCACTCTGTCTGGTACATAGGTTCCTGTGTTCCCTGACAGACGTCTGACCCTAGGTACTGGCTTGTAAGTCCTACACAAGGGGAGGGTAATCACTTCCTCACTCTCATACTTGCAGGTGTTCACTCTGTCTGGTACATAGGTTCCTGTGTTCCCTGACAGACGTCTGACCCTAGGTACTGGCTTGTAAGTCCTACATAAGGGGAGGGTAATCACTTCCTCACTCTCATACTTGCAGGTGTTCACTCTGTCTGGTACATAGGTTCCTGTGTTCCCTGACAGACGTCTGACTCTAGACACTGTCTTGTAAGTCCTACATAAGGGGAGGGTAATCACTTCCTCACTCTCATACTTGCAGGTGTTCACTCTGTCTGGTACATAGGTTCCTGTGTTCCCTGACAGATGTCTGACCCTAGACACTGTCTTGTAAGTCCTACATAAGGGGAGGGGAATCACGAAAAGGAGAAGAAAGAAAGAAGTCTATTGTATAGGAAGCTTGGCTTACAGGTGGATATTTAAATCATTATAAAACATGCTTTTGAAGGTCGTAGAGATATAAAAACTACATACATTCGTAACTAAAGTAACAAGTTTTTTATGTTTAATTACACTGGAATGTACGTATACAAATGTTGACAATATTTTCCACAGATGGATATCCATAAAGGGAAATTAAAATGTCTCTCCTCTAGTGTTATGATCCGTAACACAGAAAATACGAGCTTAAGATATCCGACTGAAATGTTTACAGGGTGTAAATTCATACCTCGTGACCTCAACGATGCGCATTTTAGCAATAATATCCTTTACTAAGACATCCAGAATGTTTTCTTAATCATACCTTATAATAAAATGTATGAGAAGGATTTAAATAGCCCACCATATTATCAGTAGGTCAGAGTCACAATAACATTAGGATATTACTGATTTGGTTTAGGTATGTTCAACACTTCCATAGAAAACGTCTCATTTGCATTCTAAAATACGAATCACAGAATAGCTGTTTAAGTTAAAAATAGAGGGAAAATGTCAGGAATATTTGCAAAGCAACTACACGACTTGGACACACTTAGCAATGGCGCCAACCTGTACAAGAACACTGCTCCTAAAATATAAGCTACAATTCTCCTCTGTACTTCAGAGACTACGAGTTGTGATTTCAGTGCAGGATACACAATTGCAATTACAATGCCATTCAAGTTACAAGCATCGTGCATAAAATGATACTCTGTATCTCAAGCTAAAGGGAGAACTCAGCTTTATAAGATGCCGTAAAGCATTCAAATGTTAATTCTGTCGCAGTTTTCGCAATTCTAACTCCCCTCAATTATAGATACGATAGTATTCACTGTATCAAACTTCTAAGTAAAAACAGTTTTGTTAAGTCAAAACCTAACAAGCATTTAAGCAACAATACACTTTTGTTAATTCGACTTACAGTTTAATATAATACCAAGTGGTTCACCTGCTCCTTGCTATTTCTGGAGATAGGCAACACTTCATACTCTGAAAGCAACAAGGTCGGAATTACCGTGCTTGAGGGCCATTTGGTAGCCATGCAAATCTAACCTGCTGTTCACGGGAAAATAGACCATAGGAGCGCGTGCTTTTGGAATGGACTGCTGCTGAGGTATAACGTCCATTTTCCCATGAAGAGCAGGCTAGATTTGCATGGATATCAAATAGTGGACTAGCAAGGTAATTCCGACCTTATTGCTTTCAGAGTACCGAGTGTTGCTATCTCCAAATAATAAGGAACAGATGAACCACCCTGTATAGTGGGAAACATGCAGTAAATATCAGCATATCCTCACTATTCTTTTAATTGAGCGTAATTTCTTGAATCAATAGTGGCCACTGGAAACTGTATTTATGTACCAGCTGAACAACAAACTGAGAATCTATGTAAAATGTTTGAACACCTCGTTAAAAGGCCTAAGATGTATTAACAGCTACAACAGACGCAGGTAATTTGAAGTGAACGTCTATGGTTTTCAAAACTGTATCAATACTCTTCATTTTAACAAAAAAGTATCTTCCTCTTAAACATTATCTTTGCCAGACTGTCTCAAGCGTTTTTCTTCAGTGATTATTTCTTTGAAAGAAAAAGGTGGCAATAAAGAACATAGCGGTCTAGAAAGAAAATCTAACTCATATCCTTTTGGCTCCCCGTTTTTATTGTATTACAACGCAGCATTTTCAAAAAAAGGCAAGTAAGAAGGAAAACGCTTGACGAGATTAAATTTGACCACTTTGGTTACGTCGGGTCACGCAGTTTATTAGGTGCTTGGTATAATTTACGACTGACCTACATATATCGGATAAGTGCATCCGATTATTCCGGGGCCTCATTGGGTTAATCAAACCTGCTCCACGGTTTATCATGGTCTCCAATTTCCAGCATCATAGTTTCAAGTGCCTAGAGTGATCATTTGTTAGCGACCTGAACTGATGGTTACATAGGTGAAATTCTGAAACCTTGCATGTTTTATCCAAGTGCTTTCAAAATGCTGTCACCTGCTAAGTGTATTTTAAATTTCGTTGGGATATATTTACAGATAAATGCTTATTCTACTTGTACTGTGCAAAATACGTTATTTGAAAAAAAAAAAAGTACTATCGCATAATGTGGCAAAGTGACAGAATCAGTCTGGTTACATTTCTCTCACTTTATTATCTTGTAAAATTGTATCACAAGTACACAGATTGCTTCTCGCCAATAAGACAGTCTATAGTCCTTCAGACTATAATATCCCACGACTTTTACTTCCGTAACCTTGCTATGGCCTTTCAGTGTCTTTCTTCACTTTCTCTGTCTGCTATAAACTCACTAGAACGATGCAATCACTCGACTTTCTTCACGAGGACCGACGTATCTTTCGCGACTACACACACACGCATAGCTGTCTCACACTCACTGATATACTCACCGGCTCATGTGAGTAACTCTTACTCACTACGGATTCCTGGGATCAGACCAGGACGGGTTTTGATACCAACTTTCCAATGTTTAGGGAATTGATTCCGTGGGGGGGGGGGGTATTTAGTGAAGACGCCCAAGAACCTCTCCTACTGCTGAAAGTATCAACACTTTAACCCACGCATTACCGGTGGGGGGTGCGGGTATTTCGTGTCCTCCTTCTGCAGATTTTAAGTTTTTTATTAAACGCATCCAATTAATAGTTCTTGTCCATCGCTGTTTCTATTACTGAATTGCGCAATTGCTTCAAACTTCCCATTGTTCGAATATCAACAACATGGACCCTGCACCATACAGCTAAACTAACACTAAACATAAGGAGGGTCTGAATATGCACACCATGGATACTGCTCCATACAGCTAAACTAACACTGAACACGAGGAGGGTCTGAATATCAACACCATGGACCCTGCACCATACAGCTAAACTAACACTGAACATGAGGAGGGTCTGAATATCAACACCATGGATACTGCTCCATACAGCTGAACTAGCACTGAACATGAGGAGGGTCTGAATATCAACACCATGGACCCTGCACCATACAGCTGAACTAGCACTGAACATGAGGAGGGTCTGAATATCAACACCATGGATACTGCTCCCTACAGCTAAACTAACACTGAACATGAGGAAGGTCTGAATATCAACACCATGGACTCCGCACCATACAGCTAAACTAACACTGAACATGAGGAAGGTCTGAATATCAACATAATGGACCCTGCTCCATACAGCTAAACTAACACTGACATGAGGAAGGTCTGAATATCAACACCATGGACCCTGCACCATACAACTAAACTAACACTGAACATGAGGAAGGTCTGAATATCAACACCATGGACCCTGCACCATACAGCTAAACTAACACTGAACATGAGGAAGGTCTGAAAATCAACACAATGGACCCTGCACCATACAGCTAAACTAACACTGAACATGAGGAAGGTCTGAATATCAACACCATGGACTCTGCACCATACAGCTAAACTAACACTGAACATGAGGAAGGTCTGAATATCAACATAATGGACCCTGCTCCATACAGCTAAACTAACACTGAATATGAGGAAGGTCTGAATATCAACACCATGGACCCTGCACCATACAGCTAAACTAACACTGAACATGAGGAAGGTCTGAATATCAACACCATGGATACTGCTCCATACAGCTAAACTAACACTGAACATGAGGAAGGTCTGAATATCAACACCATGGACCCTGCACCATACAGCTAAACTAACACTGAACATGTGGAAGGTCTGAATATCAACACCATGGACCCTGCACCATACAGCTAAACAAACACAGAACATGTGGAAGGTCTGAATATCAACACCATGGACCCTGCACCATACAGCTAAACTAACACTGAACATGTGGAAGGTCTGAATATCAACACCATGGACCCTGCACCATACAACTAAACTAACACTGAACATGAGGAAGGTCTGAATATCAACACCATGGACCCTGCACCATACAACTAAACTAACACTGAACATGAGGAAGGTCTGAATATCAACACCATGGACCCTGCACCATACAGCTAAACTAACACTGAACATGAGGAAGGACTGAATATCAACACCATGGACCCTGCACCATACAGCTAAACTAACACTGAACATGAGGAAGGTCTCAACATCAACACCATGGACCCTGCACCATACAACTAAACTAACACTGAACATGAGGAAGGTCTGAATATCAACACCATGGACCCTGCACCATACAACTAAACTAACACTGAACATGAGGAAGGTCTGAATATCAACACAATGGACCCTGCACCATACAGCTAAACTAACACTGAACATGAGGAAGGTCTGAATATCAACACCATGGACCCTGCACCGTACAGCTAAACTAACACTGAACATGAGGAAGGTCTGAATATCAACACCATGGACCCTGCACCATACAGCTAAACTAACACTGAACATGAGGAAGGTCTGAATATCAACACCATGGATACTGCTCCATACAGCTAAACTAGCACTGAACATGTGGAAGGTCTGAATATCAACACCATGGATACTGGTCCATACAGCTAAACTAACACTGAACATGAGGAAGGTCTGAATATCAACACCATGGATACTGCTCCATGCAGCTAAACTAACACTGAACATGTGGAAGGTCTGAATATCAACACCATGAATACTGCTCCATACAGCTAAACTAACACTGAACATGAGGAAGGTCTGAAAATCAACACAATGGACCCTGCACCATACAGCTAAACTAACACTGAACATGAGGAACGTCTGAATATCAACACCATGGACCCTGCACCATACAGCTAAACTAACACTGAACATGAGGAAGGTCTGAATATCAACACCATGGATACTGGTCCATACAGCTAAACTAACACTGAACATGTGGAAGGTCTGAATATCAACATCATGGATACTGCTCCATACAGCTAAACTAACACTGAACATGAGGAAGGTCTGAAAATCAACACAATGGACCCTGCACCATACAGCTAAACTAACACTGAACATGAGGAAGGTCTGAATATCAACACCATGGACCCTGCACCGTACAGCTAAACTAACACTGAACATGAGGAAGGTCTCAACATCAACACCATGGACCCAGCACCATACAGCTAAACTAACACTGAACATGAGGAAGGTCTATATATCAACACCATGGACCCTGCACCATACAGCTAAACTAACACTGAACATGAGGAAGGTCTATATATCAACACCATGGACCCTGCACCATACAGCTAAACTAACACTGAACATGAGGAACGTCTGAATATCAACACCATGGACCCTGCACCATACAACTAAACTAACACTGAACATGAGGAAGGTCTGTAATTCAACACCATGGACCCTGCACCATACAGCTAAACTAACACTGAACATGAGGAAGGTCTGAATATCAACACCATGGATACTGCTCCATGCAGCTAAACTAACACTGAACATGAGGAAGGTCTGAAAATCAACACAATGGACCCTGCACCATACAGCTAAACTAACACTGAACATGAGGAAGGTCTGAATATCAACACCATGGACCCTGCACCATACAGCTAAACTAACACTGAACATGAGGAAGGTCTGAATATCAACACCATGGACCCTGCACCATACAGCTAAACTAACACTGAACATGAGGAAGGTCTGAATATCAACACCATGGACCCTGCACCATACAGTTAAACTAACACTGAACATGAGGAAGGTCTGAATATCAACACCATGGACCCTGCACCATACAGCTAAACTAACACTGAACATGAGGAAGGTCTGAATATCAACACCATGGACCCTGCACCATGCACCTAACCAACACTGAACATGAGGAAGGTCTGAATATCAACACCATGGACCCTGCACCATACAGCTAAACTAACACTGAACATGAGGAAGGTCTGAATATCAACACCATGGACCCTGCACCATACAGCTAAACTAACACTGAACATGAGGAAGGTCTATATATCAACACCATGGACCCTGCACCATACAGCTAAACTAACACTGAACATGAGGAAGGTCTGAATATCAACACCATGGACCCTGCACCACACAGCTAAACTAACACTGAACATGAGGAAGGTCTGAATATCAACACCATGGACCCTGCACCGTACAGCTAAACTAACACTGAACATGAGGAAGGTCTGAATATCAACACCATGGACCCTGCACCATACAGCTAAACTAACACTGAACATGAGGAAGGTCTATATATCAACACCATGGACCCTGCACCATACAGCTAAACTAACACTGAACATGAGGAAGGTCTATATATCAACACCATGGACCCTGCACCATACAGCTAAACTAACACTGAACATGAGGAACGTCTGAATATCAACACCATGGACCCTGCACCATACAACTAAACTAACACTGAACATGAGGAAGGTCTGTAATTCAACACCATGGACCCTGCACCATACAGCTAAACTAACACTGAACATGAGGAAGGTCTGAATATCAACACCATGGATACTGCTCCATGCAGCTAAACTAACACTGAACATGAGGAAGGTCTGAAAATCAACACAATGGACCCTGCACCATACAGCTAAACTAACACTGAACATGAGGAAGGTCTGAATATCAACACCATGGACCCTGCACCATACAGCTAAACTAACACTGAACATGAGGAAGGTCTGAATATCAACACCATGGACCCTGCACCATACAGCTAAACTAACACTGAACATGAGGAAGGTCTGAATATCAACACCATGGACCCTGCACCATACAGTTAAACTAACACTGAACATGAGGAAGGTCTGAATATCAACACCATGGACCCTGCACCATACAGCTAAACTAACACTGAACATGAGGAAGGTCTGAATATCAACACCATGGACCCTGCACCATGCACCTAACCAACACTGAACATGAGGAAGGTCTGAATATCAACACCATGGACCCTGCACCATACAGCTAAACTAACACTGAACATGAGGAAGGTCTGAATATCAACACCATGGACCCTGCACCATACAGCTAAACTAACACTGAACATGAGGAAGGTCTATATATCAACACCATGGACCCTGCACCATACAGCTAAACTAACACTGAACATGAGGAAGGTCTATATATCAACACCATGGACCCTGCACCATACAGCTAAACTAACACTGAACATGAGGAAGGTCTGAATATCAACACCATGGACCCTGCACCATACAACTAAACTAACACTGAACATGATGAAGGTCTATATATCAACACCATGGACCCTGCTCCATACAGCTAAACTAACACTGAACATGTGGAAGGTCTGAATATCAACACCATGGACCCTGCACCATACAGCTAAACTAACACTGAACATGAGGAAGGTCTATATATCAACACCATGGACCCTGCACCATACAGCTAAACTAACACTGAACATGAGGAAGGTCTATATATCAACACCATGGACCCTGCACCATACAGCTAAACTAACACTGAACATGAGGAAGGTCTGAATATCAACACCATGGACCCTGCACCATACAGCTAAACTAACACTGAACATGAGGAAGGTCTGAATATCAACACCATGGACCCTGCACCATACAGCTAAACTAACATGAACATGAGGAAGGTCTGAATATCAACACCATGGATACTGCACCATACAACTAAACTAACACTGAACATGAGGAAGGTCTGAATATCAACACAATGGACCCTGCTCCATACAGCTAAACTAACATGAACATGAGGAAGGTCTGAATATCAACACCATGGACCCTGCTCAATACAGCTAAACTAACACTGAACATGAGGAAGGTCTGAATATCAACACCATGGACCCTGCACCATACAGCTAAACTAACACTGAACATGAGGAAGGTCTGAATATCAACACCATGGACCCTGCACCATACAACTAAACTAACACTGAACATGAGGAGGGTCTGAATATCAACACCATGGACCCTGCACCATACAGCTAAACTAACTCTGAACATGAGGAAGGTGTGAATATCAACACCATGGACCCTGCACCATACAGCTAAACTAACACTGAACATGAGGAAGGTCTTGAATATCAACACCATGGACCCTGCACCATACAACTAAACTAACACTGAACATGAGGAAGGTCTGAATATCAACACCATGGATACTGCTCCATACAGCTAAACTAACACTGAACATGAGGAAGGTCTGAATATCAACACCATGGATACTGCTCCATACAGCTAAACTAACACTGAACATGAGGAAGGTCTGAATATCAACACCATCGATACTGCTCCATACAGCTAAACTAACACTGAACATGAGGAAGGTCTGAATATCAACACCATGGATACTGCTCCATACAGCTAAACTAACACTGAACATGAGGAAGGTCTGAATATCAACACCATGGATACTGCTCCATACAGCTAAACTAACACTGAACATGAGGAAGGTCTGAATATCAACACCATGGACCCTGCACCATACAGCTAAACTAACACTGAACATGAGGAAGGTCTGAATATCAACACCATGGACCCTGCACCATACAGCTAAACTAACACTGAACATGAGGAAGGTCTGAATATAAACACCATGGACCCTGCACCATACAGCTAAACTAACACTGAACATGAGGAAGGTCTGAATATCAACACCATGGACCCTGCACCATACAGCTAAACTAACACTGAACATGAGGAAGGTCTGAATATCAACACCATGGACCCTGCACCATACACCTAAACTAACACTGAACATGAGGAAGGTCTATATCAACACCATGGACCCTGCACCATACAGCTAAACTAACACTGAACATGAGGAAGGTCTATATATCAACACCATGGACCCTGCACCATACAGCTAAACTAACACTGAACATGAGGAACGTCTGAATATCAACACCATGGACCCTGCACCATACAACTAAACTAACACTGAACATGAGGAAGGTCTGTAATTCAACACCATGGACCCTGCACCATACAGCTAAACTAACACTGAACATGAGGAAGGTCTGAATATCAACACCATGGATACTGCTCCATGCAGCTAAACTAACACTGAACATGAGGAAGGTCTGAAAATCAACACAATGGACCCTGCACCATACAGCTAAACTAACACTGAACATGAGGAAGGTCTGAATATCAACACCATGGACCCTGCACCATACAGCTAAACTAACACTGAACATGAGGAAGGTCTGAATATCAACACCATGGACCCTGCACCATACAGATAAACTAACACTGAACATGAGGAAGGTCTGAATATCAACACCATGGACCCTGCACCATACAGTTAAACTAACACTGAACATGAGGAAGGTCTGAATATCAACACCATGGAACCTGCACCATACAGCTAAACTAACACTGAACATGAGGAAGGTCTGAATATCAACACCATGGACCCTGCACCATACAGCTAAACTAACACTGAACATGAGGAAGGTCTGAATATCAACACCATGGACCCTGCACCATACAGCTAAACTAACACTGAACATGAGGAAGGTCTATATATCAACACCATGGACCCTGCACCATACAGCTAAACTAACACTGAACATGAGGAAGGTCTGAATATCAACACCATGGACCCTGCACCATACAGCTAAACTAACACTGAACATGAGGAAGGTCTATATATCAACACCATGGACCCTGCACCATACAGCTAAACTAACACTGAACATGAGGAAGGTCTGAATATCAACACCATGGACCCTGCACCATACAGCTAAACTAACACTAAACATGAGGAAGGTCTGAATATCAACACCATGGACCCTGCACCATACAGCTAAACTAACACTGAACATGAGGAAGGTCTGAATATCAACACCATGGACCCTGCACCGTACAGCTAAACTAACACTGAACATGAGGAAGGTCTGAATATCAACACCATGGACCCTGCACCATACAGCTAAACTAACACTGAACATGAGGAAGGTCTATATATCAACACCATGGACCCTGCACCATACAGCTAAACTAACACTGAACATGAGGAAGGTCTATATATCAACACCATGGACCCTGCACCATACAGCTAAACTAACACTGAACATGAGGAACGTCTGAATATCAAAACCATGGACCCTGCACCATACAACTACACTAACACTGAACATGAGGAAGGTCTGTAATTCAACACCATGGACCCTGCACCATACAGCTAAACTAACACTGAACATGAGGAAGGTCTGAATATCAACACCATGGATACTGCTCCATGCAGCTAAACTAACACTGAACATGAGGACGGTCTGAAAATCAACACAATGGACCCTGCACCATACAGCTAAACTAACACTGAACATGAGGAAGGTCTGAATATCAACACCATGGACCCTGCACCATACAGCTAAACTAACACTGAACATGAGGAAGGTCTGAATATCAACACCATGGACCCTGCACCATACAGCTAAACTAACACTGAACATGAGGAAGGTCTGAATATCAACACCATGGACCCTGCACCATACAGTTAAACTAACACTGAACATGAGGAAGGTCTGAATATCAACACCATGGACCCTGCACCATACAGCTAAACTAACACTGAACATGAGGAAGGTCTGAATATCAACACCATGGACCCTGCACCATGCACCTAACCAACACTGAACATGAGGAAGGTCTGAATATCAACACCATGGACCCTGCACCATACAGCTAAACTAACACTGAACATGAGGAAGGTCTGAATATCAACACCATGGACCCTGCACCATACAGCTAAACTAACACTGAACATGAGGAAGGTCTATATATCAACACCATGGACCCTGCACCATACAGCTAAACTAACACTGAACATGAGGAAGGTCTATATATCAACACCATGGACCCTGCACCATACAGCTAAACTAACACTGAACATGAGGAAGGTCTGAATATCAACACCATGGACCCTGCACCATACAACTAAACTAACACTGAACATGATGAAGGTCTATATATCAACACCATGGACCTGCTCCATACAGCTAAACTAACACTGAACATGTGGAAGGTCTGAATATCAACACCATGGACCCTGCACCATACAGCTAAACTAACACTGAACATGAGGAAGGTCTATATATCAACACCATGGACCCTGCACCATACAGCTAAACTAACACTGAACATGAGGAAGGTCTATATATCAACACCATGGACCCTGCACCATACAGCTAAACTAACACTGAACATGAGGAAGGTCTGAATATCAACACCATGGACCCTGCACCATACAGCTAAACTAACACTGAACATGAGGAAGGTCTGAATATCAACACCATGGACCCTGCACCATACAGCTAAACTAACATGAACATGAGGAAGGTCTGAATATCAACACCATGGATACTGCACCATACAACTAAACTAACACTGAACATGAGGAAGGTCTGAATATCAACACAATGGACCCTGCTCCATACAGCTAAACTAACATGAACATGAGGAAGGTCTGAATATCAACACCATGGACCCTGCTCAATACAGCTAAACTAACACTGAACATGAGGAAGGTCTGAATATCAACACCATGGACCCTGCACCATACAGCTAAACTAACACTGAACATGAGGAAGGTCTGAATATCAACACCATGGACCCTGCACCATACAACTAAACTAACACTGAACATGAGGAGGGTCTGAATATCAACACCATGGACCCTGCACCATACAGCTAAACTAACTCTGAACATGAGGAAGGTGTGAATATCAACACCATGGACCCTGCACCATACAGCTAAACTAACACTGAACATGAGGAAGGTCTTGAATATCAACACCATGGACCCTGCACCATACAACTAAACTAACACTGAACATGAGGAAGGTCTGAATATCAACACCATGGATACTGCTCCATACAGCTAAACTAACACTGAACATGAGGAAGGTCTGAATATCAACACCATGGATACTGCTCCATACAGCTAAACTAACACTGAACATGAGGAAGGTCTGAATATCAACACCATCGATACTGCTCCATACAGCTAAACTAACACTGAACATGAGGAAGATCTGAATATCAACACCATGGATACTGCTCCATACAGCTAAACTAACACTGAACATGAGGAAGGTCTGAATATCAACACCATGGACCCTGCACCATACAGCTAAACTAACACTGAACATGAGGAAGGTCTGAATATCAACACCATGGACCCTGCACCATACAGCTAAACTAACACTGAACATGAGGAAGGTCTGAATATCAACACCATGGACCCTGCACCATACAGCTAAACTAACACTGAACATGAGGAAGGTCTGAATATAAACACCATGGACCCTGCACCATACAGCTAAACTAACACTGAACATGAGGAAGGTCTGAATATCAACACCATGGACCCTGCACCATACAGCTAAACTAACACTGAACATGAGGAAGGTCTGAATATCAACACCATGGACCCTGCACCATACACCTAAACTAACACTGAACATGAGGAAGGTCTATATCAACACCATGGACCCTGCACCATACAGCTAAACTAACACTGAACATGAGGAAGGTCTATATATCAACACCATGGACCCTGCACCATACAGCTAAACTAACACTGAACATGAGGAACGTCTGAATATCAACACCATGGACCCTGCACCATACAACTAAACTAACACTGAACATGAGGAAGGTCTGTAATTCAACACCATGGACCCTGCACCATACAGCTAAACTAACACTGAACATGAGGAAGGTCTGAATATCAACACCATGGATACTGCTCCATGCAGCTAAACTAACACTGAACATGAGGAAGGTCTGAAAATCAACACAATGGACCCAGCACCATACAGCTAAACTAACACTGAACATGAGGAAGGTCTGAATATCAACACCATGGACCCTGCACCATACAGCTAAACTAACACTGAACATGAGGAAGGTCTGAATATCAACACCATGGACCCTGCACCATACAGATAAACTAACACTGAACATGAGGAAGGTCTGAATATCAACACCATGGACCCTGCACCATACAGTTAAACTAACACTGAACATGAGGAAGGTCTGAATATCAACACCATGGAACCTGCACCATACAGCTAAACTAACACTGAACATGAGGAAGGTCTGAAAATCAACACAATGGACCCTGCACCATACAGCTAAACTAACACTGAACATGAGGAAGGTCTGAATATCAACACCATGGACCCTGCACCATACAGCTAAACTAACACTGAACATGAGGAAGGTCTGAATATCAACACCATGGACCCTGCACCATACAGCTAAACTAACACTGAACATGAGGAAGGTCTGAATATCAACACCATGGACCCTGCACCATACAGTTAAACTAACACTGAACATGAGGAAGGTCTGAATATCAACACCATGGACCCTGCACCATACAGCTAAACTAACACTGAACATGAGGAAGGTCTGAATATCAACACCATGGACCCTGCACCATGCACCTAACCAACACTGAACATGAGGAAGGTCTGAATATCAACACCATGGACCCTGCACCATACAGCTAAACTAACACTGAACATGAGGAAGGTCTGAATATCAACACCATGGACCCTGCACCATACAGCTAAACTAACACTGAACATGAGGAAGGTCTATATATCAACACCATGGACCCTGCACCATACAGCTAAACTAACACTGAACATGAGGAAGGTCTATATATCAACACCATGGACCCTGCACCATACAGCTAAACTAACACTGAACATGAGGAAGGTCTGAATATCAACACCATGGACCCTGCACCATACAACTAAACTAACACTGAACATGATGAAGGTCTATATATCAACACCATGGACCCTGCTCCATACAGCTAAACTAACACTGAACATGTGGAAGGTCTGAATATCAACACCATGGACCCTGCACCATACAGCTAAACTAACACTGAACATGAGGAAGGTCTATATATCAACACCATGGACCCTGCACCATACAGCTAAACTAACACTGAACATGAGGAAGGTCTATATATCAACACCATGGACCCTGCACCATACAGCTAAACTAACACTGAACATGAGGAAGGTCTGAATATCAACACCATGGACCCTGCACCATACAGCTAAACTAACACTGAACATGAGGAAGGTCTGAATATCAACACCATGGACCCTGCACCATACAGCTAAACTAACATGAACATGAGGAAGGTCTGAATATCAACACCATGGATACTGCACCATACAACTAAACTAACACTGAACATGAGGAAGGTCTGAATATCAACACAATGGACCCTGCTCCATACAGCTAAACTAACATGAACATGAGGAAGGTCTGAATATCAACACCATGGACCCTGCTCAATACAGCTAAACTAACACTGAACATGAGGAAGGTCTGAATATCAACACCATGGACCCTGCACCATACAGCTAAACTAACACTGAACATGAGGAAGGTCTGAATATCAACACCATGGACCCTGCACCATACAACTAAACTAACACTGAACATGAGGAGGGTCTGAATATCAACACCATGGACCCTGCACCATACAGCTAAACTAACTCTGAACATGAGGAAGGTGTGAATATCAACACCATGGACCCTGCACCATACAGCTAAACTAACACTGAACATGAGGAAGGTCTTGAATATCAACACCATGGACCCTGCACCATACAACTAAACTAACACTGAACATGAGGAAGGTCTGAATATCAACACCATGGATACTGCTCCATACAGCTAAACTAACACTGAACATGAGGAAGGTCTGAATATCAACACCATGGATACTGCTCCATACAGCTAAACTAACACTGAACATGAGGAAGATCTGAATATCAACACCATGGATACTGCTCCATACAGCTAAACTAACACTGAACATGAGGAAGGTCTGAATATCAACACCATGGATACTGCTCCATACAGCTAAACTAACACTGAACATGAGGAAGGTCTGAATATCAACACCATGGACCCTGCACCATACAGCTAAACTAACACTGAACATGAGGAAGGTCTGAATATCAACACCATGGACCCTGCACCATACAGCTAAACTAACACTGAACATGAGGAAGGTCTGAATATAAACACCATGGACCCTGCACCATACAGCTAAACTAACACTGAACATGAGGAAGGTCTGAATATCAACACCATGGACCCTGCACCATACAGCTAAACTAACACTGAACATGAGGAAGGTCTGAATATCAACACCATGGACCCTGCACCATACACCTAAACTAACACTGAACATGAGGAAGGTCTATATCAACACCATGGACCCTGCACCATACAGCTAAACTAACACTGAACATGAGGAAGGTCTATATATCAACACCATGGACCCTGCACCATACAGCTAAACTAACACTGAACATGAGGAACGTCTGAATATCAACACCATGGACCCTGCACCATACAACTAAACTAACACTGAACATGAGGAAGGTCTGTAATTCAACACCATGGACCCTGCACCATACAGCTAAACTAACACTGAACATGAGGAAGGTATGAATATCAACACCATGGATACTGCTCCATGCAGCTAAACTAACACTGAACATGAGGAAGGTCTGAAAATCAACACAATGGACCCTGCACCATACAGTTAAACTAACACTGAACATGAGGAAGGTCTGAATATCAACACCATGGACCCTGCACCATACAGCTAAACTAACACTGAACATGAGGAAGGTCTGAATATCAACACCATGGACCCTGCACCATACAGATAAACTAACACTGAACATGAGGAAGGTCTGAATATCAACACCATGGACCCTGCACCATACAGTTAAACTAACACTGAACATGAGGAAGGTCTGAATATCAACACCATGGAACCTGCACCATACAGCTAAACTAACACTGAACATGAGGAAGGTCTGAATATCAACACCATGGACCCTGCACCATACAGCTAAACTAACACTGAACATGAGGAAGGTCTGAATATCAACACCATGGACCCTGCACCATACAGCTAAACTAACACTGAACATGAGGAAGGTCTATATATCAACACCATGGACCCTGCACCATACAGCTAAACTAACACTGAACATGAGGAAGGTCTGAATATCAACACCATGGACCCTGCACCATACAGCTAAACTAACACTGAACATGAGGAAGGTCTATATATCAACACCATGGACCCTGCACCATACAGCTAAACTAACACTGAACATGAGGAAGGTCTGAATATCAACACCATGGACCCTGCACCATACAGCTAAACTAACACTAAACATGAGGAAGGTCTGAATATCAACACCATGGACCCTGCACCATACAGCTAAACTAACACTGAACATGAGGAAGGTCTGAATATCAACACCATGGACCCTGCACCATACAGCTAAACTAACACTGAACATGAGGAAGGTCTATATATCAACACCATGGACCCTGCACCATACAGCTAAACTAACACTGAACATGAGGAAGGTCTGAATATCAACACCATGGACCCTGCACCATACAACTAAACTAACACTGAACATGATGAAGGTCTATATATTAACACCATGGACCCTGCTCCATACAGCTAAACTAACACTGAACATGTGGAAGGTCTGAATATCAACACCATGGACCCTGCACCATACAGCTAAACTAACACTGAACATGAGGAAGGTCTGAATATCAACACCATGGACCCTGCACCATACAGCTAAACTAACACTGAACATGAGGAAGGTCTGTATATCAACACCATGGACCCTGCACCATACAGCTAAACTAACACTGAACATGAGGAAGGTCTATATATCAACACCATGGACCCTGCACCATACAGCTAAACTAACACTGAACATGAGGAAGGTCTGAATATCAACACCATGGACCCTGCACCATACAGCTAAACTAACACTGAACATGAGGAGGGTCTGTATATCAACACCATGGACCCTGCACCATACAGCTAAACTAACACTGAACATGAGGAAGGTCTATATATCAACACCATGGACCCTGCACCATACAGCTAAACTAACACTGAACATGAGGAAGGTCTGAATATCAACACCATGGACCCTGCTCCATACAGCTAAACTAACACTGAACATGAGGAAGGTCTGAATATCAACACCATGGACCCTGCACCATACAACTAAACTAACACTGAACATGAGGAGGGTCTGAATATCAACACCATGGACCCTGCACCATACAGCTAAACTAACTCTGAACATGAGGAAGGTCTGAATATCAACACCATGGACCCTGCACCATACAGCTAAACTAACACTGAACATGAGGAAGGTCTTGAATATCAACACCATGGACCCTGCACCATACAACTAAACTAACACTGAACATGAGGAAGGTCTGAATATCAACACCATGGATACTGCTCCATACAGCTAAACTAACACTGAACATGAGGAAGGTCTGAATATCAACACCATGGATACTGCTCCATACAGCTAAACTAACACTGAACATGAGGAAGGTCTGAATATCAACACCATGGATACTGCTCCATACAGCTAAACTAACACTGAACATGAGGAAGGTCTGAATATCAACACCATGGACCCTGCACCATACAGCTAAACTAACACTGAACATGAGGAAGGTCTGAATATCAACACCATGGACCCTGCACCATACAGCTAAACTAACACTGAACATGAGGAAGGTCTGAATATCAACACCATGGACCCTGCACCATACAGCTAAACTAACACTGAACATGAGGAAGGTCTGAATATCAACACCATGGACCCTGCACCATACAGCGAAACTAACACTGAACATGAGGAAGGTCTATATATCAACACCATGGACCCTGCACCATACAGCTAAACTAACACTGAACATGAGGAAGGTCTATATATCAACACCATGGACCCTGCACCATACAGCTAAACTAACACTGAACATGAGGAACGTCTGAATATCAACACCATGGACCCTGCACCATACAACTAAACTAACACTGAACATGAGGAAGGTCTGTAATTCAACACCATGGACCCTGCACCATACAGCTAAACTAACACTGAACATGAGGAAGGTCTGAATATCAACACCATGGATACTGCTCCATGCAGCTAAACTAACACTGAACATGAGGAAGGTCTGAAAATCAACACCATGGACCCTGCACCATACAGCTAAACTAACACTGAACATGAGGAAGGTCTGAATATCAACACCATGGACCCTGCACCATACAGCTAAACTAACACTGAACATGAGGAAGGTCTGAATATCAACACCATGGACCCTGCACCATACAGCTAAACTAACACTGAACATGAGGAAGGTCTGAATATCAACACCATGGACCCTGCACCATACAGTTAAACTAACACTGAACATGAGGAAGGTCTGAATATCAACACCATGGAACCTGCACCATACAGCTAAACTAACACTGAACATGAGGAAGGTCTGAATATCAACACCATGGACCCTGCACCATACACCTAACCAACACTGAACATGAGGAAGGTGTGAATATCAACACCATGGACCCTGCACCTTACAGCTAAACTAACACTGAACATGAGGAAGGTCTGAATATCAACACCATGGATACTGCTCCATACAGCTAAACTAACACTGAACATGAGGAAGGTCTGTATATCAACACCATGGACCCTGCACCATACAGCTAAACTAACACTGAACATGAGGAAGGTCTGAATATCAACACCATGGACCCTGCACCATACAGCTAAACTAACACTGACATGAGGAGGGTCTGAATATCAACACCATGGACCCTGCTCCATACAACTAAACTAACACTGAACATGAGGAAGGTCTGAATATCAACACCATGGACCCTGCACCATACAGCTAAACTAACACTGACATGAGGAGGGTCTGAATATCAACACCATGGACCCTGCACCATACAGCTAAACTAACACTGAACATGAGGAAGGTCTGAATATCAACACCATGGACCCTGCACCATACAGCTAAACTAACACTGAACATGAGGAAGGTCTATATATCAACACCATGGACCCTGCACCATACAGCTAAACTAACACTGAACATGAGGAAGGTCTATATATCAACACCATGGACCCTGCACCATACAGCTAAACTAACACTGAACATGAGGAAGGTCTGAATATCAACACCATGGACCCTGCACCATACAACTAAACTAACACTGAACATGAGGAAGGTCTGAATATCAACACCATGGACCCTGCACCATACAGCTAAACTAACACTGAACATGAGGAAGGTCTGTATATCAACACCATGGACCCTGCACCATACAACTAAACTAACACTGAACATGAGGAAGGTCTGAATATCAACACAATGGACCCTGCTACATACAGCTAAACTAACATGAACATGAGGAAGGTCTGAATATCAGCACCATGGATACTGCACCATACAACTAAACTAACACTGAACATGAGGAAGGTCTATATATCAACAACATGGACCCTGCACCATACAACTAAACTAACATGAACATGAGGAAGGTCTGAATATCAACACCATGGACCCTGCACCATACAGCTAAACTAACACTGAACATGAGGAAGGTCTGAATATCAACACCATGGACCCTGCACCATACAACTAAACTAACATGAACATGAGGAAGGTCTGAATATCAACACCATGGACCCTGCACCATACAGCTAAACTAACACTGAACATGAGGAAGGTCTGAATATCAACACCATGGACCCTGCACCATACAACTAAACTAACACTGAACATGAGGAGGGTCTGAATATCAACACCATGGACCCTGCACCATACAGCTAAACTAACACTGAACATGAGGAAGGTCTGAATATCAACACCATGGACCCTGCAGCATACAACTAAACTAACATGAACATGAGGAAGGTCTGAATATCAACACCATGGACCCTGCACCATACAGCTAAACTAACACTGAACATGAGGAAGGTCTGAATATCAACACCATGGACCCTGCACCATACAACTAAACTAACACTGAACATGAGGAGGGTCTGAATATCAACACCATGGACCCTGCACCATACAGCTAAACTAACACTGAACATGAGGAAGGTCTGAATATCAACACCATGGACCCTGCACCATACAGCTAAACTAACACTGAACATGAGGAAGGTCTTGAATATCAACACCATGGACCCTGCACCATACAACTAAACTAACACTGAACATGAGGAAGGTCTGAATATCAACACCATGGATACTGCTCCATACAGCTAAACTAACACTGAACATGAGGAAGGTCTGAATATCAACACTATGGACCCTGCACCATACAGCTAAACTAACACTGAACATGAGGAAGGTCTGAATATCAACACCATGGACCCTGCACCATACAGCTAAACTAACACTGAACATGAGGAAGGTCTGAATATCAACACCATGGACCCTGCACCATACAGCTAAACTAACACTGAACATGAGGAAGGTCTGAATATCAACACCATGGACCCTGCACCATACAGCTAAACTAACACTGAACATGAGGAAGGTCTATATATCAACACAATGGACCCTGCATCATACAGCTAAACTAACAGTGAACATGAGGAAGGTCTATATATCAACACCATGGACCCTGCACCATACAGCTAAACTAACACTGAACATGAGGAACGTCTGAATATCAACACCATGGACCCTGCACCATACAACTAAACTAACACTGAACATGAGGAAGGTCTGTAATTCAACACCATGGACCCTCAACCATACAGCTAAACTAACACTGAACATGAGGAAGGTCTGAATATGAACACCATGGATACTGCTCCATGCAGCTAAACTAACACTGAACATGAGGAAGGTCTGAAAATCAACACATTGGACCCTGCACCATACAGCTAAACTAACACTGAACATGAGGAAGGTCTGAATATCAACACCATGGACCCTGCACCATACAGCTAAACTAACACTGAACAAGAGGAAGGTCTGAATATCAACACCATGGACCCTGCACCATACAGCTAAACTAACACTGAACATGAGGAAGGTCTGAATATCAACACCATGGACCCTGCACCATACAGTTAAACTAACACTGAACATGAGGAAGGTCTGAATATCAACACCATGGGCCCTGCACCATACAGCTAAACTAACACTGAACATGAGGAGGGTCTGAATATCAACACCATGGACCCTGCACCATACAACTAAACTAACACTGAACATGAGGAAGGTCTGAATATCAACACCATGGACCCTGCACCATACAGCTAAACTAACACTGAACATGAGGAAGGTCTGAATATCAACACCATGGACCCTGCACCATACAGCTAAACTAACACTGAACATGAGGAAGGTCTGAATATCAACACCATGGACCCTGCACCATACAGCTAAACTAACACTGAACATGAGGAGGGTCTGAATATCTACACCATGGACCCTGCACCATACAACTAAACTAACACTGAACATGAGGAAGGTCTATATATCAACACCATGGACCCTGCACCATACAGCTAAACTAACACTGAACATGTGGAAGGTCTGAATATCAACACCATGGACCCTGCACCATACAGCTAAACTAACACTGAACATGAGAAAGGTCTATATATCAACAACATGGACCCTGCACCATACAGCTAAACTAACACTGAACATGAGGAAGGTCTATATATCAACACCATGGACCCTGCACCATACAGCTAAACTAACACTGAACATGAGGAAGGTCTGAATATCAACACCATGAACCCTGCACCATACAACTAAACTAACACTGAACATGAGGAAGGTCTGAATATCAACACCATGGACCCTGCACCATACAGCTAAACTAACACTGAACATGAGGAAGGTCTGTATATCAACACCATGGACCCTGCACCATACAACTAAACTAACACTGATCATGAGGAAGGTCTGAATATCAACACAATGGACCCTGCTCCATACAGCTAAACTAACATGAACATGAGGAAGGTCTGAATATCAACACCATGGACCCTGCACCATACAGCTAAACTAACACTGAACATGAGGAAGGTCTGAATATCAACACAATGGACCCTGCTCCATACAGCTAAACTAACATGAACATGAGGAAGGTCTGAATATCAACACCATGGACCCTGTTCCATACAGCTAAACTAACACTGAACATGAGGAAGGTCTGAATATCAACACCATGGACCCTGCACCATACAACTAAACTAACATGAACATGAGGAAGGTCTGAATATCAACACCATGGACCCTGCACCATACAGCTAAACTAACACTGAACATGAGGATGGTCTGAATATCAACACCATGGACCCTGCACCATACAGTTAAACTAACACTGAACATGAGGAAGGTCTGAATATCAACACCATGGACCCTGCACCATGCAACTAAACTAACACTGAACATGAGGAAGGTCTGAATATCAACACCATGGACCCTGCACCATACAGCTAAACTAACACTGAACATGAGGAAGGTCTGAATATCAACACCATGGATACTGCTCCATACAGCTAAACTAACACTGAACATGAGGAAGGTCTGAATATCAACACCATGGATACTGCTCCATACAGCTAAACTAACACTGAACATGAGGAAGGTCTGAATATCAACACCATGGACCCTGCACCATACAGCTAAACTAACACTGAACATGAGGAAGGTCTGAATATCAACACCATGGACCCTGCACCATACAGCTAAACTAACACTGAACATGAGGAGGGTCTGAATATCTACACCATGGACCCTGCACCATACAACTAAACTAACACTGAACATGAGGAAGGTCTATATATCAACACCATGGACCCTGCACCATACAGCTAAACTAACACTGAACATGTGGAAGGTCTGAATATCAACACCATGGACCCTGCACCATACAGCTAAACTAACACTGAACATGAGAAAGGTCTATATATCAACAACATGGACCCTGCACCATACAGCTAAACTAACACTGAACATGAGGAAGGTCTATATATCAACACCATGGACCCTGCACCATACAGCTAAACTAACACTGAACATGAGGAAGGTCTGAATATCAACACCATGAACCCTGCACCATACAACTAAACTAACACTGAACATGAGGAAGGTCTGAATATCAACACCATGGACCCTGCACCATACAGCTAAACTAACACTGAACATGAGGAAGGTCTGTATATCAACACCATGGACCCTGCACCATACAACTAAACTAACACTGATCATGAGGAAGGTCTGAATATCAACACAATGGACCCTGCTCCATACAGCTAAACTAACATGAACATGAGGAAGGTCTGAATATCAACACCATGGACCCTGCACCATACAGCTAAACTAACACTGAACATGAGGAAGGTCTGAATATCAACACAATGGACCCTGCTCCATACAGCTAAACTAACATGAACATGAGGAAGGTCTGAATATCAACACCATGGACCCTGTTCCATACAGCTAAACTAACACTGAACATGAGGAAGGTCTGAATATCAACACCATGGACCCTGCACCATACAACTAAACTAACATGAACATGAGGAAGGTCTGAATATCAACACCATGGACCCTGCACCATACAGCTAAACTAACACTGAACATGAGGATGGTCTGAATATCAACACCATGGACCCTGCACCATACAGTTAAACTAACACTGAACATGAGGAAGGTCTGAATATCAACACCATGGACCCTGCACCATGCAACTAAACTAACACTGAACATGAGGAAGGTCTGAATATCAACACCATGGACCCTGCACCATACAGCTAAACTAACACTGAACATGAGGAAGGTCTGAATATCAACACCATGGATACTGCTCCATACAGCTAAACTAACACTGAACATGAGGAAGGTCTGAATATCAACACCATGGATACTGCTCCATACAGCTAAACTAACACTGAACATGAGGAAGGTCTGAATATCAACACCATGGATACTGCTCCATACAGCTAAACTAACACTGAACATGAGGAAGGTCTGAATATCAACACCATGGATACTGCTCCATACAGCTAAACTAACACTGAACATGAGGAAGGTCTGAATATCAACACCATGGATACTGCTCCATATAGCTAAACTAACACTGAACATGTGGAAGGTCTGAATATCAACACCATGGACCCTGCACCATACAGCTAAACTAACACTGAACATGAGGAAGGTCTGAATATCAACACCATGGATACTGCTCCATACAGCTAAACTAACACTGAACATGGGGAAGGTCTGATTAGATTAGATTAGATTAGACTAGATTAGATTAGATTAGATTAAATTAGATTGCGTTCTGTAGGTTCAATGATGGCCAGGCAGACCTTGAACATAGAACATGTCAAAAGCATTTACAATTAAATGCATAAAAAACTGCAAAACATGTACAGGTTTCAAGTTTTGCTGTTAAAGTACGAGATGAAGATAATACTTCTAGTGCATTGACACTTACATAGTTATTATACATGTACAAAATCATGTTACTTGGCTTTTACAGGCTGTGTCATTGCTTCAATGTTTACATTTTTGCTTGTATGAAAAAGCAGTCCAAATTTATAGCTAAGTAATACATTCTAACATGTTACACATGTACATTTAGCTTATTGGTAAAAAATATTCTTACTCATGTGTGAAGTGTGTCAAATTTAAGATAAGCGACCTCAACATATTAACGGTGCACATTAATCATAGCATACGTATTTTAATTCTTACATAGTATGTAATGTACAGAGTAGACAACATTTCAATTATGTTCATATATACAGAATATCTATTTACATCCTTACTTTTACATAAAGCGTGTCCAACATGATTGTTCAAATATACATTTTCAAAATATCAACAAACATATTAACATTGTTACTTAATATTGGAACTTAAATTATAATCAATTAGTTGGCTTTTTGTAGCCTGCACGTCATTATTGTATTTTCAACTACCCTTGTTATACTTAATTCCCTAATTGGTACCTATCGAACAATATAACTGATCTGACATTAGGCTGATTATTGATTTAAATATTCCTCTACAGAATAAAATGACTTATCACAGAGATACTCTTTGACGGAAGCTTTAAAAACTCTGAAATTGCTAACATTTTCCTTTAGATTACTGGGGAGAGCATTAAATATTTTAATTGTTTCATAATAAACACCTTTCTGGAAGCAAGAGAGTTTGGCATTGGGACGATGTATATTTCTTTTTTGCCTAGTGTTAAACGTATGAATTTCCATGTTAGTTGTAAAGCAATTCTGGTTATTAGCATAAAATTTTAAAATAGATAGCATATATACGCAAGGTAAGGTTAATATACCCAGTTTCCGAAATAGATCTTTACATGACTGCCTTCTATGGGTCTTGCATATTATTCGTATAACCTTCTTTTGTATTAGGAATATGTTCTTACTATACACTGAATTTCCCCAGGACATTATTCCATATTCCATAATGGAGTTAAAATAAGCAAAATAAACTAACTTCAGTGTATCAATCGTGTGGAAGTTAACCAGAGATCGGATGGCATAACATGCTGAATTAAGCCTAGGTGTAATGTAATTAATATGTGACTTCCAATCCAGGTGGTTGTCTGAATATCAACACAATGGACCCTGCACCATACAGCTAAACTAGCACTGAACATGTGGAAGGTCTGAAAAAAGGATGCACTGAATCCAGAAACAAATCACCTGAAACATGAATTTAAGGCTGTTAAAAAGCAAAGAAAGGAAATGGAGTCCATTCTGCAAGCTATGTAGCGGAGTGCTGGATCGGGCAACTGGCGACATCTGTTGCTGTCTGGTAGAACCCCGAGTGCTCTCTCTGCAGGCACACCAAGGAACCTCTGCTCCGACACCTGCGCCGGATAACGTCCGAAATATTAACTTTCTCCCGCGACACAAATTGTTCTTCAAGTCAAAGAATAATCAGAGGGCAGAATACACGAAGGTTCAATTAAAATCTAAGATAAAGCCACCTAAAGTGAGAATAGAAATAAGCCTCTTAGAGCCCTAAGGAACGGACAATTAATGATAGCGAAATTAGAAATGCGGGAAAGAATTGGAAAGCTGTGTATAAACCACAGAACACCTAGTGTATAAACCCATTATACATGATAGTATATAGTGATGATATCGCTACTGATAATGCAGCACATGTCAAGATGAAGTAAAAATTAAGACAATATTTACTGACAACAGAGTAACATGAGCTTTGCTAGACAAGAACTGCAAACATGCCACGTGGCTGCTGCACAAGTAGAACTCATTGTGGAAGATTCACTTCAGCTGGGTGAAAGCCTACATAGGGATTGTGGGTAATTTAACAAAAGAAACTCCTGAGGACCATGAAGTTCAGGTAGCAAAATCTACAATCGTATCAGAAATAAACGAAGTAGGCGTGCACAAGTAGCATGAGAGATGTCACAGAATGCCAAAGGGTATCATAACTAAATCTTTCATTCCGTCTGTTAAAGAAAGGCAAAAAAATGAAATTATCTACATCGTCAGATTTAACTATAATTATTACAAATGAAGAAAAACAAGACCCTATTTAAAAAGATTCCATGTCACACATGACTTGAGTTGTACATGCAACAGAGGGCCCCAAACAGTGAACCATTTAAAGTACAAAAGACGAGAGACCGATACTAATAAAGAAAACCAAACGCAATGAAGGAAGCTGGCCAGTTACTAATAGGCAACTCCTGAACAAACATTTTGGAACATTTCGCACATGTCTATCAACGATCAGTTTATAAACGAATGTAACGTAGGGAAAAGCTGTAAATAAATTCATCAGTTAGAATCATCAGGGATACAAAATTTGCAAAAATTGTTTAAAATGTAAACCGTAACTTAGAATTCAAATGGTATTTTTCTGTATTTAAAGTTATAGAAATTTGTAAATGTAAGTCTAACTTGAAATTGCAATATTCTGAATTTAAAGCATGTAATGTTACATATGTGATGGGGTATTTGATACATAAAAAACAAGCACACACGCGCCACACGTACGTTTTTGCTCACATTTTCTGTCTTTAGAATACTAGTATGGATTTTCTATCGATAAGTGCAACAAATAAATATGTAAATAAATAAATACATAAATAAATAAATAAATAAATAAATAAATAAATAAATAAATAAATAAATAAATAAATAAATAAATAAATAAATAAATAAATAAATAAATAAATAAATAAATAAATAAATAAATAAATAAATAAATAAATAAATAAATAAATAACTAAATAAATAAATAAATAAATAAATAAATAAATAAATAAATAAATAAATAAACAAATGAATGAATGAATAATGAATGAATGAATCAATCAATATAAAATAATAAATAAATAGACTGTGTATGAAGTTGTACATTGAACACATTACTACTGTAAAATAAACTCAAAACTGACACTCCTGTAATTTCAGCGGAGGACCTTATGGCTCGAGTCCGCTGAGCGAATGAAAATCTCCAAAGACAACCGCACGTATTGGGTCAACTGCATGAGGCTGACCACCGCCGGTATAGGCTCTGCAATGATGTAGGAGGTACACAGTTCTAAGACAACCGCACGTATTGGGTCAACTGCATGAGGCTGACCACCGCCGGTATAGGCTCTGCAATGATGTAGGAGGTACACAGTTCTAAGACAACCACACGTATTGGGTCATGTGCATGAGGTTCACCACCGCCGGTATAGGCTCTGCAATGATGTAGGAGGTACACAGTTCTAAGACAACCACACGTATTGGCTCATGTGCATAAGGCTGACCACCGCCGGTATAGGCTCTGCAATGATGTAGGAGGTACACAGTTCTAAGACAACCGCACGTATTGGGTCAACTGCATGAGGCTGACCACCGCCGGTATAGGCTCTGCAATGATGTAGGAGGTACACAGGTCTAAGACAACCGCACGTATTGGGTCAACTGCATGAGGCTGGCCACCGCCGGTATAGGCTCTGCAATGATGTAGGAGGTACACAGTTCTAAGACAACCGCACGTATTGGGTCAACTGCATGAGGCTGACCACCGCCGGTATAGGCTCTGCAATGATGTAGGAGGTACACAGTTCTAAGACAACCGCACGTATTGGGTCAACTGCATGAGGCTGACCACCGCCGGTATAGGCTCTGCAATGATGTAGGAGGTACACAGTTCTAAGACAACCGCACGTATTGGGTCAACTGCATGAGGCTGACCACCGCCGGTATAGGCTCTGCAATGATGTAGGAGGTACACAGTTCTAAGACAACCGCACGTATTGGGTCAACTGCATGAGGCTGACCACCGCCGATATAGGCTCTGCAATGATGTAGGAGGTACACAGTTCTAAGACAACTGCACGTATTGGGTCAACTGCATGAGGCTGACCACCGCCGATATAGGCTCTGCAATGATGTAGGAGGTACACAGTTCTAAGACAACCGCACGTATTGGGTCAACTGCATGAGGCTGACCAACGCCGATATAGGCTCTGCAATTATGTAGGAGGTATACAGTTCTCAGACAACCGCACGTATTGGGTCATGTGTATGAGGTTCACCACCGTCGATATAGACTCTGCAATGATGTAGGAGGTACACAGTTCTAAGACAACCGCACTGTTGGGTCATGTGCATGAGGCTCACCACCGCCGATATAGGCTCCGCAGTGATGTAGGAGGTACACAGTTCTATGACAACCACACGTATTGGGTCATGTGCATGAGCCTCACCACCGCCGATATTGACTCTGCAATGATGTAGGAGGTACACAGTTCTAAGACAACCACACGTATTGGATCAACTGCATGAGGCTGACCACCGCCGATATAGGCTCTGCAATGATGTAGGAGGTATACAGTTCTCAGACAACCGCACGTATTGGGTCATGTGTATGAGGTTCACCACCACCGATATAGACTCTGCAATGATGTAGGAGGTACACAGTTCTAAGACAACCACACGTATTGGGTCAACTGCATGAGGCTGACCACCGCCGATATAGGCTCTGCAATGATGTAGGAGGTATACAGTTCTCAGACAACCACACGTATTGGGTCAACTGCATGAGGCTGACCACCGCTGATATAGGCTCTGCAATGATGTAGGAGGTACACAGTTCTAAGACAACCACACGTATTGGGTCATGTGCATGAGGTTCACCACCGCCGATATAGGCTCTGCAATGATGTAGGAGGTACACAGTTCTAAGACAACCACACGTATTGGGTCACGTGCATGAGGTTCACCACCGCCGATATAGGCTCTGCAATGATGTAGGAGGTACACAGTTCTAAGACAACCGCACGTATTGGGTCATGTGCATGAGGTTCACCACCGCCGATATAGGCTCTGCAATGATGTAGGAGGTACACAGTTCTAAGACAACCGCACGTATTGTGTCATGTGCATGAGGCTGACCACCGCCGGTATAGGCTCTGCAATGATGTAGGAGGTACACAGTTCTAAGACAACCGCACGTATTGGGTCAACTGCATGAGGCTGACCACCGCCGGTATAGGCTCTGCAATGATGTAGGAGGTACATAGTTCTAAGACAACCACACGTATTGGGTCATGTGCACCGCCGATATAGGCTCTGCAATGATGTAGGAGGTACACAGTTCTAAGCCCGTTTTTAATGTAGACAGCTCTATGTTGGGTTTTTTGACGAAATTTAAACACATAACCGTCTCACACTTCAATGCGCTACAGCGTCCAAATCGTGTATTTCCGGGCAGGGATTCCTGTTTGAAAACCAGTTTGCCATCCCGCTCTACATAGTAAGCGTTGGTGGTGTTTTTTGGGACACCGAAAACACTTTAAAATTAAATAATTGTTTGTAAGAAAATGGTTGATAAACACGTAATAGAATTTTGTAGGGCATTAATTGCAGTTATCAATGTATTTCTTCTTCCACAAGGCATAGGCCTGACTTGGAGATATCTTCTGTGTCTATACTTCAATAAAATGTTTGGTAATCGTGTCCTTTTATCTTTAATTTTTTATACCAATTACTTTTATTTTCATTAGTTTATTTATATACCTACAAGTTTCTTCATTTGTTTGTTTGTGTACAAGAGTATAGCTGCTGCTACTCTCAGGAACTTATCTCTGCGACTTCAGTTGTGTTCGTATCCAAAGTGCAGTTTTCACTTTCATATGTTGCCATTGGTATTGTCATTTACTTTATAAAATTGCATTTGTGTTCCCTTTGACATCTTGTTCTTCATTGTTCACATTGCTCCGTTCATTTGTCTTTATTTAAGTTTATATTCAGGTCTTGTTTTTGTTATGTGATACATTCAACCCTAGATCCTAATTGAAAGTAGAGACTTTTTCTATTATTTCTTCATCAATAACTATCGTACATGATCTATGCCTTTAGAAGCCATTGATTTTGCCTGGGCTGTTGAATTTTTGGTACATGCCTCCATTATATATTTCGGTTTATTAACAATTTTCTGTAAACCATCTTCTGTTTCCTCAAAAATAACCTCTTAATTAGCAAATAAGATTGTTTTAAACTTATATGTACCTATGCATTTATTCCAATAGCTCCGGTAGAACGGTTTCCCACTCCATTTGCTTCGTCTACACACATATTAATTAACACTGGAGCACGCCTGTTTAACCCCTTGCTTCATTTCCTCTGCTTTTCGCGCAATATTAACGCCATTGTTTAATTGTATATAGGCCTTCAATTGTCTTTGTCCTTTGAGTCGGATACCAATCCTATTTCTTGCATTATAGTTCATAATTAATTTCAGAGAACCCATCAAAGCTTTTTCAGAATCTAAAAATAATACAGATGTCGGGATATTAAATTCCTTTCTCTTCTGTAAATACGCAGTTCACCTACAATCATCCCTTCCTAAGGGCGCATTGTTCTCCCTGTAATAATACTTCACTGATGACATTCAGTCTCCTTGAAATTATTTCTGCATATATTTTATACAGGGTGGGAGGGAAGTTACTACATTCCTTCTAATATCTGCTTCATAGAAACATTACAAACAAAGAAGTCTAATAGCATTTTGTTCTATGATCAGCCCATTTCGAAAAAAATAAATGGTTTTTGTTCCAAATTTCATGCGTAATTCCACAAGAATGTAAAAAGTTAAGTTTGTTACTTGTAAGATGCGTAGAGTAACTTATTTCTGACATAACTTCGGTAGTAATTATGGGACATCATACAGGGTTTCGAAATAATTAATCACTTAAGAGACGTGAAGGAATACTCCGAGCAGCTTTTTCACACGTGCAGTAAGTCGACAACGTTGCGTTGAGGTTGGCCAGGGAATTGAACTGGTTTGTGGATGTAAATAGGTCGGTCACCTGCAGGGTAGAGTAATGTTTTGGGAGATGGCGATTGTGATGGGCCTACACTCGCACCGTAAACATGCAAGGAGGCGGTATCGCATATATGTTCACGAGACGCATGGTAGCAGTAGTGAAGGGTGTTTGTTTATGTACTGAGCTAGGGAAAGTGATACCCACACAATCTGCAGCGTTGCCAGCTTGTTTTCGAGAAAACTAAAATATATCCGTAGAAAATGGTCGGAGACAAAAACGTAAGATACAAAATGCGTTCCAAATACCGAGATCATATCGGACGGTGAATGAATGAGACGGGTGAAATGATGCTCAAATGAGCCCGAGGTCCATGGAGCTTTAAGTTACCCGACATTCGTCTCTCAGGCTAACTTACCCTAGGCGAGATTCGAACTCGCGACCTGTTGAACGTGAGGTAGACACGCTAACCATCACGCCGAGATCTATCACTGGTTTACTTCCGCCGGGAAGAAGTTTATAATTTTGTAATTATTCACGTTATTCCTGTTCCCTTTTTAGATCACTCCTGTCACCCAGTCCTCGGGTGCCTGTCATAATTTCCAACACACATTAAACTATTTAAGAGTTTATTTTTACTTCTTTTGATGCATATTCTTTAAGTTCTATACTTACATTATCTTGACATTGTAATTTTTCATTATTAAAGCTTGTTAAGATGTTTTCAAATTCATCTTGTTCTATTTCGTCTATCATTTCGAATCTTCCAGAATAAACGTCGGGCAACTAGGTTCATTATTCGTCCATAGATTACAGAAATGTTGCAGTCATTTATTTCAACTATCTGTTTCAAATTTGCAGTATCACTTCACTTTGTTAATATGAAGCAAAGGCCAAAATACCATTTTGAGTGTTGGACATATTTAATGCGTTTGTGGTCGTGCTTTGATACAATGTGCAGCGAGAGTTCCGATTTCATATCAGGACATTCGCTTCACAAGGTGTGTCATTTAAACATAACTTCCCAATATTGCTGGAGTCCTAACTTAATGAGAAAAGTTTGCTAGTCTGGTGATGCGGGAACTGCTAATTTTCTTTCCAACCGAGGAAAATCAAATCAGCGGTATCTCTCAAAGGCTAGTATAAGATTTTAAATACTCTCAAAGGATTAAATCAAGATAAATGAGAAACACATCGTACCACAGATATAAAACATCTAAGGATGTTAGCAAATTTGTCCAAAGTATGTTTGAGTATGTAAGGTAATTATTACAGTTTTTTTTAATTAATGCAACTGTAAAATCTAAGTGAACTGTAAGTTCAGGTATGGTGTCCTTCAATTACGAGTTGTATGTTTTACTTCAGCCTATTGCTTTAGATTTTTAATTTTAGAATAATTTATTTTAATAATTTCTGTGCTTAAAATAGGTTTGTAGTAAAGAATATTCCCTTAGTTAAGATTTGAAAATTGCAGGAGGCTCTATTCTATGGAAGCGCATGTAAATTTGGTAAATGTGCAACGTGAAATACATCCTACAGTTTAAACACTGTGATTCTTAGCTATTAAAAACACGTCACAACTTTTGACTTGCCATATTTTAACCAATAATTTTATCTCTGTTCAGATCAGCAATTTTCCTCCATAGTGTGGTGACGGCCGCACAACAAAGGAAGCTCAAGGTCAGCTACCTCACACTACTACGTTGCTATGTTATGCACGACAACGTCGGCTAAGAACAAAGCCCATTTCCAGACTCCTTCGATAGCCGGACTTGTTACGAAAAGCTTCGCCAAAAAATGATTTCCAGAAAAGTAGCCGGTGCCTAAGTCTCGGCTACATAAGCGAGTCAGAACGGACAGAGAAGTTAGTGTTGGTACAGTTTTAGTCAGTTTATCGTCAAAGCGAGCTTTTAGCAAGTGAGTAGAATTGCCAGAGCGAGCTGTGGACAGTTGAGCAGTGTTTCGTGTCAAGGTTACGATAGAACAAAACAGCTGTGAGTTGCAATGTGATTGTGATTCAATTGCAAGGGAAATAAAGTGACAGAAAAAGTAACTGAACTTGTCATTTGTTACAATATGTATATTATTTTACTGTGATATTTCTGACAACTGGTGTTTACACACATGTGAAACTACTTATGCTTGTTAAGTGACAGTTCTGTGATTTTGTTTATCATGAAATTCGTCTAGTTTAAACATTATGAAAAATTCCTTCACGGTGTTTACTGATTTGATTTAGATAATGGTCAATGAGGTTTGATTAACAGAAAACGGAAGGAAGCCATACAAAATTAACACCTGATCTTACAACATACGGCACCACAGGTGACGGATACTACTGACGTATCAAATGAAATGACTTTTTTTTTTAAATTGACGTCCTCCAACATTGTGTCATATCGGACGGTGAATGAATGAAATGATACTCAAATGACCCCGAGGTCCATGGAGCTTTAAGTTACCCGCCATTCGTCTTCTCAGGATAAGGAAAAACCTCGGAAAAAACCTTACCCGGATAACTTACCCTAAGCGAGATTCGAACTCGCGACCTCTTGGACGCTACCGAGGCGGACAAATGAAATGACAGTAATGGGAAAGGAAATTTGGAAAGAAACGTGTCAGGTCTGTGTATTGCACCTCGCCAGCATTTTCGGGTTATGAGTGCTGAGAAACACCTGGAGAAAATCTCAGCCGATTTCACGAGCCCGTGTATTAACGACCTCGGCCACATCTTTCGGGATATCTTCGGAAGTCTTTCACATAAACTGGAGAGATTTCATGTAACCATGTCGAAAGTTGAGTAGTACGTGCAATGGTTTCGTGTGTACAGAAGGCGTGGGAACGCTTTAGGAAGTAATAACATGATAGTGTGCACTGCGTGCCCTATCCACAAGGTATTACAGCCAGTGTTGCCAGATCTACCTTTTTGGAAGATCTCCTTATTTTTTGCACATCTACTTTTCTACTTTCGGTTCATTACAAAAATGCAAAATCTCCTTCTTTTTTAAAAATACAGGAAAATTTACTTAATTTTATCCTTTTTTAAAGGCAATTAATAATTTCCTAACTGATAAATAGTGCAGTCCTGCTCATTATTACGGTGAAGTCCCTTTTCCTCAGCCTCTTATGAGAAACACAAGGTAAGATTAAACTACTGCGTAATGCCTCTACGCCTTAACAAACGAAAGGAGCTGCCCATCACCTTATCAGTCCTATGATTTATCGCTACTGACCAAGAGCTTCATCCCTTCAGTAGCTTCTCACCCCACCTCAGTTTATTATAAATACGTGCGTCTTTCGCAGTGCGTTTCACAGTGCACACAGTAGTGGTTTTCGTTGTGCTAAATGTATGTCAAGTGTTTAGTGAGGGACCAAGAAAAAAGGCTAAGTACTCACAAACTTACAAACCCGAATGGGAACAACCCCGTAGTTTAAAGGGGTAGTTATTGAAAAGTAGAAAAGGAGATACGTTTGTATATTGCAAGTCATGTGCTGTAGGTAAAACAGGACTAGAGGAGCCTACTTTGGTGCGCTGGATGCCATCAACTTCCATTGGTGAGTGTTTAAAAACAAGTTATTTTATATTTTCAGGCCTTTATTTACGTTTTAGTGTTGACATTCAAGCATCATAATGCTCGTTCCAATGCTGTGACTGATCTAAGAGCGGAGGCAGGTGGCAACCTGCGCCGGGTAGTGGGAGGGGGGGGGGGGGCGAAGAACGCAAAAATGTCTTTGTTCAAACTGTGATAAATAAGCTCTAAATAAATAATATTACTCACAAGTTTCGCGTTCTCTTATATTCGGGTCGGTCTGGGTGGCTCAGTTGGTTAGACGCTGGCCTACTGATCCCAAGGTCGCGGGTTCAAACCTGGCCCAGGTCGATGGTTTTTAAGTGTGCTTAAAAACGACAGCTCCATGTCAGTAGATTTACTGGCATGTAAAAGAACTCCTGCGGGACGAAATTTCGGCACACCGGCGACGCTGATGTGATCCTGGCAATTGACAGCGTCGTTAAACAACAAAATAATAATAATAATAATAATAATAATAATAATAATAATAATAATAATAATAATAATAATAATAATAATAATAATAATAATAATAATAATAATAACAATAACAATAACAATAACAATAACAATAACAATAACAATAACAATAACAATAACAATAACAATAACAATAACAATAACAATAACAATAACAATAACAATAACAATAACAATAACAATAACAATAACAATAACAATAACAATAACAATAACAATAATAATAATAATAATAATAATAATAATAATAATAATAATAATAATAATAAATAATCTTATATTCGGACGAAGGAGGGCCATGGTTCGTTCCTGTTGCAATGCATTCGAAATTCTACTTTTTTATCCGGTTCGCGTCTACTTCTATCGCTCCAACAAAATGGCAACACTGCTTGCAGCCTTGATCTGATCACCTGGTTTCCTGCAACCGTCTTGCCTTAAAGCAAATGATCGAAATGTCTTCCTTCTGCGTAAACACATTCCGAATGATACGATTAAGTTCTCTGTAATATCTTGGATATAATTTCAGATGTTTTCATTAATTTACTTCAATATGCAGATATTTCTACTGTTCTTTGTTGTTCAGCTTCATGCAAAAATAAAAATTACAGACTCTTAGGTATGGGAAGGTAGAAGGTCTTACGCCACCTCTAATTGCTCTATCTGTAAACACTTCCTTATCTATAGGGGAAACAGCTTATTGCCATTTCCCATAGCACTTAGAAATGAAAATCTAAGTTGGTTCAAATCATACCTAAATGCAAGAAAACAAAGCGTTGGCATTGATTATGAGAAACAAACATCAAATTGTAAAACAGTAGAGGAGATGGTCCGAATACAGGCTACCATTTCTGTTTGGGCATATATTTTGAAAAGTTCTCTTCTTATCACAGTCATTTTAACAGAAGAAGTAGTATACTTATTTAAAAGCATGCTGAAGTCATCTGGTAAAATTAGCAGCAATGCATGTGAAGTATTCGCTACTTTGAGTAATATGTGCATAAAATGGAATTTTAAAGACAGGGTCCAAGGGTCCATGTCTATATTTATTTTATGAAGTGAAAAAGATATGTTGTTGTTGTTGTTGTTGTTGTTGTTGTTGTTGTTGTTGTTGTTGTTGTTGTTGTTGTTGTTGTTGTTGTTGTTGTTGTTCGCTAATGCTGGATTTGTGACAATGAAGTCATTAATCCTCTTGCTCTCCAATATTTTTCACTGATGGATGGGAAGTTCACTAGAAGTGGCCGGGCATATTTGAAGGTGGTCTCGATCCATTTCCTCTTGCAGATCACATAGAGGACAGAGTCGTGAAGAATATATCCCAATTCTGTTTACATGTTTTGCCAGGCAATCATGTCCTGTAATCAACCTGAAGGTTGCAACTGCTGTTTTTCGAGGATACTCAGGAATCACTGTTAGAATGTTTGGTACTTCCCATCTTTTATTCTTTGACTTTTCATAGTAATATTTTGCAATAATTTTTTTGAATTCAGAGTTGACTAATCTTTTAGCTGCATAAAATGGTAGATTAACTATAGATTTCTGTACACTACTGGTACCCTTTTTTAAAAGAAAATCAGCTTTCTCATTACCACTCAGTCCACAGTGAGCTGGTATCCATTGGAAGACTAGGTGTCTTTGAAGTGCTGTTAGATGGGTAAGGATTTTCCAACATTCTATAATTGTTTGGTTTTTTGGTGACAACTTGGAAGTAATTGCTATAATTGCCGCCCTGGAGTCTGAGAGAATAACTGCTTGCTGAAAATGTGAAATTCTGTACAAAATATTTTGTAGGGCCATTCGAATTGCTTCAATTTCTCCATCAAAGTTCGTAGTTCCATAACTTAAAGATTTGTAATAGGAAAAGAGGTGACATGTGACTCCAGCCCCTGCTCCATCTTGGTTTGATATCAATGATCCATCAGTATAAATATGGAGCCATTCGTGTTCTGGAAATCTAGTATGGATTGTCTCTAATGCCAATAATTTTAGAACACTAGTTGGAGTATCACTTTTCTTAACTTCTTCTGTCAGGTGTAAATAATATATGATGTCTAATGTTTGTGTCGGATTGACTTTGCATATGAAGTTTTCCTTTGAATTAGGAAGGTATATATTCTTCTTGATGTCTTGAATTTTGGAAAGAAAGCTCTCCTGAGTCTTTAGTGTATGTGTAAAATTTCTCTTGTTCCATGTATTGAATGGAAGTCTGATCAACTTTTCGTGTTGAGTAAGAGCTGCTTTTTCTATTTCATATTCAATGGGGTATTGGTTGGTTAGTATTTCCAGAGCTGCTATTGGTCTGGTTTTGATAGTACCTGTAATTAGTCTCAGACTTTGGTTTTGAAAGATTTGAAATTTTTTTTTTTTTTTTTTTTTTTTTTTTTTTTTTTAAATTTGCTGTTATAAGCACTTCGCTGCAGTAAGTAAATAATGGCTTTATATATACATTGTATGTTGTGTTAAGAGTTGCTCTGGAACATCCCCACTTCATTCCTGTTAGACATTTTAACAGTGAAAGGCGCCTTTCTGCTCTTTGTATTACATTTTCTATTTGTTTGGTCCACGTAAGTTTGGTATCAAATGTAACTCCTAAATACTTTGCTTCCTTTGTTTGTGGTAATTGTTGACCCTCAAAATTTAGTTTTATTTTTAGTGGGTTTTTTTCTAGTGAAAAGATTTGGTAGTTTGATTTTGTTGTGTTAACAATCATTAAATCTTCTTTGGTCCACCTTTGTAGGTTGGTTAAAGATTATTGCATGGTTTTTTCTAGTTCTGTACTTTTGCTTTCTGGTTTTGAAGTCCACATTACTAAGTCATCAGCAAATAGTACACACTTCACACCTGATTCTTGTATTTGTTGTTGTTCTTGTATTATTTGTGTTGAATAGTCAGAGAAAAGAAACAATACATTGTAGGCCCAATGAAACCATGGTATGTATCCAGTTCATTCACAAATTACTGTATACCTATATAATTTTTACATAATACTGCATGGTTTCCCTTCCTTTCTGAATTCCTAGAAGCACCACTCGCATAATTCCCTCCCCAGTGTTTTCAAGTAAATTTTTCGAGAAAAAAAGGGGGGGAATTACGCGATAAAATACGGTATATCTTTTTTTTCTGATATGCATTTATTCATAAAATTGGGCAATTATATCTTTATCCCATAAAAATTTCAAAATATCTTCAGTAGTTCTTGAAACTATAGGTCTTTAAATAACTAATTTATGACTGAAAATACAAGGTGACTAATCTGAATAGTTCACAGTAAAGGATGTAAGGAAAACTGAGTTCAATTTACTGAGTGGCCCGGTCAGGTCAGTGAGACCCGTAAACCAATGACAGGTGTGGTCCTCCAGACATTCTGGGGGTTGTGAGAGAGCGATGTGACCGTCAAAACATAAAAATATGGTGCTCTCTAAAAAGCGGTCACATTTACTGCTAAGTCTCTTCAATATTTATGAAATATGACTAAAGGGGTGAAATGTTCCGGAGTTAAAGTAGTCCCCCATTCGGATCTCTAGGCGGGGACTACTTCTCGAGAACCAAAACATTATATTAACAGAAGATCTAACATCAGACTTCTAAAAGGGAATGCGGGTAGTCTCACCCAAACAAAAAGAGTAGAACTCAATAAAATTGTATTTGACTATAATATAGATATATTTTTCATACAAGAAGCAAATCTAACAAATGATCAACTTAAATACTTCAGTTTTACTGGTTTTCTACTACGCCTACTACTCGGGGAGGTCCGGGACTACAGGGTAACTTCAAGAGCATAGTCTCAATCCAGAGCACAGATGATGAAAAAAAAAATATAAATCCACACAATATAGTAGAATTTAACCTTATTTTAAAAAGTTTAAACATAAGTTTCTTTTAGAGCTTCTGAAGTATATTATTTGCAGAAATCGCACACATACTCACTTTTTTCTGCATCTGCACATTCAATATATGCCCAGTAAAAACAAACAAGACACTGAATCCACAGTTCTCCTCTAGTATCTTCTGAAAAGCGCCCATCGTAACAATCATCATTATCTAGATTTACTTTTCCTACAGGAGTATCAAGGTCACTATCTCCAGAGTTCATTTCAATTTCATCAGATTCTGAGTCACAGCTTTCCATTTTATTCCTGAAGTTTTTCATTCTGTTTAAAATTTAATTTCTTCTTTGCATCCTTTCCTTTTGTGGCCTGTTTCTTCCCTTTCAAGGAGTCAGAGTGTGGTGCTGCAATGATTATTTATAGTTGCGACTTCCGCTGCCAACCTCCTTTCTTTTTAGTGATGGGGATTGGAGATACTTTATGAGCTGACACGTAGGTTCAGTACTTCCATACTTAATCAGATACTTCGTTTTAAATGTCATGGTCTAGCCCGTATTTGCACCACACACAGTAGCCCATATTCGACACAAAGCACTAAAAAGGTTAAACTTATTTACCTCGTGTTTAATAACAGATGGAAACAATGCACCCAACAGCACCCAACAGCAAACCCTGCATACGACACGTTCAGGCTGTACAGTGCATTTCCCATCATGGTATCTGAACATTGTCACTGGGGAGGGAGTAGTATGTGGCGACTCATGATACATGGTCTGTGAAAAGGAGTTGCCTTTCTTTAATGATCTTTTTGGCATGACTCACTTTGTTTTCTCATGTAATGTTATTAGTAACTTCTTCAACAAAAGAGTTCATGTTTTGCATGTCTAGTTACATTGTTTTATGTTGTTATGTAGTACAATAATGTAGTTTCATAGATTAATAAATGTGTTATATTAACCAAAAACTACATGCTTATAGACATTTACAAGTTTCTGTACCATTTGCCACGAAGCATTGTGTGGTATATCTGGAAATAAAATTGCTAGTGCTGTAGTTATAGTTCTAAAAATATTATTGGAGTGACAATTGCATTCCTCAAAATAGGAACTCCCTCATCTCTGTACTGTAGCTTCTTTTCTTGAAGAAAATTGTCAAATTAGAAGCATTACAATGAAACACTCAACATCAGGACATTCTTGTATTCAAGAAGTTGACAACAATCATTCAAATATAGACAAGTCTTGGAAACTTTGAGAAGTTTGGTCCCTGCTTTCTTTAAACAGAATACTTCTGGCTTGCAACAGGAGGTAATTGAAATGATGGCATCTGATTCCTATGACTATTACACTCAGAGCAGATCTTTTCAATATAGTAAAGTGCCATTCATGCAGATGTTGAAGGGAATAATCTTCTCTGTGTTTACTTTAAGAGGAGTTATCAGGAATGGAATAAAATCAGTATCTTAAAAAATAAACATTTGAGAAACAAAGAACGTCACACCCGATTACCAAAAGCAAAACTTTCATCTATAGGCAAAAAATTGTCAAAAGAAAAGGTTGCAGATATCCAATCCATGATGAAAAGAATGTCCACTGTTGATGCAGAGTTCTACAAAGCAATTTTTAACTACATTTATACCTCCAGTGGTTTAGCTCGTCTCTAGAACCATAAAACTGGTAGGTCTCTTCCACCACGCCAGTTAGGGACAGGAGGTAGAAAAAATGTTTTACGTGCAGAAACGTCGGAAGTCTATTCATACTTGCCTCTTCAGTCTAGCACTGATTGGATAGAAGCGGCCTAATTTTCTCCCACCTTACCCATAACAACAGACACAGAGGGGTGAGTATCTGTGTCTCTTTCCAAAATATCTCTTCCTGTTTCTTTAAGCCAGAGACAAGATAAACCATACAGGATACATTAAGTATATTTTGCCACATCCAGAGGTACTTGGAACCAGAAGGTTCTATTTACATTAATCTTTCTTTATACAAACATGTTCCTTTTGTAATATTGCAATAAATTGACAATGGTAAGCTCTATAAACTTTGTTATTTATTTACCAATATGTTTCATAAGAATATCATTTTTCCCTAATACTATATTCGGTACCAAACTTTGAATCCCTCTCCTGACAAATTCACTCAAATGCAGATAGAACTCTCCACTTCCAATTAAGAAACAAACAATTAAAGTAACTATGGATATGTTGAGCATGTTATATTTGTTGCTTTACCAGTGCTCTGTGGCTCACATGAGTTCAGTTTATTGGCCATGCTCATAAAACCAATTATTGTTGTTTCAATAATTTGTATAACAAACATAACCTCAAATGTCATATTTTGTGTTCTAGGCTTACAAGGAAAGAGGGAGTCAAGTAATCTGCTTCACTGCCAGGAGCAAACAGAAGGGCAGGTAAGTTTTAAGATGCCCCCTATTTCTACACTATGCCACATGTGTAGCTCTTCACCACACCAGGGAATCACTCTGACGGCCTATGTGGACGACTTGCCACTTGTTGCCATTGGTGAAGATGCAGCGACATTGGAGACGGTAGCTAACCTAGCACTGGCTTCCCTAGACACTTATCTAACCTCCAAAAAGCTTAAGCTAGCACCACATAAAACAGAAATGGTTTTGCTGGTGGGCGGCTGGAAGATTCCAAATATCTACCTTTGACTTTGGCGATTTACATATCACTAGTCAGAATACAATCAAGTACCTTGGAATTCATGTGGACTGTAATATGTATATGGGACACCATGTGAGGGCCGTTGTGGCGAACGCAGGAACAGCCTTAGCTCACCTGAGTTGTATAATGCCCAATATGGAGGACCGAGAGAAAGCAGCTGAAGAATTCTTTTCTCAGTCGTGACTTCTATCTTGCTGTATGGTGTTTGTATCTGGTGCAGAGCACCAGACTGGAAACTATATACAACCAGGCTCCTGAGTTTACAACGGAAGGTTACAATCCGCATTTCAAGTGCCTAGCGCACCACGTCTACCAAGACCTTATTGGTTCTGGCAAGGATGCCTCCCATTTCTCTCTTGGTCACTGAATGCCTTCTACGAGAGCAGATCGATATAAGCAAGGACAAGGCTCGTCAACAATTGGCAAGTGCTTTGGAACACCAATGATGGAACTGCTCATTGGACCTAGAGTTTAATCCCGGACATCATACCTTGGATTAATAGCCGGAGTAGAGAAGTAAACTTCTATCTGACACAGTTTCTCACTGGGCATGGTTGGTTTAGGTCATATCCCTATCGATTCGGCCTTAGTGCTTCAGACGAGTGTATCTACTGTGGGAAGGTGGACACAGTGGAACACATGTTTTTTTATTGTATTAGATGGCACAACCTCAGACAACAAATTGAATTCAAACTGACAATGTTCATGCCTCCACATGTGTGCCATCATGCTTTCATCTGGCACTCATTGGAGGATAATCAGCAAGTTCATCCATGACATACTATCTCGTAAACGTTGAGAAATGGATGATATTTAGGACAAATACTGACCAATATAGATAACTAACACCTTGAATCGTCTTCTTCTTGAAGTAATACTGTCTGGGTAGTTCCAAGAAGCTCTAATGAATCTGGAGGGTTTTCTAGTTGGTAGAAATCCAACTTTCTGAATTTGCGGTGTCTTTTGAAGATTTTTCCCCTGCCTACAAAAAAAAAAAAAAAAAAAACACTGTACATTGCAGATTTAAAGAGATAGGTACAAAGAAGATATTCCAATGTGACAAAGTTACACTAAGTAGTGTTACAGATTCATAATTGACAGTCAGTCAGTAAAGATAAAATATTTAAAAGTTAACAAAGAATATAAATCTCATCAATGAGCAACAAGTTTTCTTATGGTCAAAATTGCATTAACAACTGAAAGTGTGTGTGACTTAACTTTTAATGCCCTTTTTTTGCAAATCTATTAAAAATTCAACAGAGGGTTCCTCCTCAAGTGCAACATTCCAAATTTATTCTTTATAAGTAGTAATAAGTAACAATAATGTCAGAATATTTTAAATATAATTGATAACATAAATGACTAAATCTAAAGATATGTTTATACTGACTGTTTAGCTCACGGTCCAATAATCAACAGGTTCCTGATAATTTATGCCTTCCAGTCAGTGTTGCCAACACAAATTCATATAGCCTTACTTGGCAAAAATATAACCAAAGTTATTTAATGTATTCCATAAGTTGTTCTTTTTAGACTTTTATTAGCTTTCACTCATGCAATATTTGCTAAAATCGTCAAAGCAAATCTAACTCAAGGTCATATTATTCCCTAGACAAATTAAGGGAGGTTGTAAGCTAGTTAGGGTCAAAAACATTAATTTTGTGTTTTTTTGCTGATTTTGCAAGTTTAATCCCAATTTTTCATAATCTAGCCTTTTAACCCCTAAAAACTTGACAGAAGTGTCTTTAAAATAAATTGAACTGTCCAAGGATGGATATGAATAAAATAATTATATATTCATTACAGTTTTTTAAAAAATATGGAAATAATATCTATGTGATATAAAATGTCAGTATGGTTAAAAAAAGCATTGATTTATATGTGTACAAAGTGTCATACTTCTAGAGTGAATAGTTTCCCTGAAAAGTGGAGTTAAACTTCTTAAAATTAACATTGCAAGCATAGAGCTTACAACCTCCCCTAATTTTGATTGAGGTATTCTCAAACTTATTTTTCTGTGTACATTTGTCCCATCTTCTCATGAACCACTTATTCTAGAGCAATGAAACTTTTACCACTCACACTCATTGCTGGGTTATTTTTGGTGGTACTGACTTTTTCTTATAACACTATCATTAAAACCATGGATGCTAGAAATTTTTCTCATTAAAAAATTGGTGAAAAAAAAATATATTCATTATAATTACTTTAAAAATATGAATCAACATATCTATGTAATGTAAAAAACTCTGTATACTTAGAAAGCATTGAGTTATATGTTTACCAAATTCCACACTTATGGAGCAAATAGTTTCTCTGAAAAGTGGAGTTAAGGTTCTTAAAATTAACATTGCTTACAACCTCCCCTTAATAATAAAACAACCTCCAGTTAGATTACTTATGATGATCTTGTTAAACAGGTTTTAACATTATTAACAAAATGCATTAATAATTGCTTGGAAAATGGTAACTTTGCTGGGAATCTAAAGATAGGTAGCTAGAACATTTACAATATGCATAAACAGGAACCCCTCATGTTAACAATTACAGGTATATATGCATTGGCCCCACTTTCCAAATTTATAACCTGTAATGAACACTCAGCTAAATTGTGTTTTAGAATGAAGTTCTATTCTGTCTCAATCTTAGTTTGTATTTAGGAGAGAACTTTCCATGAAAGATGTTGGTTTCCATATTACTAAAGGTTGGAAAATCACAACAGCACTCTGGCTATTTTGTTATCTACCAATAGTGTTCAGATATTCCTCAATTCATTAGTTCTATGAAGTGCAGTAGTCCTTAGCTGGCAAGCCACTCTGGTGAGGTCCATCACAAGGTTGCTGGATTTGGTTAGAGTTGGAAGTTCAAAGTCCTAGCAGTGGTCTTCTCTCTGTTTGTGCTGTATTAGTATCCAAATTCAAAATTCAAATATCCAATTATTTTCACTCCATTTTGTGCTTTGTAATAGACGTGACATTTTATCATTTAAAGTGACTTAGTTATTATCCAAACATAATGAATGCAAGTAGTTGCATGAGTTGGTAATGGTTTGCTGAAAACATATGAAAATATTATGAGAATTTTCAAATAATATAGATATCAGGAATTCCCAGTAATGTATTTCAGTGATGAATGTGAAATTACAGGTCTAATTGCTGTTATGAACTTAATTTGTGAGAGGTTTACATATGACCTGTATAGTGGGTTGGGTGTCCCAAAAAATCACAGACAATGCTTAATATGCTATGCAGGATGGCAAACTGATTAATTTTCAGATAGGAACCCCTGTCCGGAAATGCAGGTTTGAACGCTGGAGAGCGTCGAAGTTTGAGAACGAGCAGTTATGACATTTTGTTAACATTCATTTTGGTACCTTAATACGGAAGACATGCAACGTTTTAGCCATCTGTGTACTGGAATGAATGACCTGAGCATGATAACATTTCTGCACATGAGCTAAATTCCTCCATAAAGTCCCTAGTGAGCATGCTACTGCATTACTTGTGCAGTTTTGAGTACAGTAGCATTTTTTAACACCAGTGTGATATGTACCAGTATACAGCTGCTGGATCTGACACCTCTTGACTATTTTCTGTGGATTTGTATGAAGAGTATGGTGTATGGCACTCCTGTAACATCAGCAGAGGACCTTATGGTTCAACTCCACTAAGCGATTCAAAATTCTCAAAGACAATAGCACATATTGGGTCATGTGCATGAGGTTCAGGTTCACTGCCACCAATATGGCCTCTACAGTAACATAGGAAGTACACAGTTCAAAGCCTGTTTGTAATGTAGACAGCTCGATATTGGGTTTATTGACAAAATATGAATGTACACCCATCTCAGACTTCAACACTCTCCAGCGTCCAAACTGTGCATTTCTGGACAGGAGTTCCCATTTGAAAACCAATCAATTTGCCATCCCACACAACATACTAAGCATTATCAGTGTTTTTTTGAAACATCCTTATTTCATTTCAGCAATTCATAGCTGAGACATATTTTGTTCTTCATTTCTTTAACAGCTTATTTTAGGAATCAAATTTATGAGAAAATGTGACATGCATTTTTTCTATCATACAATAAAAGTTCAGAAGAAAATTAGGATTTTCAGTTATTAAATATTCTATTTGACATATTCCATGTTCGCAATTTATTTTCAAGAAATAATGCAAAGGGTCAGTTTATGAAATATTCCTTATTGCTAAGTTTTAAAAAAAAAAAGAAACATGCACACACATATTGTTTACAAAATAAATATATGAGGAGTATCATTTCAAAAAGAGATAAGCCCACTCACGGTTCAAAATTAGTTTGAAGCAAATTTGAACACTTTAGCATGCCCTGCATCAGGTTTAACATCCTGTTTGCTTCAAATCATGTTTTAAACCCCTTAAACTTGAGAATAAAAATATGAATTTGGTACAAAGTGCGATACTTTCAGTGCCTAGACCGGATCAAAGCACGAAGAGTCCACTTTCTTACACACATCGTTGGGCTCAGACGGAGGAATTCTCATCTGTTTTATCATGGCATGACAAAAACATCTGTTTCTCATTCTAGCTCATTGTTTGAACAGATTGCAATGCATACAGATTCTTGCTATTATTGTGAGTTTTGTGAGCAATTTGTGTGGATGTATCCATGAACATGGAAGAAAGCATAGTTGTAGGTGAGCATTCTGCAGGTTCCAGAAAGAGGCAAAGGAGTGTGACAAAAAGGAAAAAGGGAACAAGAGGAAAGGTAAATGCTATTTAAACTTTAGAATAAGAGAAATTATCAGTATTATTTTAGCAAAAATAGTTACACTGGAATGTATTGAGAGTGTGTATCAGGTATTCTGATAAAGATCCTAACATGCTGGAGTTTGAGTCTTGTGTCTAATTACAAGAACAAATCACAACAAGACAGACTTCTGGCATTAATGATGTGTATATCATCTTCCAAAATGTGCAGATCAAGAAAATCAGATAAGATTAACACAGTGTTATTAACTATCAAGTTAGGGTGAACAATGAAACTATTCTGCTTTGTTCTAAGTTCCTTTGAGCTCTTTTTCACATTGGCACAACAACAGTAAACAGCATAGCAGCTTTTCTAATAGCAGGTAAACCAACAATGGAAAGAAAGAATAGATAATTAGCTTCTTATCCAAGCTAAGAGCCAGAGAGAGTCATTATTCAAGACAAGAAAGCAAGTGGTTCTACCTTCCTTCAGAGTTAAATGTGAACAAGTTATTCAAAATGTACAATGCTAGTGTGACTGAATCAGTATAAGTAAAAAAGTGGTTTTTCCACAGTATGTTTTTTAATAAATGTAACTTGGGTTTTGGTGAACCAGCTGTAGAGCTTGCAGTTACTGCAGTAGGACCGCAAGTCACAGATTATTCCCATAGAAGGAGTTAAAAACTGAACTCATTGCACATAAATTGAAAGCAAAATGATGAGAAAAGAAGACTCATCTACTATGTCCTTATGCTTTGATGTGCAGCAGGTGCAACCATTGGCTAAACTTGTTATGGGCACAGCCTGTTATGCTCACCAACTATCATTCTATGCTCTGTGCATTACTGATACGGAGAATAAATCAGCAGCTTTTTATTACTGGACTGAGAGTCAAAGAGGTTGTGGAGCTATTGAAGATGCTTCTGCGTTAGCAAATTTTCTAAGCAAACAGCAATTTGAAGATGGTGTATCCAAATTAAGGCTCTTTTCTGATGGCTGTGCTCGCTAAAATAGGAATGCCCATACGGTCCATGCATTCTATTGGTGGCTTTTGAGAAAGTCTCCAAATTATCTGAAGGAAATATGTATATTTCCAAGTGAGGCCATTCTTTCTTACCTGCAGACCACATGTTTGGAGTTTTGGAAAAGGATCTTAGAAAATAGCGTGAGACATTAGCTGCAGAGAAGTATGTTGAAGCATATTCAGTTGGTACTGTTTGCCAACTGGGCAAGGATTGGTATGGGCATAACTTTAAAATACTTTGCAATTTCTTAAAAAAGCTGGATGGCATAAGGGAAATGAAAAGGGTTATGTTAAAAATAAATTAAAAGGCAATAAATTTTATGTTTCCCTGAAAATGGAAATGTTGTGTACACTGAATGATGAATACAAGAAATTCTTCTCCATGCTTAAATGAGGAACAGCAGTGGAACAACTAGCAACTGCCTTTGGAACAACCCATCAAATTGGAAGAAAAGAATCATTTGCACAAACTTTTGGTGAAGATTGATACAGTTACACTGAGCTAAAATGTTATGCAAGGATAACTCAGCACAAAGATGAAGCAACAAATGGAGGAGGGAGGTGAGAATGAAGACTGTGATTGTTTGGAACAAGAACATGGTTTTAGTTCAATTTGACAGCTGTCTCAAAGTTTATCATTAAATTAGTTTTGTTTTACCCTGATAACTACCAATCACAAGTGTTGTTGTTGTTGTTGTTGTAGTGTTTAACGCCCGCTTTTACTACTACGGTACCGCAGGCGGTGACACTGATGATACATGGAATGAAGATGGAGCACCGGTGGAATGAGATGGCGGGGGAAACCGGAGCACCCGGAGAAAACCCGCCCTGACGCCACTTCATCCTACCGCATGCGGGTCCCTGGGATCGAACCCGGGCTGACTAGGTGGTAGGCGAGCGTGCTAACCACTCTGCCACGGCGCCGCCAATCACAAGTGTTAGAAGTTCTAAGTGCTCAAATATAGTAATGCTATAACACATAATTGTTAAGAACACATGACCCTTAATCAGGATTTTCTGCATGTTTGTTTCTAATATGCATAATTATTACATTAAATTGGTTTCAAAATTGTGTTGTTTCAAACAGTTGAAAAAGAGTTACAGTGTCCTACTGCTGTGGTATGTGACAGATTTTCTTTCTCTTTTTTTTTTTTGAGTCTGTATATTGTTTTGTGCAAGTAACTTTACAAATTCTGTAGATCTAAGATGTCCTTCTCAAGATCTTTGGAGAAGAGAGCGAGAATTAAACAGCTAGGTAGACCACTGTAAATTTAAATCTAAGTTAGAATGCTATAGGTAGCTGTAAAATAGTGAGTATATGAGGAAAGCTAATATGAAAGTGTATGAAAACAGATGGATCTGCAAGTGTAATGTTCAGCATGCACCTTTTACATTTCCACGTTAGTGACTTGGAAACAGTGGTGCATGGGTTAGAGGGCTAGTGTCATATCTTAAACATTTGTTTGTTTGTTTGTTTGTTGTCAATGCTATCAATTGCCAAGATCATATCAGCGCTATCAGTGTGCTGAAATTTCATCCTGCAAGAGTTCTTTATGTAATGTAAATCTATTGCACACTTAAAAACTATTAGTCTGGGCCGGGTTTGAACCCACAACCTTGGAATCAGTAGACCAGTGCCTGACCAATTATTGCATTAATAGGGAAACATAGTATAAATAATAAGCATTTCTTTTTTTTTTTTTTTTTTTTTTTTTGAATTAACGTCCTCCAACATTGTGCCATATCGGACGAAAATAATATTGTTGTGATATTATTGTTACCTAATGCATGAAGATCAAGTGGGTTATTTATATGCTTATTATATTTTAAATAATATAATAAGCATATAAATAGCCCACTAGGTAACAATAGGTAACAATAATATCACAACAATATTAAGTTGAGACAGACAGACACTGAAAAATGGACTTCTTTTTATTTTTGATAGATTTAACTTCTGATATAGACAGTGTAGTGAAAGAACATAAAGCAGCTGATCAGGTTTTTAAGAGAATTTCAAAATCCATCCAAAATGAGCTGTTGGATTGAATGTCAGAGAAAAATAAAATATAGTAGCACATTGGTACGTTTTTGCATGAGCCGCCATTACACTAATGCACCCTTAAAACATCAAGCTACCTCTCCATGCCTAACATTTTGCTTGATGCACATGGAAATCATGTACTCCCCTGTGCAAGGATGAACAAATGTCCAATACTTTGAACCAAACAGCTGGAACAGACTTTCCCCTCTTCAGATGTCCAATTCCTCTCTTTTGCTCAGACAAGGCATTTCTTTTTGTTAATAGGAAGTAAAAGTTGTTTATTAGCTGCTATACATATATTCAGGCCCCATTGCAGAGTCATTGCTTAATGGCTGAAAGTGATATTTGTATCTTGCTTATTTTCATTAACTCAGACTGAACTTTAGATACTGTTTTTAATCTGTCTTGTTTACTTATGTGTGATGTATTTATCTGTTTGAACTGAGGTCTTTCTGGGATGCTCAGACCTTAAAAAATCCTTCAAAAGACCAGTATCTGCATGAAAACTCTACTGCACATCACTGTAGTTGTGTTATTTCAATCATAGAGTTCTCTGCATGCAGTGACATATAATGGAGAACGTTATTCTAACGATATTTCTTTTCTTGGAGCCAATCTACTGCAGTTGTTCATCACAGTTTACACTTCAATATAAACAGCATCCATGCAAGTACCATTGCTTGTTGTGACCTGGAACAGCTTTCCAATGATTGTATACAGGTTGAGATTGAATTTCTATTTATGGCTCTCAGTATGCCATTTGTATTGGGCATGAAAGACAGCTTAATTTTGCTCAGAAGCCTCTGCATCAGGTCTGAGGTTCTTTATGTGCCCTAAGTCTACAGCATGGGACCAATGGCTTTACTTTCCTTTCAAAGAAAGGAATTCTTACGCCTGAAAAATCCATAGCTCTCTGCCAAGTTTGAACCTGCAACCTTGGGAACCAGAAGCTAGCATGGTACCCCTATACCGCGGAGGACAACATTATATTTGAATTGTCCACACATGCAATTAATATTAGCTCACCTCTAATGCTATTAAAATAATCTATTAATTATTGTAGTAGCTGAAAGTAAATTTCTTGCTTGTTTTAGTCTTTGTTTCTTATTTTGAATATATGGAAGTTTTTGTTTTGACTTATATTTATTTTGTAATAATAAACATGTTTACATAAAATTAAACACCTTGCCTTTAATTGTGATTATTATGCATTTGTTGAAATTAGTTAAAATACGAAATTAGGAGGTACAAAGTTCTTCACTTTGCTATAAAATAAAAAATTAAACCTCGACAGAGAAATTCAGATGGGATTTACAGCATTAATTTTACTATCAACAATGATATTTTTCAAATACTCAACTGCCATAACAGTGGCATAGTCTTTTTCCCCATCTGCCTTAAAGGGAGATTGTACTTGAATTTTGGCAAAATTTTGGATTTTTTGTTTCAATAATTTTTAAATAGTTTAATATATCTATAATAAGACTATAACAGATTTTTTTTCAAATTCGAGATTCTAAGGCCATATTATCTCTCATTTACTGTCACACTGCACCTCGAATTTGAAAAAGATCTGTTATATTCTTATTATAGATATATTAAACTATTTGAAAGTGATTAAAACAAAAAATTCAAATTTTTATCAAAATTCAAGTACAATCTCCCCTTAAAGTTAAGATAAAAATATAAAACATTAAAACCAGCAATTTGAATCATATTTACAAGTAGAACACCAAGTGTTTACCAAGATTTTCTCAAACTTCGATAAAGCGCACACTTTACTGCATTTTCCCTGGAATTACATTTTTAGTGAGTAACACAGATTAAATCCAAATTGAACATTCCTAACACCAGAGAAAATCTACTTATAAGAGAAAATCCATTGGAATTATTGCAACCTACCTTCAATTTGGAATTAATAGAGGAAATAAGTAAATCAGAAACACCAAAAGAAATACAGAAACTTCTAGCTCTGGAAACAATCAATACTAGGTATCCCACAGAAGAATGGCTGCACATATATACTGATGGATCCTCCACGGAAAACCTTACTGGAGCTGGAGTTACGTGTTTACATTTTTCCTTTTATCATTCTGTTGGCAGAGACACAACAAATTATGATGGAGAAATAGAGGCTATAGACATTGCTCTCCGACAATTATTAAATCTTCCCTTAAATAAATTTAACAAGGCAGTAATTCTTTCAGATTCTAAAGCTGCAATTCAGGGAATATGTTCAAATACTACAAAGAAGTCAACAAAAATTAGAGAATGCTACAAAATGTTAACACAACTCCAAAAAGTTAATAAGACTGTTCATCTCCAATGGATTCCAGCACACTGTGGAGTCATGGGGAACGAAGCTGCAGACTCACTTGCAAAGAAAGGCACAACAATAAAACAAAAGTCTAAATTCAATTTCTCATATTCCTCAATAAAACGCTTGATCATTAAAAATTTTTCTCATTCATACCTACAAGAAATAGAAGCAAATGCCAAAGATAAAAAATGGATTACACTACTTTCCAACCCAGATATAATCCCCCAGAGACCAAGGAAAACAGTGGTTGCAGCCTTCCGACTATTGACAAATCACGACTGCTTAGCAAGTCATCTCTACAGAATAGGTATCTCAGCCTCACCAATATGTGTCCTGTGTAACGATCCAGCAGAAATGAACGAAGACCACTTGAAGACCTGTGAAGCATTAAGATCAGAAGAAACTACAGTTCAAAAGTATTGGAAAGCACGAATGCTAATGGCTTCATTGCCAGATGCAAGGCACTAGAAAACAACAACAACATTTTTAGTGACATTGGTGCACTTTTCTCTGAAACTATTAAACCTAGAAGTGTGGAATTTTTACACAACATAAACATTACTATCCTCTATACAAAAGGCTTAAAAATTGTTGAAGTAAGAGAAGAATTTAATATTAAAAATGTTTTGTAAATAAATGTAATGAAACAAATTAGAACTATGGGAAAAAATTATTTCTCAGCAACTACATAGAGAATCTTAATATTTTTATCCTGTTGCACACTCATATATCTGAAAAAAAATCCCTCAAAGTTTCAAACTTCTATCTTATACAGGGTGGAAGGGAAGTCATTACATTCCTTCTAATATGTGCTTCATAGAAGCATTACAAACCAAAAAGTCTTATGGCATTTTGTTTTTTGATCAGCCAATTTTGAAAAAATAAAAGGTTTTTGTTCCAAATTGGATGCATAATTCGACAGGAATGTACAAAGATAACAGTTTGTTACTTGTCACATGTGTAGAGTAACTTATTTCTGACATAGCTTCGGTAGTAATTACGGGACATCACACAGGATTTCGAAATAATAAATCACTTAAAAGACATGAAGGAATTCTCCGAGCACCTTTTTCAGATGTAAGGTAAGTCAACAATGTTGCATTGAGGTTGGTCAGGGAATTGACCTGGTTTCCAGATGTAAACACTTTCTCTTTCGTCTGATGTTTTGGTAGGTAATGGTTGTAATTAGCCTACACATGGAAGGAGACCTTCACGAGACACTTGGTAGTGACGCCTGTTTGTTTATGTACATAACCAGTGAAAGTGACACACAATCTGTAGTGTCGCCAGCTGGTTTTCGACAAAACAATCTCTGTAGGAAATGGTCAGAGACAAAAACATAAGGTACAAAATGGGCTCCAAATACTGAGATCTACCACTGGTTTAAATTAATGTAATGACTTCCCTTCCACCCGGTATAGTTTCTGAAATAATCGCACCTAAAAGTGATGAATTTAACATTGACGGAATCGGCAGTACAATCTCCCCTTAATAGAGATGAACACAGTATTAGTTTCCACAAATTTTCTTCACCTTCTTATATGACATAAGGATGAATCTACTTTTCTGCTCAACGAGAGCCATCTAAAACTCAAACAGGATGTTGTTCTTCATAGTCTAGAATAACATGCTAGCCTTCGGTTCCCCAGGTCATGAGTTCAAACCCAGCTGAGAGCAATAATTTTTTCAAGCATAAAAATTCTTAGCATGGCTTCCTTCAGAAGGGAGGTAAAGCTGTTGGTCCCATATCGTAGATTCATGGCACATAAAAGAACCTCAAGCCTGATAAGGAGGCCTCTGAGCAAAATTAAACAGTTTTTCACCCAACATTAGTGGGACACTGAGAACCACAGCAATTAAGCAGCATCCATAAGTAACAACTCAGTTCCCCAAACACTATTGAGCTAATGTGTAGCTAGCATTTCAAAAAATGTTATTTCATATATTGGAGAACATGAATAAATGTGAATAATAATTCTGAAAAGTATATTCAGCTTTATTCACTGTCTGATTTCTGTGCAGAAATATTGACTTTGTCAAAGCACAATAAAAACAGATCCTAAGTGCGATAATCAGATTGACAATAGTAATCAATACAACATATGTTAAATAATTTACAAGAATTGACAAATAAGCATAGTACTGTACTTAAGATCAAAGTATATTACATAGGAAATTCTTATAAGTTGGTATTGATGTATTTGTCCACAGAATAAGAATAACCCTGAGTTAGGAATTTCTTCACTTCCTTTTTAAAAACTGTTGGGGTTTTTCCTTGTTTTAAAAATGTGGGGAATTTATTAAATAATTTTGATACCATCTTTATATAAACTTTTCCATATAGGGTTATTTTACGACTCAAAATGTGCAATTTACATTTAGTTTTTGTATTACATTCAGAAATATCAGCATTTGTATTAAAACTACTAAGTTGCTTATAGATTATTACTAAACTTGCATAAATATATAGCGATGATGCAGTCAAGATATTTAATCATTTGAAGTATGGTCTATAGCTTGTATTTCTATCCAAATTTAACACCATTATGATTGCTCTTTTGTGAATTGTGAATAAAACTTCAAAAGTTTTTGTTGGCATAATTTGACTATTTTAAAGAAATTTACATTTTGCTTTAGTACAGGAATTGTCTTCGTGAATCCTTCCTTGCCTAAATAAATTTAATGAAGAGGAATTTAAATAGAATAATCAAAATATGCTTAGGTGCGGTTTTGCTTTTACGAAGCCGATGATGAAGTTGTTGAAGTTCTGGGTACCAGTGGATTTCTTATCCACAATCAGAGTTCACCTTTTTGCCTTGGTTAGCTCTAGCATGAAATTCTTAATAACAGCGTATGTGTGAGTGTACTGAATGAGACCAACAAAGACTGCAAATTGATTAATAAGTTGCCGAGAATTGCTGACAGTATCGGATAAGAATTAGATGTCTCATTACACAAAGATAATGTTTTACTATTATAACTTTATCACCATTTTGGTGATCAGCAATAAAATGTTCACTTGCATGCAATTTTCACGTCTTTCCTATCCGTCAATAATTTTACACATGAGAGGACAATTTTCCTCTCTGAGGACCTGTTCCTAAGTGAATGCATCAGTTGATCATGCTAGCTATCTATCTCCCTTGGGCTTCATAAAATCAATGCGGTTGCTCGACTATGATTGGCACACGTGATCTACTCACTCGTTAGCTTGCCTCTACTCTTACGCAAGCTGGGTTATGTAGGCAGTGAAGTAATTATTTTAACAGGCAAAATTCTAAAAGTCCTGGCTTGAATAACAATTAGCCTTCCCCAAACTTGTCCTGACCTGTTCAATCTGCAACCATCACTTACTAGTGATATTTTTGTGTGTGTATTAACATCCTCCAACATATTGTCATATCAGATGGTGAATGACTGAAATGGGTGAAATGATGCTCAAATGAACCTGAGGTCCATAGAGCTTTAAGTTACCCGACATTTGTCTTCTCAGGATAAGGGAAAACCTTGGAAAAAGCCTTATCCGGATAACTTACCCTAAGCGAGATTCAAGTCGCGACCTCTTGAATGTGAGGCAGACACACTAACCATCACGCTACAGAGGCGGGCACTTACTAGTGAGTTGTCCAGACATGTATTCTGTTAACTTTTTAATATATCTTTAACCATCTTCGCAATATTTATAATGAATATATGATTTCTCACTTCTCTTTTATTGTTAAATATTTAATCAATCATTTATTATTTTATTCCTTGTCCCCTCTAATTATAGCATCTTAATTAGTTGTTGATTAATTTATCTAATTATAAATTTAGGCTTCAACACTATATTGAATTTTCCATAATCTCAAATGCATGATATTGTGTTCAAAAGTGTTAATCGAATATAAGAAAAGAAAGAGATGGTGATTCATTTTGTGTATAAATGGTTATCCTTATTCGATGCTGTATCCCCTAATAGTTGCGGGGGACATTTGCAGGCTGGACATACAAAATTACAAAACGACACTAGTAATGGAAACACTGAATGAAGAAGGCCTCCTCCCATTAAATGACAGCAATATACCAACATACATATTTCATAATGGGAGAAGTGCTATAGACATGGCTTTCATAAGAGGAGAAATTAAAGGGGAGATAACACCACTCTGTACAGCACATCATAGAAACATATCCTATTAAAATAGAACTTCAAGTCAAATGGCAAGCAGCAAAAGAGAAAGAAAAGCAATTACTCTCAAAGAAAATAGACCCCGAAAAAATAGAAGAACACCCAGAACAGATAGAACAGATAAACACATTAATATAGGACTCAAGATTGGAGGAAGTGGTAAAAACTTTAGAAGAACTTATAACACAAACAGCATGTCATAGAAAGAAGCGAAAAGCATAACCATGTTTTGACCAAGATTGCTACGTACTAAGGACAGAAGTACTCCAAACCCTACACCAACTAAAAGCAAACCACGAAGGCAATACACTACTCCTGATGTACAATGATAAGAGAAGATTATTCAAGAAGATACTACGAGAGAAAAAGAACATATATTGGGAGGAAGAAGGAAAAAGAACAGTGGAGAGAGCTAAGAAAAACCCCTATGTTGCTCAAAGATTGAGGAAGCAAGTGCAGACCCACTATATATGCATGGAAGAATGGCAGAGACACTTCAGTAGTACCTACCTTCAACAGGGAAAAAATCAACGACACTCCAGAAAACTCACAAGAAGCCGGCATGCGAGCTACAGTAGAATGGACCCCACTGACCACAAATGAAGTACAAAAAATGTGGAAAACACTAAAAACAAAAAAGCCACAACTATATAATGAATATTTAAAAGAAACTGCATACCTGCCAGTACCCACATGAACAAAATTCTACAATAAATGCATTGAGACAGCCTCAATAAAAGTCCTGTACAAAGGGAAAGAAGACCTAAAGGACACCAATGCCGACAGAGGTATCGTGCTGGAGAGTGCCCCTTCAAAGTATTCACAAAAATAACCACAGAAAGAATAAAAGAGGCAAAACGATTTACCAAAAATTAGACACACTTAAGCAGTATCATATGCAGATGACACTTCAATGATATTTAGCAACAATGAAGTAAATGGAATGAAGAAAATAATAGCTACAGAAATGCAAAATATTTATTATTATCTTACAGAAAATAAAGTAGAGGTAAATCTTCAAAAAACAAAAGCAGTCATGCTCCAGTACCAAGTTTCATCCATTGTTTTATTGGAATGTCCTCTCCTGCAGTACATTTCTAAGTCAGCATTTGTTTTTATTGGTGTAAAAAATAGATAAGAGCTTGTGAGTATCTCTGTCATATATTTAAAAGTTTTAAATATAATTAAACAAAAATGATAAATATGAACTAATATTTTTACATTGATTTGGTAATAAGTTATCTGACATTAGAAAAATACTACCATGTTTTTCTTCATCAACAGCAGTAATTTCCTGTGTTATTTTGGTTTATGTAAACTGAGGTATATGTCTTTATGCATGTTATGCGAGCCAGCAATTTCTCATACTACCTGGCAATGTGACCAGGTGTATAAGCCTTGGCTGTCAGAGCACTGCATTTGCTTGTTATCTGTTTACTAGAACTAGTAACTTGCCGTACAGTCAGTAATGCAACACAAATGGATGATCTCTTACACCTGCTGATGTGTGACACATTGCTGTCCTGAAGACATGGTTGCATTGGAATAGAGTGTAGATATACTGCCTTGCTGTGCATGTGTGATCAACTAATGTAAATAACCCCACTGTTTCACATTCTGATACATACTATGGGTTTGTCACCTAGTATGTAACAAGCGAGGAACATCCACTGTTTCCATTGTAAACCTCTCATATGGGTCTGAAATTCTATTTTATTGCACACAAAATTTATGCTATTAATTTCATGGTCACGTAGGATATTTCATGAATACAATGATAAAATTATATTACATTGTGGCATAAAATTTGTACAAAATAAAATATACAGACGTGTGTGGTCCGTAAACAGCAGAGGAATGTGTATCAGCACCGACATCATATGATACAGTAGAGACATCGAGGTTAGGTGTATTGATGCATTAAAAAAATAGTTTTCTATTCCACAGCATGGTAATCGGCAGCCTTTTTGCGTAAAAATTAAAACAGTTTAATAATAATTGACTGCACATTAAATGCATTAATTTCCAGCTAGCTCCTTTCATGACATCCATGTCCCCTGGTGCAAAAATGTTTAATTTATTGGTGGAATTTCTATTCCTTAAGGTGGAATTCAGTGGAATTTGGCAAAAATAGCCGAAACTTTTGATTTTGATTTTTGGCAATTTTATTATGCTTATAGTTTGTACTTTAATGGCACACTTAATTTTCTCAATATCAGCCATTTTTAAAGCTCCATGGGGGCATTCAAATGTACTAGTGCGGGTGAGTGTTCCTCACTAAACCTTGTCACCACAGCTTTGAAATACAGTTTCATTTTCACTGGCTCTGATTTTGGTCTCTTGCAGGGAATTTTGCTTCAGAAAGGTTGTAAGTTGGCTGTGCTGAAATGAATTTGATATTTGAGCTAAAATGCTGCGAATCTGACACATGTTTTGCTTCCAAACAGAGAAATGCAGTCAGTGTTCTGTAATTCTATAATCTTGCCAGGTTATTTCTGTGTTCCAGTTATATATTACACATTGCTTAGGTAGTTAATAGGTTTTAAGTTATTCGTTAGTCTATAGTAAAGCCGTAACAAGCAGATATTTTATGAATTTTGTGTATAAATTTGCAAAAGTGCATAGTGTAGAGGTTAGCTAAGAACAACAAATTTCTACATTTTGTGAACAATGCAAAGGTGAAAGGAAAGATTTCATATTAAGAAACAACCAAGCAAGCTTAAAATTCTCAAGAAATGCTACTGAAGCCAAGAAGAAAGCAACAGAGTCCCACATATGCTGCTGGGGAATTTTAAGCTGATTGGATCTAGGTCAAGAACAAAGACATACTGTTAAACTTTAAAATTAATTTTTCTCAGTTTTTTTTTTTTTTTCTGCATTTTTCAGCATTCAAAATTCTCTTTGGAACCTAGTTTATAACTTATTAGCTTGAAATTTTCAGGAGACCTTCAGATATTAAGGTATTAAAATTATAATTAAATAATTATATTTATATGGGTTATATGAATTACCATACCATAGCCAGTTTCTATCACGTCGATTTACATGTATATAATTTATTTGGTTTTTATTTGGGAATCGTTGGTTATTTCCAGTACCAGAATTTAGAATTTCTAAATCTTGAATGATTTCCTTATTCTTGTCTTATTCTATTGTCGGGGTTATAATTGTTTTGGAATTGTGCCCCTTCCCCACTGGATGATGGATTACCAGACCTTCTTTGAAACGGATACCTTTGATGATTGTTATTACTTCTATTTCGGTCTTCATTGATGTTCTGGTTATTTGGATTTTGAGTGTACCTATCATTTCTTTCATTTAAGTGGTGCTGATGTCGTTCTTTAGGAACAGATTGGTTTTCGAATTCTGTGAGTAATTCGATAACACCAGTGAAATCTACGGGCCTAGCCACTATTAAGCTCCGTCTGATGTTTTCCGGAAAATGTCTGATAACAGCAGTTAAGATCTCTTGATCTGATAAAGGAGGATCGAGTAATCGTGACTGATTCACTATGCTCATAAAGTAATCCGTAAGACTTGTATTAGTCAATGGATTGTACTTCCCAGCTGCTAGTTCAACATGGACACT
>CM060962.1:6080699-6085699 GCA_030765045.1 Tenodera sinensis
CGTGTAATGAAAACAAACCCACATTTTAGTGTATGTCTGGGTGTGGAATGACCAATCCGATTTTATCAAACTTCATGTACTAGAACCACAAAAGCTCAATTAGAATTATATGGCATCAACAATACTTTCGCAATATCCATCGTTGCAGACTGCAGAAGCTAAAGGCAATAAAAAAATCTGATGTGTTGCACTCACATGACTTTCTCTACTCTTGTACTAAACATTCTTCAAACTCTTATTCCCATATCTTCTTCATGTTAGTTGAGATAAACATTTACAGAAATTGTCTTATTGCTTATTTCCTTGTAGGTACAAGGGGAATATGGGAATGCAGTAGGCCTTGAGCGATAGTCAGATCTTTTAAAGCTTTGAGATTCCGTTCTCTTTGCACGGTTAACATATAAAAACATGAACAACGATGTTTCAGTTCACGAAAGTTTTGTTTTCCGAAACTGACACAAATAACAAGGAGTATCTCCGAAATGGTTCACTCTACAAAGAAATTTATATGGACATAAATTGTTTTAGCAAGATCTGCTTTTTTTGTATAGTAAGATTTGGTCTATCTCCTACGGTTTACGAGTTATTCAAAACTCATCCAGAGTAAACAGGATTACATGGGCTATAGCCAGAAAATTCAGAATATACATTTTATTTGCCATAAAAATATCTTAAACATGTGTCATTTTAACCAAAATCGTTAGAGCAATTTTCAAGAAAATAAAAATTTTCCAAACATTTTCCATGTAAAGGATAGTTCAGGGTGGAGCTATTTTCTTCAAAATCTTCGTGTCGCATCCTTGAAACATATTAAACTTAAATACCAACTTTGGTTTTTAACCGACTTTTCGTTTTTGAGTTCTGCTATCCACACACACACACACAAACACACGCAAACACACACAGACACACACAAACACACACAAACACACACTAACACACACACACAGACAGACACACACAAACACACACAAACACACAAACACACACAGACAGACACACACACAAACACACACAAACACACACATACACACACAGACAGACACACACAAACACACACAAACACACACAAACACACACACAGACAGACACACACAGACAGACACACACAAACACACACAAACACACACAAACACACACACAGACAGACACACACAAACACACACAAACACACAAACACACACAGACAGACACACACAAACACACACAAACACACACATACACACACAGACAGACACACACAAACACACACACAAACACACACAAACACACACAGACAGATACACACACAAACACACAGACACACAAACACACACACAAACACACACACAAACACACACACAAACACACACACAGACACACACACAAACACACACACAGGCACACACACAGAGGGACCTTCTTCTAAAAATGCTTTTTTTTTATTCAGAGAGTCTCAAAACACTATATTTCCGGTGAAATCTCGACTTCAAATTTTTGGGTGGAATACAATACTTGCTCTACTTACAGTGGAGAAAGTAATACATCAAACACGAAGCATTTAGATCTCCTCAAAGCAAATAGTTATATATTTCTCAAATAAGAAGTCGTTATTCAGTTTCTATATCCTTGTCATACAGAGAGAATGGAATATCAAGGCCATCACTTAAGTGTTCCCATATTCCCATTGTACCTACAACACTTGCTCAGATAGCAACATATATTACTTAACTGAAGAACAATCCTTTTTGTAACATCTGTAGAATCTACAACAGTAGGTATTTCCGAGAAATAATACAAGTTTAGATAAACTTAGCAGATAAATGGTGTAACGGAATGCTACAGCTGTATATTAAAGCAAGCTCGAAAAAATTAACAAAATTTGTGCAAACCATTCCCGGTACTCTCCCCACCTCCCGAACAAGCATGCATATATTTATAATGTTCAATAGAGTCTCTCCAGCTTTTTGAGAAACCATCATAAACTCAGCGTCGTACTTTCAGTTCAATTACGTACTGGCCAGTTTGAACAATCGCGTCAGTGAGGCGAAAATGTCTCACTGGAGCTGCGGACTTGCCCCGTCATTTGTCTTGGAGCGCGCGGTTTACGGCTGGGACATACATATGTTCACCTTCAAGCGCGGAACGGAGCTGCAGACTTGCCCCGTCATTTGTCTTGGAGCGCGCGGTTTACGGCTGGGACATGCATATGTTCACCTTCAAGCGCGGAGCGGAGCTGCAGACTTGCCCCGTCATTTGTCTTGGAGCGCGCGGTTTACGGCTGGGACATGCATATGTTCACCTTCAAGCGCGGAGCGGAGCTGCAGACTTGCCCCGTCATTTGTCTTGGAGCGCGCGGTTTACGGCTGGGACATGCATATGTTCACCTTCAAGCGCGGAGCGGAGCTGCAGACTTGCCCCGTCATTTGTCTTGGAGCGCGCGGTTTACGGCTGGGACATGCATATGTTCACCTTCAAGCGCGGAGCGGAGCTGCAGACTTGCCCCGTCATTTGTCCTGGAGCGCGCGGTTTACGGCTGGGACATGCATATGTTCACCTTCAAGCGCGGAGCGGAGCTGCAGACTTGCCCCGTCATTTGTCATGGAGCGCGCGGTTTACGGCTGGGACATGCATATGTTCACCTTCAAGCGCGGAGCGGAGCTGCGGACTTGCCCCGTCATTTGTCTTGGAGCGCGCGGTTTACGGCTGGGACATGCATATGTTCACCTTCAAGCGCGGAGCGGAGCTGCGGACTTGCCCCGTCATTTGTCTTGGAGCGCGCGGTTTACGGCTGGGACATACATATGTTCACCTTCAAGCGCGGAGCGGAGCTGCAGACTTGCCCCGTCATTTGTCTTGGAGCGCGCGGTTTACGGCTGGGACATGCATATGTTCACCTTCAAGCGCGGAGCGGAGCTGCAGACTTGCCCCGTCATTTGTCTTGGAGCGCGCGGTTTACGGCTGGGACATGCATATGTTCACCTTCAAGCGCGGAGCGGAGCTGCAGACTTGCCCCGTCATTTGTCTTGGAGCGCGCGGTTTACGGCTGGGACATTCATATGTTCACCTTCAAGCGCGGAGCGGAGCTGCAGACTTGCCCCGTCATTTGTCTTGGAGCGCGCGGTTTACGGCTGCGACATGCATATGTTCACCTTCAAGCGCGGAGCGGAGCTGCAGACTTGCCCCGTCATTTGTCTTGGAGCGCGCGGTTTACGGCTGGGACATGCATATGTTCACCTTCAAGCGCGGAGCGGAGCTGCAGACTTGCCCCGTCATTTGTCTTGGAGCGCGCGGTTTACGGCTGGGACATGCATATGTTCACCTTCAAGCGCGGAGCGGAGCTGCAGACTTGCCCCGTCATTTGTCTTGGAGCGCGCGGTTTACGGCTGGGACATACATATGTTCACCTTCAAGCGCGGAGCGGAGCTGCAGACTTGCCCCGACATTTGTCTTGGAGCGCGCGCTTTACGGCTGCGACATGCATATGTTCACCTTCAAGCGCGGAGCGGAGCTGCAGACTTGCCCCGTCATTTGTCTTGGAGCGCGCGGTTTACGGCTGGGACATGCATATGTTCACCTTCATGCGCGGAGCGGAGCTGCAGACTTGCCCCGTCATTTGTCTTGGAGCGCGGGGTTTACGGCTGGGACATGCTTATGTTCACCTTCAAGCGCGGAGCGGAGCTGCGGACTTGCCCCGTCATTTGTCTTGGAGCGTGCGGTTTACGGCTGGGACATGCATATGTTCACCTTCAAGCGCGGAGCGGAGCTGCAGACTTGCCCCGTCATTTGTCTTGGAGCGCGCGGTTTACGGCTGCGACATACATATGTTCACCTTCAAGCGCGGAGCGGAGCTGCAGCTTGCCCCGTCATTTGTCTTGGAGCGTGCGGTTTACAGCTGGGACATGCATATGTTCACCTTCAAGCGCGGAGCGGAGCTGCGGACTTGCCCCGTCATTTGTCTTGGAGCGTGCGGTTTACGGCTGGGACATGCATATGTTCACCTTCAAGCGCGGAGCGGAGCTGCAGACTTGCCCCGTCATTTGTCTTGGAGCGCGCGGTTTACGGCTGCGACATACATATGTTCACCTTCAAGCGCGGAGCGGAGCTGCAGACTTGCCCCGTCATTTGTCTTGGAGCGCGCGGTTTACGGCTGCGACATGCATATGTTCACCTTCAAGCGCGGAGCGGAGCTGCACACTTGCCCCGTCATTTGTCTTGGAGCGCGCGGTTTACGGCTGCGACATGCATATGTTCACCTTCAAGCGCGGAGCGGAGCTGCAGACTTGCCCCGTCATTTGTCTTGGAGCGCGCGGTTTACGGCTGCGACATGCATATGTTCACCTTCAAGCGCGGAGCGGAGCTGCACACTTGCCCCGTCATTTGTCTTGGAGCGCGCGGTTTACGGCTGCGACATGCATATGTTCACCTTCAAGCGCGGAGCGGAGCTGCACACTTGCCCGTCATTTGTCTTGGAGCGCGCGGTTTACGGCTGCGACATGCATATGTTCACCTTCAAGCGCGGAGCGGAGCTGCACACTTGCCCCGTCATTTGTCTTGGAGCGCGCGGTTTACGGCTGCGACATGCATATGTTCACCTTCAAGCGCGGAGCGGAGCTGCACACTTGCCCCGTCATTTGTCTTGGAGCGCGCGGTTTACGGCTGGGACATACATATGTTCACCTTCAAGCGCGGAGCGGAGCTGCAGACTTGCCCCGTCATTTGTCTTGGAGCGCGCGGTTAACGGCTGGGACATGCATATGTTCACCTTCAAGCGCGGAGCGGAGCTGCAGACTTGCCCCGTCATTTGTCTTGGAGCGCGCGGTTTACGGCTGGGACATACATATGTTCACCTTCAAGCGCGGAGCGGAGCTGCAGACTTGCCCCGTCATTTGTCTTGGAGCGCGCGCTTTACGGCTGCGACATGCATATGTTCACCTTCAAGCGCGGAGCGGAGCTGCAGACTTGCCCCGTCATTTGTCTTGGAGCGCGCGGTTTACGGCTGGGACATGCATATGTTCACC
>CM060962.1:6090699-6095699 GCA_030765045.1 Tenodera sinensis
GATCAGATGATATCTAGATGTTGGGCTGCTGAAATATCCAATAACCACAGTGGTTCTGAGTAGCAATTTGTTAGAAAATGAAGCAGAAATTGGTGGTTTCCATCATTCACGAACTTACATAAGCTGTATCACGAAATTAAATATCCCAATCGCGAATTACCTCTTGTGCAATACCTTATAGAACTGGAATTTACCGTTAAAATGGTCTAACTCTTGAATGAGACTGTGTACAGTTTTGACTAACCGATATGTGATGTGTTGCACTCACGTGAGTTTCTCTACTCTTGTACTAACCATTCTTACAAAGTCTTACTCCTATATCTTCTTCGTGTTAGTTGAGATAAACATTTGCAAAAATTATTGTATTGCTTATTTCCTTGCAGGTACAAGGGGAATATGGGAATACAGTAGGCTTTGAGAGATAGTCTAATCTTTTAAAGTTTTGAGACTCCGCTCTCTTTGCACGGCTAACATAAAAATGAATAACGATGTACCATTTGACGAAAGTTAGTGTTCCAAAATTACACAAATAACAAAGAATATCTCTGAAATGGCTCGCTCTACAAAAAAAATTATTTGGACATAGATTGTGTGTTTTAACAAGATCTACATTTTTTGAGCAGTAAGATTTTGTCTATCTCTTACGGTTTACAAGTTATTCAAAAGTCATCCAGAGTAAACAGGACTACATGGGCTGTAGGCGGAAAATTCAAGATACACATTTCATTTGTCATACATACATCTTAAACATATGGCGTTTTAATCAAAATTGTTGGGGCCATTTTTGAGAAAATAAAAATTTTCGAAAACTTTCCCATGTAAAGGGTAGTTTAGGGTGGGGCTATTTTCTTCAAAATCTTCGTGTCGCATCCTTGAAAGACATTAAACTTAAATGCCAACTTTGGTTTTTAACCGACTTTGCGTTGTTGAGTTATGCTGTCCAAAGCCTGACACTGACAGACATACGCGGACCTTTTTCTAAAATGTAACGGTGTTGCACTCACATGAGTTTCTCTACTTTTGTACTAACATTCTCACAAACTCTTATTCCTATATCTTCTTCGTGTTAGTTGAGATAAACATTTGCAGAAATTATCTTATTGCTTATCTTCTTGCAGGTACAAGGGGAATATGGGAATACGTAGGCTTTGAGCGATAGTCTAATGCTTCAAAGCTTTCAAATTCCGTTCTCCTCGCACAAATAAGCCATAGTTCCGAAATAGTTCACTTTACAAATATATGCATATTTCAGCGAGATCTACATTTTTTGTATAGTAAGATTTTGTCTATCACTTACGGTTTAGTACGAGTTACTCGGAAGTCATCCAGAGTAAACAGGACTACATAGACTGTAGCCAAGAAATTCAACACATGCGTTTCATTTGCCATACAAATATCTTGCATATGTCATTTTAATAAAAATCGTCAGCCATTGCCGAGAAAATAAAAATTTTCGAAAAATTGTTCATGTAACGGGTAGTTTAGGGTGGAGGAATTTTCTTCAAAATCTTCGTGTCCCATCGTTAGACATTAAGGGACACTGGGAGTGAAATTTAGGCGAAAATTGTCAAAAAATTGAAAATTGCTTTTTTTTAGCTTAAAATGTTCCTGGAACACCTGTGCATTTGGATCACCTAACATGTTTCATATCCCCCACTCCATGTGGTCATTACGGCCCAGTGCTCTTCCCTTAACGTACACAGCATGTTCCTATATAAAAGCCTGTTTTTCTCAAAACTACATTTCTGCACATTCCAAAAGAAGGTCGCACCTGAGTTTTGCTTCAAATTCAATGAAAATTTCCAAAAGTATTCATGAATAGCAGCTAAACAAAACTATGATTCAATATTGATGTTATCATTAACATGAATTCCAAAAACATTTTTTTGTATGAAAAAAAATCAATAATTTTGAAGACTAAATGTTCTTTGTTATTAAAAAAAAATGTGTACAGCATAATGAGCAAACGTATTTGAAATATCTCTGCATACAATTGTTACCCATGTTTTACAGTACCAGTTCTGCCAATATAAATGAATTTTGAAAAGTCAATAGACGCGAGCTCCATTTTGAAAATGTGCCTATTAAATTCATAACATAATTTATATATCATAAACGAATTATGCAATTTTAATGAAATTTGGTGTACCTCCTATTCTTATATAAATACAAACACAGTAAAAATTTCAGAAAAATCTATCAAGAAATGTGGAACTTTCAAATTTCACTCCCAGTGTCCCTTAAATACCAACTTTGAGTTTTAAGACTTTTCGTTTTTGAGTTATGCTGTTCCGACTGACAGACACGCACACGACCTTTTTCTAAACATGCTTTTTCTGGATTCAGGGGCCCTCAAAACATATATTTCCGGTGAAATCTCGGCACCGAATGTTTGAGTGGACCTGTATATTGAGTTTACTAGGAAGTCCTCTTTATTTTGAATGATTTGTGCAGCTAATATTTGGTAAACCATGAGATACAGAGATAATCTTACTGAACTAAACATGTAGATCACGTTAGGGCACGCGATTTACCCAAAATGACGTTTGTTATAGAGTTAATGATTTTCCAGATATTCTGTGCAATTGGCTTCAATTTTCAAATGCTTTATGCTTTTCTCAACTTCGAATCGTTATTCCTTTCTCTACTGGTAAGTAGGGGAAGTATTGTATTCCACCCAAAAATTCGATGTCGAGATTTCACCGGAAATATGTTTTGAGACCCCCTGAATCCAAAAAAAAAAAAAAAAGCATTTTTAGAAAAAGGTTCGTGGGTGTGTGTCTGTGTCTGTGGACAGCAGAACTCAAAAGCGAAAAGTAGGTTAAAAACCAAAATTGGTATTTAAGTTTGTCTTTCAAGGATGCGACACGAAGATTTTGAAGAAAATAGCCCCACCCTAAACTACCCTTTAGATGGGAAATTTTTCGATGATTTTGATTTTCTTGAATATAGCTCTAACGATTTTGATTAACATGCCATATGTTTTAGATATTTTTATGACAATGAAATATATATTTTGAATTTTCTGGCTATAGCCCCTGTAGTCGTATTTACTCTGGAAGACTTTGCATAGCTGGTAAACCGTTAGAGATAGACCAAATCATACTATACAAAAATGTAGATCTTGCTAAAATGCACAATTTATGTCCGAATAAATTTTCTTGTAGGTTGGACCATTTCGGAGACGTTCCTTGTTATGTGTGCGAGTTTTAGAAAACATAACTTTCGTCAAATGGAACATCGTTATTCATTTGTTTATATGTTAAGCGTGCAAAAAGAACGGGATCTGAAAGCTTTAAAAGATTTGACTGTCGCACAAAGCCTACTGTATTCTCATTTTCCCCTTGTACCTACAAGGAAATAAACAATAAGATAATTTGTACAAATGTTTATCTTAACTAACACAAAGAGTGGGTGAGTGACGGGTTTAAGGGCCCGTCGACAACTTGGTCATTAGGGCCCCAACTAACACGAAGATATAGGAATAAGAGTTTATAGGAATGGTTAGTACAAGAGTAGAGAAAGTCATATGAGTGCAGCAGAGCAGATTTTTGTCTTTTTCATGATGATGCAAAACGAAACAACTGAACTGAAGTGAAAATTTCACCGAATTGGTCGTAGAACTGAGGAAAAATTCTGTGTATTCTCGTACTAGAAGCGTTTTTTATAAAATAGATTGTTATTGAAGCACTACATTTCCCAGAAGCTTTGCGGACAGGGGTGTACAAGGTCTTATCTCGGGAAAATGTAGGTATCTTTTTAATAAATGTAGGAACGTTAATTTTGGAAGCTGTTTCAGCAGTTTTTCTTCCCTAGTGCCTAAGCCAATGTGAAATTAGTTCAAAATCTTAAAAAATGTCGAAAATGTTGTTTTGGCTTTATAGATGATTTTTTGCATGTTTAGGTGTTGATTGTATAGATGAGGCGTGTCCAGCCTTGTTTGGAAAAGGGCCATTTGTCGTTAAGGTGAATTGGTTTGGTGGTCACATGTACTATATTAACTCACACACACCTGAACTGCATACGAGGGGTGCTACACAACTTCGCATATTTTATTTAACATTAACATAAAAATCTGATGCGTTGCACTCACATGACTTTCTCTACTCTCAGTTGGTTAGACGCTGGCCTACTGATCCCAAGGTCGCGGGTTCAAATCCGGCTTTTAAGTGCTTAGAAACGACAGTTCCATGTCAGTAGATTTAAATTTAAATTTAAACAAAATTCCGGCATACCGGCGACGTTCATATGATCTTGGCAATTGACAGCTTCGTTAAACAACAAAATAACTTTTTTGCTCCACTCTTGTACTAACCAGTCTTACAAACTCTTATTCCTATAAAACATTTGTAGAAGTTCTTATTGCTTATTTCCTTGTAGGTACAAAGGGAATATGAGAATACAGTTGGCCTTGTGCGATAGTCAAATCTTTTAAAGCTTTGAGATGCCGTTCTCTTTGCACGGCTAACATAAAAAATGAATAACGATGTTCCATTTGACAAAAGTAAAAGTTCTCCGAAACTCGCACTAATAACAAGGCACATCTCCGAAATGGTTAACTCTACAAAAAGTTTATCTAAACATAAATTATGTATTTTAGCAATATCTACATTTTTGTGTACAGTAAGAGTTGGTCTATCTCTTACGGTTTACCAGTCTGTCAGTCTGTGGCCAGCATAACGTAAAGTCGCTTAAAAACCAAAGTTGGTATTTAAGTTTGTCTTTCAAGGATGCGAATTGAAGATTTTGAAGAAAATTCCTCCATTCTAAACTACCCTTTGCATGAAAAAATTTTCGAACTTTTTTTAAATGGCTCTAACGATTTTGATTAAATGTCATATGTTTAAGATTTTTTCATGACGAATGAAATGCAAATCTTGGATTTTCTGGCTATAGCCTACGAAGTCCTGTTTACTCTGGATGAGTTTTGCATGACCAGTAAATCGTAAGAGATAGACCAAATCTTACTATACAAAAATGTACCTAGATCTTGCTTAAAA
>CM060962.1:6100699-6133199 GCA_030765045.1 Tenodera sinensis
TAAAGAATAGTTTAGGGTGGAGGAATTTTCTTAAAAATCTTCGTGTCGCATCCTTAAGACATTAAACTTAAATACCAACGTCGGCTTTTAACCAACTTTTCGTTTTTGAGTTATGCTGCCCACAGACAACGGACCTTTTTCTAAAAATGTTTTGTTTTTATTCAGGGGGCCTCAAAACATATTTCTGGTGAAAACTCGACATGGAATTTTTTGGTGGAACACTATACTTCCTCTACTTACTATACGTAGTAAAGAAAGTAAAACTAAATGTTTTGCAAGAGGTATTGCAGTTATTGGTTTATTGGTGAAATAATCATGATCAATCAATATTTGACGTGTTGAGCTTAATCACCAATTCCAGAACCTGCACTTTATCTCTGAAAATGCTTCCTTTAAAATCCGAAGTAATATAGTAAACATAATTTTAAATATAGAACGAGCAGAAAAATTAGTACCTGAAATGATTATTTTATTTATTTATTTATTTCTTTATTTGTTTGTTTATTTATTTATTTGTACAGAGTTGACTTGCGGAGGGAAGCATTTTTATGAGGGGGCAGCATTAAAATAGGGGTAAATTGTGTGTGGGTGTTGTTTCATCCATAGTTTAATTGAGTAATATCGCATAGGTTACTTTCCACAAACTGTGCACATCACTACAAAACTGGATGAAGGTTTTCTTTGTCATTTTTAAAAACTTAAATATTGCTAATTTGATATACATTAACTCATTCCAATGATCCCAACGTTTGATGTTAGGAAAGTTAAATGTTGTGGACTGAAAACTGCTGAGTTAGGTAATGTTTGCAACAATCAGGTGCTAGGAAAGAAGAGAAGAGAAGAAAATGAGGAAGTGCAGTAAGTCCTTGAAGTCCGTGTTTCTCAGATGTACGTCCCCACTCCCACCCCCACCCCATCCCCTCTCCCACCTGCCGCGCACCTGCTGGAATCTCTGTCACGTGGATTTCCCAATTTGCAAGTTGAAGTTTAGGGCATGTGACAAATACATGAGCTGAACGTTTACATAAAGCACTTGTGGTGGAAGTTGGCGAGATGAGTAACAGAGTGCACTTGTGTAGGTCTGAGCAGGGCGTGTTCACAACAGGAAGGTGAGAGTGGTCGGCCCCAAGAATCGAACTCGGGTTACCAAGGAGCCATGTCGCACGGATACACTAGTGTGTGTGAAGTGAAAGCACAGTGAGTGTCCTTCCTGCATGGCCTCTCGATGACCCGAGATCAAAGGTTAAAATATTGAGCTCGGAGACAATTGTGGGTCGACGTGCCGATGTTTACCACTTACCATGGCCAATTTTCAGCACCAAATAATTTCAAGATGACGTAAGTCCAGGCACAAAGTAAGTTCTAAAATAGCTGTACAATGTCACAGGGCGACTACTTGCTGTGGAACAAACTTCCGTCTTTTGGAGTTGATCCGTCATTTTACTAACCCGCTGTCTTGGGTTCGGTTCCCTCTGATCTTGGCTTATTTGTATCGGCCGGGAGGACTCGCGGTGCTGACCACATCCCACCCTCCAGTTCTACACCCCACTCATGACTCCTGTAGTGGACAGAGGTGAGCGACGAAGCGGCCGGCCGGTAAGCCTTGGCCCGCCAAGGCCTGTTGGTGATAATGATAATAATAATGATAAAAATAACAAAATAATAAAAAAATAAAAATGATAAAAGAATAATAAAAATGATAAAAGAATAATAAAAGTGATAAAAGAATAATACAAATGATAAAAATAATAAAAGTGATAGAATAATATTCTTTTTCCCTAGGGCATCTTCCCCTTATTCAGAGGTTACCCTCATCGCCCGGCCGCTGCGTCCTCCAGCCGCAGCCAAGGCCACGGAGGAGTGCACGTCGACTCCCCCGACCGTAAGGCGATTACTTTGACCTTTTAGGGACGCTACCTTTCTATCAGGATAGCTCCTCAATTGGCCCCCCAGGGACCTAACGAGGCTGAGTGCACCCCATACCAGACCTCCCAGCGGGGGAAAAATCCCATGCCGGTACCGGGGATCGAACCCGGGTCCTCCGCGCCACAGGCAGGCGCGCTACCACTGCGCTACGGAGGCGGTCATAATAAAAATGATTTAAAAAAAAAAAAAAAAATAATAATAATAATAATAATAATAATAATAATAATTTAAAAACTGATAAAAATGATTAAAAAACTGAAAATAATAAAATGATAAAAATATAAAAATAATAAGAATAAAAATAATGATGATGAATGACCATTATCATGTGCATCAGTATCCTTGTCGAGCGGTAAATGATATCGTTTCGCCGTGCTATATTTGATTCTCTTTTCAGTCAGCCTGCATTACATTTCAGACGTTTGTTCAATGAGCAAACACTTACTTACACATTTTCGTTTACAATGAGACCAAAGATTCCACAGCAAGGAATTCTTTTCCTTACAAATATTCTTGAATTGGTTCGGTAAATTTCAGTGAAATAATTGGCCATTGTATTAGCAACAATATTTTTTTCCTTCTTGCTATGTAGTTTCAAATTCCTTTTTATAAAAATAGTTCAACCCTAATATTCTTTTCGATGCAAAAGTTGAAGTTTCTCCTTTCATTCGCCCGATAAATTGTTTTTGTTCATTTTTTCCGTAGCATGCGTTGATTTGCAGTATATTCTTTCTGGTTGATTGTTACAATGGAAGATTTTTCACAAACACGTTTGTGCTATTGTCATGTTTGTGAACCACGCAACGCACGTGTATGGATATCCTTGCACCACCAATGACGTAGGTATACCTACCTCCTTCGATGCGCAGTTTTCTTTCTTGTTGTGCGCAACTATTGCTTTTCTTTTGTTCCTGGCGATGACATATTGTGTGTGGGATGTACGTCTTTTCCAATTATCTGGGGCTATGTGCACGTGCAAGTGAAATAATCCTTCCCATCTTAAGGGTCAATTTGTCCTATTGTGAGCAAGAAATCTTAATACCAGAACACTGAAAAGTATGTAGTTCTCCAGAAAAAAGAAATAATTTTATCCAAAAATGTGTTACCACCTTGCTGTATTACTGTTGATTAAAGGTTCACAACTCTAGCATTACCAAGGGGGTGGGGTGGGGGAGGTACCTTATGCCCACCTTTTGTAATTTTTTTTTTTTTTTTTTTTTTTTTTTTTTTTTTTTTTTTTTTTAGTTCTGTCTTTTAATTTTTGGATTATAGGCATACAGTTAAGTTATAGTCAATCGCTCTTTCTACTACTGAATTGTGTAATTGTTTCAAAGTTTTCATTGTTGGTCTTTTTGAGAAACAATGAAATGTCGTAAACCATTGCCCCGTCAGTGTAATGTGATTCATGTAAATGAGTAAAGAAGTAATAGTTAAACAATGTTAAATATGACCTTTATAAACAAGAACAAGATATAATACCCAATTTTAAAATGTTTGTTTTAAAATTTGTTCAGACATACCTCCTCCCCCCCCCCCCCCCCCCCCCCCTCGCCCCGCCTCTGTAGTGTACAGTTTTTGTGTAAATTAAACTGACAAAGTCCAGAATTTGTTGCTTCCTTAATTCTGTTAAAACTGACAACGTCGCATGAGCTCCGATATCGGTGTAGATCGCGGGTTCACTTTAGCATGGCAGAAGTTTCTCAAGTAGAATAGGCCAGATTACGCGGCTATGTAGAATAGATACACTGAACAATAACCTCACTTTTTCCCGCAATTTTGTGGTGTCGGCGCCAAAACATCTCAATTCCAGAGATGACCAGCGTTATTTAAATGGTTCTTATAAAGCGTTAGAATAGTTAATTGCGCCATCAGTAGAAGCACACTATTTCACTGCCTTATTGGAAGACAAAATCTGACGTGTTGCACTCACATGACTTTCTCTTCTCTTGTACTAACCATTCTCACAAACTCTTATTCCTTCGTCCGATATGACACAATGTTGGAGGACGTTAATTTAAAAAAAAAAAAAAAAAAATCCCATATCTTCTTCGTGTTAGTTGAGATAAACATTTGCAGCAATTATCTTATTGTTTATTTTCTTGTAGGTTCAAGGGAAATATGGGAAAACGCATAAGCTTTTAACGACAGTCAAATCTTTTAAAGCTTTCAGATTCCATTCTCTTTGCACGGCTAAGATATAAAAAAAAATCTGTTGCACTCACATGACTTTCTCTACTCTTGTACTAACCATTCTCACTAACTGTTATTCCTATGTCTTCTTCGTATTAGTTGAGATAAACATTTGCAGAAATTATCTTATTGGAATTATCTTATTGCTTATTTCCTTGCAAGTGCAAGCGGAATATTAGAATACAGTAGGCTTTGAGCGATAGTCAACTCTTTTAAAGCTTTGAGATTCCGTTCTCTTTGCACGGCTAACATATGAAAAAAATGAACAACGATGTTCCATTTCAGGAAAGTTTTAAGTTTTCTGAAACTGGCACAAATAACAAGGAATATCTCCGAAATGGTTCACTGTACAAAAAAATATTTATACATAAATTGTGTGTTTTAGCAAGACCTATATTTTTTGTATAGTAGAGTTTCTCTCTTACGGTTTACGAGTTAGTCATCCAGAGTAAACTGGGCTGCATAGGCTATAGCCAGAAAATTCAAAATATACATTTCATTTGTCATACAAATATCTTAAACATATGGTATTTTAATCAAAATTGCAAGCCATTTTCAAGAAAATCAAAATTTTCGAAAAATTTTTCATGTAAAGGGTAGTTTAGAGTGGGGCTATTTTCTTGAAAATCTTCGTGTCGCATCCTTGAAAGATATTAAACTTAAATACCAATTTTGGTTTTTAACCGACTGTTCGTTTTCGAGTTATGCTGTCCACAGACTGACAGACGCACGCTCTCTCTCTCTCTCTCTCTCTCTCTCTCTCTCTCTCTCTCTCTCTCTCTCTCTCTCTCTCTCTCGCACACGCACACGCGCGTTTTGTGAAAATGCTTTTCTTTTTATTCAGGGGTCTTAAAACATATTTCCGGTGAAATTTCGACTTCGAATTTTTGGGTGGAATACAATTATTCCAGTTATTCTATTTACCAGTAGAGAAAGTAAAAATGAACCACGACCTTCCATTTCACGAAAGCTTGAAGTGTTCCTAAACTGACACAAATAACAAGACGTATCTCCGAAATGGCTCTCTACAAAAAATGTATGTGGACATAAATTGTGTTTTAGCATAATGTAAATTTTTTGTATAGTAAGATTTGATCTATCTCTTGCGGTTTACGAGTTATGCAAAAGTCATCCAAAGTAAACAGAACTACATGAGCTATAGCCAGAAAATTCATAATACACGTTTCATTTGTCATAAAAATATCTAAAACATATGGCATTTTAATCAAAATCGTTAGCGCTCGAGAAAATGAAAATTTTCGAAAAGTGTTCCATATAAAGGGTGAAGGAATTTTCTTCAAAGTCTTAAAATATCTATAACTCTTAAAATATGTTAAACTTAAATACCAACTTTGGTTTTTAACCGACTTTTCGTTTTTTAGCTATGCTACCCCTCCCCCCACACACGCACACACACGCTCACACACGTACGCACTCGCATGCACACAAGGAGCTTTTTCTAAATTTTTTTTTTTTTTTTTTTTTTTTTTTTTTTAAATTAGGGGCCTGAAAACATAGCTATATTTAGGGTTAAATTTCGACATCGAGTTTTTGGGTTGAGTACAATTCTTCCTCTACACTTTACGTAGTAGAGATAGTAAAAATTACTTGATTGTGGAAAAGATAGCAAAATGCGTTTTATTGAGTTTAAATACTGCATGTATGTATTATAGGTATTTATTGCGGAATACGCACAGCTGCCTTCGGAAATCACCTGAGTACTCAGGAAAACCTCATTTTTCATCAGAATGGCCGCTTCAATAGTAACAAAAGCAGGAATGGTTGACAAGAGAAGCGCGCTAGTATCGATACAGCACTTATTACTGTCTTTTAAAGAATTAAGGGACGAGAAGAGAGAGAACGTAAAAACACAGCTGTAGGTATAACTTCAATAGGTATATCATTACTGGCGAGCTTTGCTTCATACTTGGAAATTAGTTTTGTAGGAAGTCCAACCCCAAACACACGAGCACATTTACTGAGAGAGCATTCTCCTTTTTAACTGATCTGCCAACTAGAAACAAGTTGTATAAGGTATAGGAAATAGTTGCTCAACGTTTTCAGCTTGTCTATGTGCGGTATTTTCGTTATTAAGTTAAATGTAGGTATTCGACAGAGACCATAGTTTGTTTAATACGGCAACTCGTATCGTGAAGTCGTGTGAAATTAACTTATTTCCTCAGGCGATTATATTTTCAGATAATACCTAAATAAATCTTAATTTACTGTAACACTCGTACTTCTGATGCAATTGGTGATAATTGACTTGACCTACTGTGGTTATGGGCATAGGGAAACGGATTTATTGACCTATTGTACTTCTGGAAACCTCGAGGAACAGGTTAAGTGAAGGACACAGGTGGGGTCCCAGAGGCCTGACTCCTCACGGGCCGATCCCAAACCCAACGCCTGGGCTGACAGTTCCACAAAGCTAACTCCACGGCGATACGTTTCACCCGCCGTCCACTCGCCTGATTCTCCGACCCTGAACCATGACAAATATCTAAAAGAAATGGGAAATAATTGTGGGACAGAAAAATTGTCGGCGTTACAGAATTGGCCTACCAACCAGGGAAAAGCGCGAAACGCTGACTCCCTTGGTTCATTTTGTGTGACGTCATGCCAACATTCAGCACAGATTGGTCAACTAGAAAACCAGCAATAAAAGGCGGGCCCTTGATTGTGAATATAACGTGTGGCCAGCCAAAATAATGGGGCCTAAACCACGCAAGGCAAACACCATACCCAGGGCATGCTTATTTTAAATTGTACTACTTTCCAAATATTTATGTGTCGTGTTTAAAAATTAGTTTGTACGCGTTTGCTAGAGATTTCTTTTTCTTTTGTTTTCCTAATTACTGTGAAAATGGGTTTTAATCTGACAAAGGAAAACGGTGATATTCCGGAAATATCAATGTTTTTGCTCAACTTCATTATCACCTGAATTGTACACAAATGTATTTCTCTGTTGGCTTTTATCATGTCTTGGTGATACTGTGAGAAGAAAGATATACCAAAGGAAAAGACAGCACCTAATCTTGGAATTACTCAATTTTCTACATTGTATATCTACAAAACACAAAAGTCCTTAACACTTCCAGTGCATAGGCAATGTATCTGTGAAAATTGAAAAATCCAGTTTTCTTCTGATTGCTTTGAATTGTTTTCCACACATTCAGAACATAAAGTAAATAGTATACACAAAAGTTCAGTGTAATGTCATACCATTTTTATATTATTAATTTATTTATTAATAAAAATCACTTTTTTATATGCTCATATGAAATGACTCTTGGACCCTAAAGTTTGTTGTATCCCTCCTAAATTTTTAATTTGAGTTCAGTATACAAATATAAAGAAATTGTCATTCCAAAATTGCTTTGATTTAATTAGTTTAAAAGACAAAAAATGTTTTGTGTACTATTTATCAATATTTTCAATTTTTTCAGTATGAGTTATGAAAAATATTTAATTTCAGCTCAATTATTTAATATGTTTAAATAGCACACAACAAATTTTAATACCTTAATCTCTGAAGGTCTCCTGAAAATTTCAAGCTAATAAGTTATAAACTAGGGTCCAAGGAGCATTTGGAATAGTGAAAAATGTTGAAAAAAAAAAACTGAGAAAATGAATTTTAAAGTTTAATAGTATATCTTTGTAAATCCAATCAACTTAAAATTCCCCAGCACCATATGTGGGACTCTGTTGCTTTCTTCTTGGCCTCAGTAGCACTTCTTGAGAATTTTAAGTTTGCTTGGTTGTTTCTTAATATGAAAACTTTCCTCTCACCTTCGCATTGTTCACAAAATGTAGAAATTTGTTGTTCTTAGCCAACCTCTACACAATGAACTTTCACAAATTTATACACAAAATTCATGAAATATCTGCTTGGTAGGACTCTACTATAGACTAACAAATAACTTAAAACCTATTAACTACCTAAATAATGTCTAATATATAACTGGAACACTGAAAAGATTATAGAACTACAGAACACTGACTGCATTTCTCTGTTTGGAAGCAAAACATGTCGGATTCTCTGCACTTTAGCTTGAATATCGAATTCGAATTCATTCATTCACTTCAGCACAGACAACTTACAACCTTTGTGAAGAAAATTCCCTGCAAGAGACCAAAATCAAAGCCAGTGAAAACGAGAAATACATTTCAAAGCTGTAGCGACGAGCTTTAGTGAGGAACGCTCACCCACACTGGGACATTTAAATACCCTTCTGGAGCTTTGAAAATGGCTGATATTGAGAAAACTAAAGTGTGCCATTAAAGTACAAGGTATAAGCATAATGAAAAATACAAGTAAAAATAAAAATTTTCGGCAATTTTCACCAAATTTCACAGATACATTGCAATAAATAGAAAAATAATAAAATATTTTAATGTTATGGAATCAACATGTAATGTGAGTCCTGGATCAACGTCATGAGCAGGGCTGCCCCCACTAATTTATAATTTAAATTGTTTTTCAGTTCGGCGAAAATATTATTTCCCGACCTGTTACCAATTCCACTAATTCGTATTTTCCCCTGAAAAAGCAACACATTTGTTATTAATACCTGTACTTGTAAGAGTATCATATGTAAGAGGCAATTGTTTCAGATTTTTTATTTGGAGTTCATGTTTGTTTGAATTCCTCCAGATTTAAGGTATTATTGAATTAAAATTGCCTGGTTACAGCAACACCAAGACGTGGAATACCCTCCGCCAATAGACACTCGACAGAGCAAGCTTACTGCGAGCACATTGATGCCTTCAGCTGCTAAGTTCGGACGAAGATGCAGCAGTGCTTTGATGCCCCCTGCAAAGTAATAGTTTTGCCCATTATAGGTTATTCAATATAAGGAAAGCTGAACTATTATAGGCGAAATCCCAATATCATAATACGGTATATAGGCCGCGCCGTGGCCGATCGGTTAGACCGCTTGACTCTCACCAAAGCGACCCGGGTTCGATCCCAGGAGTCCATATGTGGGATGTGGTGGCCACACCGGCGCAGGGGCGAGTTTTCTCCAGGTTCTCCGGTTTCGCCCGCCATCCACTTGGTCGCTGTCACACCCTGGTTCCTCAACTCCGGTTACTGGCCACGTTCCACTCTCATGACGCCTGTAGCCTGTAGTGGGCAGAGGCTACACAGAAACTGCCGCAACATATTGGCAACTGAAACAATGTACCAGATGGAGTTGATTGTTTCCGGCCTCAAGTCAGGAAATCGTTTTTGTAATTCGTCACTGAAGACACTTGCGTTTTGGCACTGCTTCACTTCACAATAATAAACAGGCAACTGAGAGTAGAGCCGGAGGTCTATCTTGCATTGTTGCATGCGTAATGCCACACCAGTTAGTTAAATTGCTCTGAAATCGTAACCTGAGCTCGGCGCAGCGGCGACATAGAAAAGAGAAAAGTATAGAAAAAATATAGAACTTTTGGAAGTAAGGTTAAATTCTTTAGAATTTGATTGTGAGCGATCAAAGAGTTGCATTTGCATACTTTGAAGTTAAAGCAGTTGCAGTGAAAGTAGTTGAAGTAAAGCAGGATATTTCCCCGTTTTCCTAAAATTGCTACCACAATTTTAAAGTGACTTGCCGAGGAGCCCTGGGACTGAAAAATGACCGACGCTTGTTAGGTTTATGTTCCCCAAACCTTGAGTCATCGGTTGGTAGTGGAAGCTTTTAGATTCCGCCATAGCATAGACTTTAAATGCCCCTAATTGAGCAAGGAAACGGGTACATACCTATCTGAGGAGAGAGTCTACTGACAAAAGAAGGGAGATGACTGTGACTTGATCATGGTCCATGTGTGTGCAAAGATTGGTTTTTATCGACTTTACACTTTGTAATGCACTATGTGCTCCGTGTTCCTAGAATTTCTCCAGCACGTGCTTTAAAACAAATTCAATACAGAGACAAACATTTAAAAAAGTAACATTTTCGATGTCCAGCAAAGGAAAGAAGGTGATTATTTTTCTTCCTGCCAGAGATTAATGGTCTTTTTTGGGGCAATTAGAGTTTATAAAACAATAAAACTTGTGATATTTTACTTTTTGGAGTATTTTGAATACTAGGGATTTTTCGCATTGTGAATAAGTTGAATAATTAATTCCCTGAAAGCCATAATACGGATTGTGCTGGAACTTGTGTGGTAGTTTGTAAAATAAACACCTTTAAGTGCGCAAAGTGGAGATTTCATAGCTATTAAAATATAGAAATGTCACATTTCAGTCCCATTGTTAGGAAATGTGTGTTACATTTTTGTATTGACTATTGTCCAACAATGCAGGGGCTGGTTCTAAACACTACATGGGCAATTACTATGACCTAGAAATAAAGTGAACATGTTAGGTCAGCATTGTACAGCGAACGCTTCTTTGTGTACATGGGTGTGAAGAGCAGAATAAGTGGTCATTCATTAGCCACGTCGACTGGCCTTCACAAGTTGACAATTGACCAGTTTAGAAGATTGCTACGCCTTTCCTAAGCGTCACAAGAAATGCTCAAACAGCTGTAACGAGACAGAAGCATCACAATAGCGAAGAATCGATTGATACGATACTCCTTCATTCGCAATTGTCCTTATTTGCTAAATCACACACAAACGTACAACACAAAAATGTAGGTACAACTCGTTAAAATGTGCAGCCTGTTTCAAACAACTTTCTTTCTGTGGCATCAGCAATTCCAATATCTTTATCATTTATTTAAGGAGGCGTTAACTTGCAAAATGTACTTTTTCCTCCGTTGTCAGAAAAGACATCTCTCAGGGTAGACATCGCTTTGTTTGAAATGTTGCGTTGTTGTTGTAACTGTAACTGTAACTACTGTACAAGTTTCAATGTTTTATACCCAAAGCAAGTCCTTTTACAAGATGTTTCATGCATTAATAAAAAAAGATGCAGGTAATTTACTGTGGAGTGGAAACTCATAACACCAAAAGGTATATGAACTATGTCATGAACATGCTTAATAACCTGAACCTATAATATTTACAACTTGTGCTTTATTTTATTTTTTATTTTTGTAATTCCTCTTCTAAGTTTGCAATTTTTTACATGCAGTATTTAGCAGAATGAGTAATGTTTAAGGTCAGTTTCAAATCATATATATATTAAGAACCACACAAAATTCATGCAATTCTATCCTATAGTTTGTGAGAAAGTATATTTTATAAACAAAAGTGTAATTAGCGCGAAAGTGAGTATAAGGAATTTGGTGTAGGTATGTACCTGGGGCAGTTGTTCCACTGTAACTCCGAAACTTCTCATTGTTCTTTTTAACAAGGCCTATACATTCTAGTTCTACAATTGCCACATTACGCCATCTAGCATACCCACACTGAACTTTGCGTACTTTAGGAGGCTAATTTGAAACATGTTTCATGTAAAAAAAATGATAATGTTGAACAGTAAAGTGGCATTTAAATCGCCACACCCACTTTTGAAATGTCAAATTCAACAGCCTGTAACTAAAATAGAATTAAAATATTTCAATAAAACAGGTTTTACATGATTTACCAATATGTTGGTTACCTGATTCCCAAATTAAAAGAATCGTAAATATCATGTGTAGTAAAAGTTAACGAACGCTACCTTAAAACTCCATCGTGGTGTGGAATTGCAGGCCAACACAAAGCAAAACAATTTACTATTTATTCTCGTCTGTATTCTTTGCAACAAAAAGTGCAATTTAACTATTTTTGCAAATGTCGATTAACATGAAAAAGAAGCTCTGGTAAGAAGGTAAGGATTGTACACGTGCACCTGTGCCCAGTGAACAGCGTAATCGAACCCGGATCTCCCGAATGTAAACCGTCTCGCTTGTTATCGGTAGGTAGATAGATATGAGTGTTAAGGGGCACTGGGAGTGACATTTAGGCCAAAATTTTCAAAAAGTCGAAAATTTTTTTTTACCTTAAAATGTTCCTGGAACACCTGTGCATTTGGATCAGCTAACATTTTTCATATCCCCCCCCCCCCCCACTCCATGTGGTCATTACGGCCCAGTGCTCTTCCCTTAACGTACACAGGATGCTCCTATATAAAAGCCTGTTTTTCTCAAAACTACATTTCTGCACATTCCAAAAGAAGGTCGCGCCTGAGTTTTGCTTCAAATTCAATGAACATTTCCAAAATTGTTCGTAAATAGCAGCTACATAAAACTATGACTCAATATTGATGTTATCATTAACACGAATTCCAAAAACTTTTTTTTTTGTATGGAAAAAATCAATAATTTTTAAGATTAAATTTTCTTTGTTATTAAAAAAATATGTACAGCATAATCAGCAATCGTATTTGAAATATCTCTTCATACAATTGTTACCTATGTTTTAGAGTACCAGTTCTGCCAATATAAACCAATTTTGAAAAGTAAGTAGAAGCTTCTTACATTCTGAAAATGTGTGAATGATTAAATTCATAAAATAATTTATATATCATAAACGAATTATCCAATTTTGATGAAATTTGGTGTATACCCTATTCTCATATAAATACAAACACAGTAAAAATTTTAGAAAAATCTATCAAGAAATGTGGAACTTCCAAATTTCACTCCCAGTGTCCCTTAATTGGAACAAATCGATGTTTGATGTCAATCTTACACATGCAACAAAATGGTAGTCAGTTTTATCACAATCAGCTGGAAATTCAAAAAGCGTAAAGGGATTTCTTTATCTCACACAGCCGCACATTTATTCTTCGAATGTGATTATTCCAATTTGTGGAGTAAGAACACACCGACGTCAAAGGTGATCTGTTTCGATACAAGTTGCAGATACTCTTATCAACATTTCACACCCAAAGTAAACTAGATTAGATTAGACATCTGAGAGTAAAACTGCTTCTTGAATGTGGCAAAAGGCACACATAAAGGCGATTTGAGGCTTATGTGACAGAGATGCGTGGAGGGGGAATTGGCACCTCGACATTGTCCCAGGCGGAGGCGGGCCGAACCCGGTTCCTCCAGGTTCGTACCGACACTCCAATATCACCATGAACATTTGTTCAATCATGTTCTCCTGTACCACACAGTTTCGATAACATTCAATGTAAGTAAATTAGAAAAAAACTATATAATGCAAGACATACACAACATAACAAAAAAATCTGATGTATTACACTCACATGATTTTCTCTAATCTTGTACTAACCATTCTTACAAACTCTTATTCCTGTATCCTCTTCATGCTAGTTCAGATAAGCAGTTGTACAAATTATCTTACTGCTCGTTGTAAATACAAGGGGAATATGGGAATATAGTAGACTCTGAGAGATAGTCAAATGTTTTAAAGCTTTGAGATCGCGTTCTCTTTGCACGCTTAACATATAAAAAATGAACAACGACGTTCCATTTCACGAAAGTTGTCAATTTTCCGAAACTGACACAAATAACCAGGAATATCTCCGAAATGCTTCACTCAACAACAAAAATTAGACATAAATTGTGTGTTCTAGCAAGATGTACACTTTTTTGTACAGTAAGATTTTGTCTATCTCTTACGGTTTACGAGTTATTCAAAAGTCATCCAGAGTAAACAGGGTAACATGGGCTATAGCCAGAAAGTTCAAAATATACATTTCATTTGTTATACAAATATCTTAAACATGTAGCATTTTAATCAAAATCGTTAGAGCCATTTTCAAGAAAATAAAAATGTTCGAAAAATGTTTCATCTAAAGGGTAGTTTAGGGCTGGACTATTTTCTTCAAAATCTACTTGTCGTATCCTTGAAAGACATTAAACTTAAATACCAACTTTGGTTTTTAATCGACTTTTCGTTTTTGAGTTATGCTGTCCAGACTGACAGACACACAGACGGACACACACTGACCTTTTTCTAGCGGGAGACCCGGATTTGATTTCCGGTACCGGCATGGGAATTTTCTCCCACTGGAATACCTGATCCGGGGTGCACTCAGCCTCGTTATTGTTGTTACTGTTATTATTACTATTATATAACAATATATGTAAATGTGTGTCCCGTATGGGCTTCTGTAGTTCATCTAATTGCGATGAAACACATTGCCGCCGCGAGATGGTGAAACCATTTTCATTTTACAGTAAGTATACTCTGTACATCAAGAGATTAGAGGAGACGTAAACAAAGCCACGTGCGTTTTGACCACAGACGCTTTCGCCGTCTAAATAGTCCCTTGAAGTCCTGTTACTAAGGTCTTAAATCTCACTTAATGTTTGCTAAAGCACGAACTAAGTGTACTAAGCATAGTTAAAGTGTAAGAATACGCAGTTAAGTGAATCTGTAACCAGTCTAATTCATTCTGCATGCGCATTATTCAGTATGAAAGTAACATGGCAGAACAAGTGAGTGTTGTGAAACATAAGCGCGGCAAACCGTTGCGAAGTGGTGAAAAGACAATAATATTGAATGTGTTTAACAAGTTCTGCTAGAAATATCCAGAACTTGCTATCGATGACGTGATGAAATTAACATCCGAACGAATTTACCGGTGTATCAGTTGCAAGTATTTACAGCGCACGCAAAGAAAAATCGTCAGTTGGTGAAGTCAGAGCTCTCGGCAAAAATCGACCATGTGTCAGGCAAATGTTGGCTGTAGTTTGCGACGAATTTGTGAGATCTGCAATGTGTTGAAAAGTTCACCAGTTATTTAACAGTGAAAAGTGCTGTTGGCAGTTAACTGTGATCTTGATCTTCCATATTTAAAATGAACTTCCCTCCATAAGCTGCTTCTGGAGATTGGTTTCGAGTTTGTGAGCAGGAAGCGAAAAAGTGTTATTGTTGACAGGGACCATATTATTTTATGGCGGAGAGATTTTCTCCGTAAAATAAAAAGTCCTAAAACGCGAAAAGTGTACTATTTGGACGAGACGTGGGTTCATGAGGGACACACCACAAGCAAAGCATGGACTGACAAGAAAGCATGCATTTCAATCGGGTTTAAGTGCAGGGCTTAAAACCCCACGGGGAGGGAGGGGTAAGCGCCTGATAGTGCTGCACATAGGAAGTGAAGATGGCTTTGTGGAGGGCGGCGAGCTTGTGTTCGTATCTAAAACAACTGGAGACTATCATGAGGAAATGAATGGTGACATTTTCAAATCCTGGTTTGAAAAGGGTCTCTCCAAATTAGCACCAAATAGCGTCATCGTGATGGACAATGCCCATTACCACATTGAGGTTAGAGCGTATACCAAACCATTCTTGGAGAAAAGGTGACGTCATCACATGACTACAGAGTAAACGCATTCTTCGTGACGTTGGTCTTGTTAAGGCATTGGTGAAGTCTCGTGCTAAGTATGTGATTGATGAAATGGCCAAACTTGCGGGTCACACTCTACTCCGATTGCCGCCTGTGTGGACTCAGGTGAAAGAAATAACACGACCTTCGAAGTGCAGGAAGTGCGTGCATTTCATACTGTAACACCGGAAAACTGGAGTGCTTGTGTCCAGCATGTGATACGAGAAGAAGAACAACAAATTTGGGACTTATTGACGCTGTTATGGAAAAATGTATTATACATCTGGGAGATGAATCGAGCTGGAGGGTATCGAGCCATTTTCCAGCTCAGGTTAGAGGAATGCAGATGACGTAAGTAACAGCTAATGTCCATGTGCTACAATTTTATTTAGGTCAAATAAATATATCCTTTTAGTAGTGTAAAAGGCATATTATACCTACGCGTAGCGGAACCGTGTTGCGTCATTGCGAATGCACGTGGCCGCGGAGTGATACAAATTACATCTCCTCTAATCTCTTGATGAAGCATGTGTGTGAAAGAATTGCTGTCTGCCCCCTGGGACTTCCTTTAAAATGCAACATAGCGATAGATATTACTCATCGCAGAAAGCGTTGCATTTGTTTACTTGCGGCTAGCGGGGGAACTAACACGAAAACAGCGTCACCAATCCATGCGCATTGGTGATTGTCCCGTAATATATAGGCACATACTTCTCAAAGCGCACAAGGCACGATAAACAGCATGTTCGTGCGAGCCAGCGAGACAGAGTGTGTGTGTGTATACACAAATGACGTAATTTCAGTTTCATGAATCAGTGAAACGTAACCAGACCTGAGGAGTGGGTCAAGGTCGTCTCTGTTATCTGCCTGCAGAGAGCGCCGTGGCCGTGTCTGAGGCCACGAGGATGCCGGCTCCACGGTTTTCTGCCAACTTTTCACAGGTACAACTTTCTAACGGGAGAGGGGAAAGGGTGCCCGCGGCCCGCGGCCCGCGGCCCGGATTTAATGTCCGGTTAATTACTGGCTATTAGACTACTAAATTCACTCTTAGGTTTGTCCGCGTCAAAACAAACCCATGAGTCCAGTGCACCGTGGTACAACACGGTAGCAATGCGTGCAGGGAAGTAGTCCCATCCTAGTAATCTAAGTTTTAGAATGAATTTATCGTTAAATGATGTAATATTCTACACAAATACTTAAGAGGTTAATTAACGCTGATGTATACTGATTAACAGAGCTACAAGTCCCAACATGCAACTCATGGAATTAACTGATATCTGAGTATTGTTTACAGCCAGCAGTTTCTATTTAGAATCATGGCGGACGGCCGCGGTGAATTTGCTCTTGCGTCTTCGTCGACTTATGCAAAGCATAAGGCGGGAAAACCATTGACTAGTGGTGAAAAAACAATAGTGTTGAACGTGTATTATAAGTTGTGTGAGAAATATCCAACTGTTCCCGTCAAAGAAGTAACGAAATTAACTTCTGAGTTTACCGGTTTTTCGAGTACCAGTATAAACAGTATTATATATACCAGTATTACAGAAAAGTAATAATCATGATATGTGCATCGTTTATTTTTTTGTGACTATCAATCTTATCGTCTCTAGTTACATGTTAGCCACTCTTTAAATTGACGGAATAAGGGATCGTATCCTTTCTGTTACGTATCGCATGCATTCACCACATGGTTGTGACAGTATTTCTGGCGCGAATGGCGGAAGGATACATTACAACTGTGAACTGGCCACCTGGGTTCAGTTTCGCGCGGATCAACCTTAGAATGAATAGATAGTAGGTACTCTTTTAATTCTGATGCAAAGAATACTTTTCCTTAGGCTACTCGTACAAAAGACATACATAGCAATTGTAGTACAAATAAGCTTGCCGGTGATATTATTCACATGTTTAATCTAAACAAGGATGCATTACTTTGAATTAGTAGCTACATACCTTTACTAATTATTGCCCTCACATACCGACATTTAGAAATGCTTCTTTCATTGTCATCAACAGCAGTTTCGCGCCGCAACATTGGTTACAAGATTTTTATTATGTACAAACTTTTAGAGTGCATTTCCCCTGTACAGAGAGCACCCTTACCGCCCGGCCGCTGCAGCCAAGGCCACAGAGGAATATGTGGGATGGGGTGGTGGGGGTCAGCCCGACTTTAAGGAAACTAATTGACCTTTTAGGGACACTACCGTTCTATTAGGATAGCTACACAATTGGCATCACGAGGCTGAGTGGTCCCCAGACCAGACCTCCTACCGGAGAAAAATCCCCATGCCGGTCCCGAGGATCGGGTCCGCCGCGTCAGAGGCAGGTGCGCCTCCACTGCGCCACGGGGACGGTCCTGTAATGGAATCAAATGAATACTTATCGTATTTTTCATATTGCAGTATATATAGCTCCGGTGGTTTTAGCTTGAAGTACGCCAGTTAGGGACGTGCTTGACTCTTCAGTCCAGCACTGATTGGACAGAAGCGGCCGAATTTCCCCCACTTTACCCATGCCCATAACGGACACATCGGGGTGAGTATCTGTCTCTTTCCAGCGTAGCTCTTTCTCTTTAGCTTGAACTACGCCAGTTAGGGACGTACTTGACTCTTCAGTCCAGCACTGATTGGACAGAAGCGGCCGAATTTCCCCCACTTTACCCATGCCCATAACGGACACATCGGGGTGAGTATCTGTCTCTTTCCAGCGTAGCTCTTTCTCTTTAGCTTGAACTACGCCAGTTAGGGACGTACTTGACTCTTCAGTCCAGCACTGATTGGACAGAAGCGGCCGAATTTCCCCCACTTTACCCATGCCCATAACGGACACATCGGGGTGAGTATCTGTCTCTTTCTCTTTAGCTTGAACTACGCCAGTTAGGGACGTACTTGACTCTTCAGTCCAGCACTGATTGGACAGAAGCGGCCGAATTTCCCCCACTTTACCCATGCCCATAACGGACACATCGGGGTGAGTATCTGTCTCTTTCCAGCGTAGCTCTTTCTCTTTAGCTTGAACTACGCCAGTTAGGGACGTACTTGACTCTTCAGTCCAGCACTGATTGGACAGAAGCGGCCGAATTTCCCCCACTTTACCCATGCCCATAACGGACACATCGGGGTGAGTATCTGTCTCTTTCTCTTTAGCTTGAAGTACGCCAGTTAGGGACGTACTTGACTCTTCAGTCCAGCACTGATTGGACAGAAGCGGCCGAATTTCCCCCACTTTACCCATGCCCATAACGGACACATCGGGGTGAGTATCTGTCTCTTTCTCTTTAGCTTGAACTACGCCAGTTAGGGACGTACTTGACTCTTCAGTCCAGCACTGATTGGACAGAAGCGGCCGAATTTCCCCCACTTTACCCATGCCCATAACACACACATCGGGCCTAGCTCTTTCTCTTTAGCTTGAACTACGCCAGTTAGGGACGTACTTGACTCTTCAGTCCAGCACTGATTGGACAGAAGCGGCCGAATTTCCCCCACTTTACCCATGCCCATAACACACACATCGGGCCTAGCTCTTTCTCTTTAGCTTGAACTACGCCAGTTAGGGACGTACTTGACTCTTCAGTCCAGCACTGATTGGACAGAAGCGGCCGAATTTCACCCACTTTACCCATGCCCATAACACACACATCGGGCCTAGCTCTTTCTCTTTAGCTTGAACTACGCCAGTTAGGGACGTACTTGACTCTTCAGTCCAGCACTGATTGGACAGAAGCGGCCGAATTTCCCCCACTTTACCCATGCCCATAACGGACACATCGGGGTGAGTATCTGTCTCTTTCTCTTTAGCTTGAACTACGCCAGTTAGGGACGTACTTGACTCTTCAGTCCAGCACTGATTGGACAGAAGCGGCCGAATTTCCCCCACTTTACCCATGCCCATAACGGACACATCGGGGTGAGTATCTGTCTCTTTCCAGCGTAGCTCTTTCTCTTTAGCTTGAACTACGCCAGTTAGGGACGTACTTGACTCTTCAGTCCAGCACTGATTGGACAGAAGCGGCCGAATTTCCCCCACTTTACCCATGCCCATGACGGACACATCGGGGTGAGTATCTGTCTCTTTCTCTTTAGCTTGAACTACGCCAGTTAGGGACGTACTTGACTCTTCAGTCCAGCACTGATTGGACAGAAGCGGCCGAATTTCCCCCACTTTACCCATGCCCATAACACACACATCGGGCCTAGCTCTTTCTCTTTAGCTTGAACTACGCCAGTTAGGGACGTACTTGACTCTTCAGTCCAGCACTGATTGGACAGAAGCGGCCGAATTTCCCCCACTTTACCCATGCCCATAACGGACACATCGGGGTGAGTATCTGTCTCTTTCTCTTTAGCTTGAACTACGCCAGTTAGGGACGTACTTGACTCTTCAGTCCAGCACTGATTGGACAGAAGCGGCCGAATTTCCCCCACTTTACCCATGCCCATAACACACACATCGGGCCTAGCTCTTTCTCTTTAGCTTGAACTACGCCAGTTAGGGACGTACTTGACTCTTCAGTCCAGCACTGATTGGACAGAAGCGGCCGAATTTCCCCCACTTTACCCATGCCCATAACGGACACATCGGGGTGAGTATCTGTCTCTTTCTCTTTAGCTTGAACTACGCCAGTTAGGGACGTACTTGACTCTTCAGTCCAGCACTGATTGGACAGAAGCGGCCGAATTTCCCCCACTTTACCCATGCCCATAACGGACACATCGGGGTGAGTATCTGTCTCTTTCTCTTTAGCTTGAACTACGCCAGTTAGGGACGTACTTGACTCTTCAGTCCAGCACTGATTGGACAGAAGCGGCCGAATTTCCCCCACTTTACCCATGCCCATAACACACACATCGGGCCTAGCTCTTTCTCTTTAGCTTGAACTACGCCAGTTAGGGACGTACTTGACTCTTCAGTCCAGCACTGATTGGACAGAAGCGGCCGAATTTCCCCCACTTTACCCATGCCCATAACGGACACATCGGGGTGAGTATCTGTCTCTTTCTCTTTAGCTTGAACTACGCCAGTTAGGGACGTACTTGACTCTTCAGTCCAGCACTGATTGGACAGAAGCGGCCGAATTTCCCCCACTTTACCCATGCCCATAACACACACATCGGGCCTAGCTCTTTCTCTTTAGCTTGAACTACGCCAGTTAGGGACGTACTTGACTCTTCAGTCCAGCACTGATTGGACAGAAGCGGCCGAATTTCCCCCACTTTACCCATGCCCATAACAGACACATCGGGGTGAGTGTCTGTCTCTTTCCAGCGTAGCTCTTTCTCTTTAGCTTGAACTACGCCAGTTAGGGACGTACTTGACTCTTCAGTCCAGCACTGATTGGACAGAAGCGGCCGAATTTCCCCCACTTTACCCATGCCCATAACACACACATCGGACCTAGCTCTTTCTCTTTAGCTTGAACTACGCCAGTTAGGGACGTACTTGACTCTTCAGTCCAGCACTGCTTGGACAGAAGCGGCCTAATTTCCCCCACTTTACCCATGCCCATAACACACACATCGGGCCTAGCTCTTTCTCTTTAGCTTGAACTACGCCAGTTAGGGACGTACTTGACTCTTCAGTCCAGCACTGATTGGACAGAAGCGGCCGAATTTCCCCCACTTTACCCATGCCCATAACACACACATCGGGCCTAGCTCTTTCTCTTTAGCTTGAACTACGCCAGTTAGGGACGTACTTGACTCTTCAGTCCAGCACTGATTGGACAGAAGCGGCCGAATTTCCCCCACTTTACCCATGCCCATAACACACACATCGGGCCTAGCTCTTTCTCTTTAGCTTGAACTACGCCAGTTAGGGACGTACTTGACTCTTCAGTCCAGCACTGATTGGACAGAAGCGGCCGAATTTCCCCCACTTTACCCATGCCCATAACAGACACATCGGGGTGAGTGTCTGTCTCTTTCCAGCGTAGCTCTTTCTCTTTAGCTTGAACTACGCCAGTTAGGGACGTACTTGACTCTTCAGTCCAGCACTGATTGGACAGAAGCGGCCGAATTTCCCCCACTTTACCCATGCCCATAACACACACATCGGGCCTAGCTCTTTCTCTTTAGCTTGAACTACGCCAGTTAGGGACGTACTTGACTCTTCAGTCCAGCACTGATTGGACAGAAGCGGCCGAATTTCCCCCACTTTACCCATGCCCATAACGGACACATCGGGGTGAGTATCTGTCTCTTTCTCTTTAGCTTGAACTACGCCAGTTAGGGACGTACTTGACTCTTCAGTCCAGCACTGATTGGACAGAAGCGGCCGAATTTCCCCCACTTTACCCATGCCCATAACACACACATCGGGCCTAGCTCTTTCTCTTTAGCTTGAACTACGCCAGTTAGGGACGTACTTGACTCTTCAGTCCAGCACTGATTGGACAGAAGCGGCCGAATTTCCCCCACTTTACCCATGCCCATAACGGACACATCGGGGTGAGTATCTGTCTCTTTCTCTTTAGCTTGAACTACGCCAGTTAGGGACGTACTTGACTCTTCAGTCCAGCACTGATTGGACAGAAGCGGCCGAATTTCCCCCACTTTACCCATGCCCATAACGGACACATCGGGGTGAGTATCTGTCTCTTTCTCTTTAGCTTGAACTACGCCAGTTAGGGACGTACTTGACTCTTCAGTCCAGCACTGATTGGACAGAAGCGGCCGAATTTCCCCCACTTTACCCATGCCCATAACACACACATCGGGCCTAGCTCTTTCTCTTTAGCTTGAACTACGCCAGTTAGGGACGTACTTGACTCTTCAGTCCAGCACTGATTGGACAGAAGCGGCCGAATTTCCCCCACTTTACCCATGCCCATAACGGACACATCGGGGTGAGTATCTGTCTCTTTCTCTTTAGCTTGAACTACGCCAGTTAGGGACGTACTTGACTCTTCAGTCCAGCACTGATTGGACAGAAGCGGCCGAATTTCCCCCACTTTACCCATGCCCATAACACACACATCGGGCCTAGCTCTTTCTCTTTAGCTTGAACTACGCCAGTTAGGGACGTACTTGACTCTTCAGTCCAGCACTGATTGGACAGAAGCGGCCGAATTTCCCCCACTTTACCCATGCCCATAACAGACACATCGGGGTGAGTGTCTGTCTCTTTCCAGCGTAGCTCTTTCTCTTTAGCTTGAACTACGCCAGTTAGGGACGTACTTGACTCTTCAGTCCAGCACTGATTGGACAGAAGCGGCCGAATTTCCCCCACTTTACCCATGCCCATAACACACACATCGGACCTAGCTCTTTCTCTTTAGCTTGAACTACGCCAGTTAGGGACGTACTTGACTCTTCAGTCCAGCACTGCTTGGACAGAAGCGGCCTAATTTCCCCCACTTTACCCATGCCCATAACACACACATCGGGCCTAGCTCTTTCTCTTTAGCTTGAACTACGCCAGTTAGGGACGTACTTGACTCTTCAGTCCAGCACTGATTGGACAGAAGCGGCCGAATTTCCCCCACTTTACCCATGCCCATAACACACACATCGGGCCTAGCTCTTTCTCTTTAGCTTGAACTACGCCAGTTAGGGACGTACTTGACTCTTCAGTCCAGCACTGATTGGACAGAAGCGGCCGAATTTCCCCCACTTTACCCATGCCCATAACACACACATCGGGCCTAGCTCTTTCTCTTTAGCTTGAACTACGCCAGTTAGGGACGTACTTGACTCTTCAGTCCAGCACTGATTGGACAGAAGCGGCCGAATTTCCCCCACTTTACCCATGCCCATAACAGACACATCGGGGTGAGTGTCTGTCTCTTTCCAGCGTAGCTCTTTCTCTTTAGCTTGAACTACGCCAGTTAGGGACGTACTTGACTCTTCAGTCCAGCACTGATTGGACAGAAGCGGCCGAATTTCCCCCACTTTACCCATGCCCATAACACACACATCGGACCTAGCTCTTTCTCTTTAGCTTGAACTACGCCAGTTAGGGACGTACTTGACTCTTCAGTCCAGCACTGCTTGGACAGAAGCGGCCGAATTTCCCCCACTTTACCCATGCCCATAACACACACATCGGGCCTAGCTCTTTCTCTTTAGCTTGAACTACGCCAGTTAGGGACGTACTTGACTCTTCAGTCCAGCACTGATTGGACAGAAGCGGCCGAATTTCCCCCACTTTACCCATGCCCATAACACACACATCGGGCCTAGCTCTTTCTCTTTAGCTTGAACTACGCCAGTTAGGGACGTACTTGACTCTTCAGTCCAGCACTGATTGGACAGAAGCGGCCGAATTTCCCCCACTTTACCCATGCCCATAACGGACACATCGGGGTGAGTATCTGTCTCTTTCTCTTTAGCTTGAACTACGCCAGTTAGGGACGTACTTGACTCTTCAGTCCAGCACTGATTGGACAGAAGCGGCCGAATTTCCCCCACTTTACCCATGCCCATAACGGACACATCGGGGTGAGTATCTGTCTCTTTCTCTTTAGCTTGAACTACGCCAGTTAGGGACGTACTTGACTCTTCAGTCCAGCACTGATTGGACAGAAGCGGCCGAATTTCCCCCACTTTACCCATGCCCATAACACACACATCGGGCCTAGCTCTTTCTCTTTAGCTTGAACTACGCCAGTTAGGGACGTACTTGACTCTTCAGTCCAGCACTGATTGGACAGAAGCGGCCGAATTTCCCCCACTTTACCCATGCCCATAACGGACACATCGGGGTGAGTATCTGTCTCTTTCTCTTTAGCTTGAACTACGCCAGTTAGGGACGTACTTGACTCTTCAGTCCAGCACTGATTGGACAGAAGCGGCCGAATTTCCCCCACTTTACCCATGCCCATAACACACACATCGGGCCTAGCTCTTTCTCTTTAGCTTGAACTACGCCAGTTAGGGACGTACTTGACTCTTCAGTCCAGCACTGATTGGACAGAAGCGGCCGAATTTCCCCCACTTTACCCATGCCCATAACAGACACATCGGGGTGAGTGTCTGTCTCTTTCCAGCGTAGCTCTTTCTCTTTAGCTTGAACTACGCCAGTTAGGGACGTACTTGACTCTTCAGTCCAGCACTGATTGGACAGAAGCGGCCGAATTTCCCCCACTTTACCCATGCCCATAACACACACATCGGACCTAGCTCTTTCTCTTTAGCTTGAACTACGCCAGTTAGGGACGTACTTGACTCTTCAGTCCAGCACTGCTTGGACAGAAGCGGCCTAATTTCCCCCACTTTACCCATGCCCATAACACACACATCGGGCCTAGCTCTTTCTCTTTAGCTTGAACTACGCCAGTTAGGGACGTACTTGACTCTTCAGTCCAGCACTGATTGGACAGAAGCGGCCGAATTTCCCCCACTTTACCCATGCCCATAACACACACATCGGGCCTAGCTCTTTCTCTTTAGCTTGAACTACGCCAGTTAGGGACGTACTTGACTCTTCAGTCCAGCACTGATTGGACAGAAGCGGCCGAATTTCCCCCACTTTACCCATGCCCATAACACACACATCGGGCCTAGCTCTTTCTCTTTAGCTTGAACTACGCCAGTTAGGGACGTACTTGACTCTTCAGTCCAGCACTGATTGGACAGAAGCGGCCGAATTTCCCCCACTTTACCCATGCCCATAACAGACACATCGGGGTGAGTGTCTGTCTCTTTCCAGCGTAGCTCTTTCTCTTTAGCTTGAACTACGCCAGTTAGGGACGTACTTGACTCTTCAGTCCAGCACTGATTGGACAGAAGCGGCCGAATTTCCCCCACTTTACCCATGCCCATAACACACACATCGGGCCTAGCTCTTTCTCTTTAGCTTGAACTACGCCAGTTAGGGACGTACTTGACTCTTCAGTCCAGCACTGATTGGACAGAAGCGGCCGAATTTCCCCCACTTTACCCATGCCCATAACACACACATCGGGCCTAGCTCTTTCTCTTTAGCTTGAACTACGCCAGTTAGGGACGTACTTGACTCTTCAGTCCAGCACTGATTGGACAGAAGCGGCCGAATTTCCCCCACTTTACCCATGCCCATAACGGACACATCGGGGTGAGTATCTGTCTCTTTCTCTTTAGCTTGAACTACGCCAGTTAGGGACGTACTTGACTCTTCAGTCCAGCACTGATTGGACAGAAGCGGCCGAATTTCCCCCACTTTACCCATGCCCATAACGGACACATCGGGGTGAGTATCTGTCTCTTTCTCTTTAGCTTGAACTACGCCAGTTAGGGACGTACTTGACTCTTCAGTCCAGCACTGATTGGACAGAAGCGGCCGAATTTCCCCCACTTTACCCATGCCCATAACACACACATCGGGCCTAGCTCTTTCTCTTTAGCTTGAACTACGCCAGTTAGGGACGTACTTGACTCTTCAGTCCAGCACTGATTGGACAGAAGCGGCCGAATTTCCCCCACTTTACCCATGCCCATAACGGACACATCGGGGTGAGTATCTGTCTCTTTCTCTTTAGCTTGAACTACGCCAGTTAGGGACGTACTTGACTCTTCAGTCCAGCACTGATTGGACAGAAGCGGCCGAATTTCCCCCACTTTACCCATGCCCATAACACACACATCGGGCCTAGCTCTTTCTCTTTAGCTTGAACTACGCCAGTTAGGGACGTACTTGACTCTTCAGTCCAGCACTGATTGGACAGAAGCGGCCGAATTTCCCCCACTTTACCCATGCCCATAACAGACACATCGGGGTGAGTGTCTGTCTCTTTCCAGCGTAGCTCTTTCTCTTTAGCTTGAACTACGCCAGTTAGGGACGTACTTGACTCTTCAGTCCAGCACTGATTGGACAGAAGCGGCCGAATTTCCCCCACTTTACCCATGCCCATAACACACACATCGGACCTAGCTCTTTCTCTTTAGCTTGAACTACGCCAGTTAGGGACGTACTTGACTCTTCAGTCCAGCACTGCTTGGACAGAAGCGGCCTAATTTCCCCCACTTTACCCATGCCCATAACACACACATCGGGCCTAGCTCTTTCTCTTTAGCTTGAACTACGCCAGTTAGGGACGTACTTGACTCTTCAGTCCAGCACTGATTGGACAGAAGCGGCCGAATTTCCCCCACTTTACCCATGCCCATAACACACACATCGGGCCTAGCTCTTTCTCTTTAGCTTGAACTACGCCAGTTAGGGACGTACTTGACTCTTCAGTCCAGCACTGATTGGACAGAAGCGGCCGAATTTCCCCCACTTTACCCATGCCCATAACACACACATCGGGCCTAGCTCTTTCTCTTTAGCTTGAACTACGCCAGTTAGGGACGTACTTGACTCTTCAGTCCAGCACTGATTGGACAGAAGCGGCCGAATTTCCCCCACTTTACCCATGCCCATAACAGACACATCGGGGTGAGTGTCTGTCTCTTTCCAGCGTAGCTCTTTCTCTTTAGCTTGAACTACGCCAGTTAGGGACGTACTTGACTCTTCAGTCCAGCACTGATTGGACAGAAGCGGCCGAATTTCCCCCACTTTACCCATGCCCATAACACACACATCGGACCTAGCTCTTTCTCTTTAGCTTGAACTACGCCAGTTAGGGACGTACTTGACTCTTCAGTCCAGCACTGCTTGGACAGAAGCGGCCGAATTTCCCCCACTTTACCCATGCCCATAACACACACATCGGGCCTAGCTCTTTCTCTTTAGCTTGAACTACGCCAGTTAGGGACGTACTTGACTCTTCAGTCCAGCACTGATTGGACAGAAGCGGCCGAATTTCCCCCACTTTACCCATGCCCATAACACACACATCGGGCCTAGCTCTTTCTCTTTAGCTTGAACTACGCCAGTTAGGGACGTACTTGACTCTTCAGTCCAGCACTGATTGGACAGAAGCGGCCGAATTTCCCCCACTTTACCCATGCCCATAACGGACACATCGGGGTGAGTATCTGTCTCTTTCTCTTTAGCTTGAACTACGCCAGTTAGGGACGTACTTGACTCTTCAGTCCAGCACTGATTGGACAGAAGCGGCCGAATTTCCCCCACTTTACCCATGCCCATAACGGACACATCGGGGTGAGTATCTGTCTCTTTCTCTTTAGCTTGAACTACGCCAGTTAGGGACGTACTTGACTCTTCAGTCCAGCACTGATTGGACAGAAGCGGCCGAATTTCCCCCACTTTACCCATGCCCATAACAGACACATCGGGGTGAGTGTCTGTCTCTTTCCAGCGTAGCTCTTTCTCTTTAGGCCAGAGGGAAGATAAACCACACAGGGTTATAGTGAAGGCACGAGTATCGCCGCACACACACGCACGCGCACACGCACGCACACCCACGCACGCGCACGCTCACACCTACGCACACGGGCACGCTCACACCCACGCACACGCGCACGCTCACACCCACGCACGCACACGCTCACACGCACGCACACCCACGCACGCAAACACACGCGCACGCACACACGCGCACGCACACACATTCATGCATGCGTGAATTTATTATAAAAGCAAATACTAATATATAACTCGTACGTTTCATGGTTTTTGACAACAGAATAATACGTGAATACTGTTTGATTACAAAGTTTCAACTTGTGCCTCCCCCCTTGAAAAAGTCTGCCGACGCCCATGTGCAGAACCTTTGGATTGATATAGGAGTTAACTCATTTAAGAGTATTATAATAAATATATTATCAAGAAACGCACAAATAATGTGCTTCATGACGTTTGCGATTATGTTTATCAATTAACTTTTCCGTATGTTCGAATTAAAGCATAATTTAGTTAGTAACGCAAAAGGAAAAAACCATTGGTTTCAGTATTAAATGTTTCGATTAATCTAGTTTAAAGCTTTTATAATGTAAATGGTGTCTCTCAATGCTCAGGCATTTAATGTTTTAAAACAGTTTTACTGCGTTTTTTAAACGGTGACCCTAATTTCTAATGCCTACTTAATAATATTATCGTAAGCTGACAATCCCACACCTGAACTGCTTGCTACACAAAAAGAAAGCGCAATACTCAGATATAAAGAACATGTGTAGTAAATGACTTTCAGCAAAAAAAAAAAAAAAATAGTTTTAAAATATTGAATGCACAAGTTCAGTTGGTACAATTATTGGACCTCCAGTATTCATTCCGTTCAATGAATGTTGAATTTCGTTTGTCATGTTGTTCATGCAAATGCACGGAGACACCTTCTTCTAAAAATTGTTTTTAAAGTCTTGACCTCGAATTCAGGTTTGAAATATACATGGGTCCACTTTGTAAACTATGGACATTTGTTGTAAGATGGCATAATTCTTATTTTCCACCCTCCTTTGTCGTACACGACCACGTGATTCGTGTTGCTTTTGTAAGGAACTTAATATATCTGCCACTGTACTCGACCCAAAATTTCGATGTCGAGATTTCACCGAAAGTATGTTTTGGAGACCCCCTGAACCCAAAAAAGCATGTTTAAGAAACCGTCTGTGTGCGTGCATGTTTGCGTGCGTGCGTGTTAAAACCGAAAAATTGGTTAAAAACCAAAGCTGGATGCGACACGAATATTTTGATATACCGTTTACATGGGAAATTTTTTGAAAGTTTTAATTTTCTCAAAAATAGCTCTATGCAATATGTTTAAGATATTTTTATGACAAATGAAATGTATATTTTGAATTTTCTCGGTACCTATGTAGTCCTGTTTACTCTTGACGACTTTTGCATAACTGGTAAACCGTAAGAGATAGACAAAATCTTATTATACAAAAAATGTACATCTCGTTAAAACAGTTATGTCTGAATGCCTTTTTTGTGGAGTGAACCATTTCGGAGATATTCCTTGTTTTGTGAGTTTTGCAACACTCCATTTTCTCAAATGGAAGGTCGTTATTCACTTCTTTATCTCTTGATCGTGTAAAGAGAGTGACCAGCTTTAAAACATTTTGACCATCGGTCAAAGCCTGCTGTATTCCCATATTCCCCATGCATCTACAGGAAAATCAGCTGTAAGATAATCTTTATCTATCTTTATCTCGACTAACATGAAGATAGAGGAATAAGAGTGTAAGAAGGGTTTGTACAAGAGTAGAGAAAGTGAGTGCAACACATCAGACTTTTTGTTTTTATTTATTTTTTTTTTTTTTTTTCTACCCTTGTATGTGTCAGTCTGATGCACAGCAATGCACAAGATCCGCAATGTTTTCATGTGCAGCTGCTTAAACTTTGATAACCCTTGTGTATTATTGACATAACTGAGTCAGACAAGGTCGGAGTTCAGATAAAGCGCAATGAGAATAAATCTGCCAAACCAGTAGCAGAATAAAGAAACCTTATGTTTCCCGTTTGAAGTAATTACCCAGAGGAAACACACACCAGTTTGTTCCTCGTGGAAATATGAGGGCGAATATTTAAGCCATAAATATGCTGTTTGAAGACAAGATTTATTATTATTGTTGTCGTCGTTGTCAAGGATCAGACTAAATAGTGGATTCTTCCGGCCTGATGAACCGTGGTCTGCTGGCATTTTGATGTCCAGACATTTTGTGTACATCCGGTCACAGCCAATGAATGAGTCATTTGTGACTAAACTGAGACCACGCCAGTCATTTGTTCACCGCAGGTGTGAACGACATTTACCGGGAAAAAATACGAATCGGTTGGAGAATTCAATGTCATTCTGGCAGGTTGTCACAGTTACTGAATGGTTAGAGCGCCCGCCTGGTAAGCGGAGGGTCTGTGGTTCAAATTCCTGCTGTGGCATTGAATTTTTCACTTCCCATTCTAACTCTTAAAAAAAAAAAGTTATTTTTAAATACGTGGCGCCGTGGCCGAGCGGTTAGACCGTTCGCCTACCACCTAGGTGGCCCGAGTGATCCCAGAGACCTACATGTAGTATTTGTGATGGACGAAGCGGGATTTTTCCGGGTTCTCCGGTTTCCCCCACCATTCATGCCACCAGTTGCTCCATAATCAGCTTTCCATTCATCGATTTCATCTGCATTTCATATCATCGTCTTCCTCACTCTCACTCTAGGCATGGCTTGTTAGTCCTAGGGGGTGTAAGTCCTACATAAGGGGAGGGTAATCACTTCCTCACTCTCATACTTACAGGTGTTCACTCTGTTCGGTCCGTAGATTCCTGTGCTCCCCGACAGGCGTCTGACCCTAGGCATGGCTTGTTAGTCCTAGGGGGTGTAAGTCCTACATAAGGGGAGGGTAATCACTTCCTCACTCTCATACTTGCAGGTGTTCACTCTGTACGGTCCGTTGATTCCTGTGCTCCCCGACAGGCGTCTGACCCTAGGCATGGCTTGTTAGTCCCAGGGGGTGTAAGTCCTACATAAGGGGAGGGTAATCACTTCCTCACTCTCATACTTGCAGGTGTTCACTCCGTCTGGTACATAGGTTCCTGTGCTCCCCGACAGGCGTCTGACCCTAGGCATGGCTTGTTAGTCCCAGGGGGTGTAAGTCCTACATAAGGGGAGGGTAATCACTTCCTCACTCTCATACTTGCAGGTGTTCACTCCGTCTGGTACATAGGTTCCTGTGCTCCCCGACAGGCGTCTGACCCTAGGCATGGCTTGTTAGTCCCAGGGGGTGTAAGTCCTACATAAGGGGAGGGTAATCACTTCCTCACTCTCATACTTGCAGGTGTTCACTCCGTCTGGTACATAGGTTCCTGTGCTCCCCGACAGGCGTCTGACCCTAGGCATGGCTTGTTAGTCCTAGGGGGTGTAAGTCCTACATAAGGGGAGGGTAATCACTTCCTCACTCTCATACTTGCAGGTGTTCACTCCGTCTGGTACATAGGTTCCTGTGCTCCCCGACAGGCGTCTGACTCTAGGCATGGCTTGTTAGTCCCAGGGGGTGTAAGTCCTACATAAGAGGAAGGTAATCACTTCCTCACTCTCATACTTGCAGGTGTTCACTCCGTCTGGTACATAGGTTCCTGTGCTCCCCGACAGGCGTCTGACCCTAGGCCTGGCTTGTTAGTCCCAGGGGGTGTAAGTCCTACATAAGGGGAGGGTAATCACTTCCTCACTCTCATACTTGCAGGTGTTCACTCTGTCTGGTACATAGGTTCCTGTGCTCCCCGACAGGCGTCTGACCCTAGGCATGGCTTGTTAGTCCCAGGGGGTGTAAGTCCTACATAAGGGGAGGGTAATCACTTCCTCACTCTCATACTTGCAGGTGTTCACTCCGTCTGGTACATAGGTTCCTGTGCTCCCCGACAGGCGTCTGACCCTAGGCATGGCTTGTTAGTCCTAGGGGGTGTAAGTCCTACATAAGGGGAGGGTAATCACTTCCTCACTCTCATACTTGCAGGTGTTCACTCCGTCTGGTACATAGGTTCCTGTGCTCCCCGACAGGCGTCTGACCCTAGGCATGGCTTGTTAGTCCCAGGGGGTGTAAGTCCTACATAAGGGGAGGGTAATCACTTCCTCACTCTCATACTTGCAGGTGTTCACTCCGTCTGGTACATAGGTTCCTGTGCTCCCCGACAGGCGTCTGACCCTAGACATGGCTTGTTAGTCCCAGGGGGTGTAAGTCCTACATAAGGGGAGGGTAATCACTTCCTCACTCTCATACTTGCAGGTGTTCACTCCGTCTGGTACATAGGTTCCTGTGCTCCCCGACAGGCGTCTGACCCTAGGCATGGCTTGTTAGTCCTAGGGGGTGTAAGTCCTACATAAGGGGAGGGTAATCACTTCCTCACTCTCATACTTGCAGGTGTTCACTCCGTCTGGTACATAGGTTCCTGTGCTCCCCGACAGGCGTCTGACCCTAGGCATGGCTTGTTAGTCCTAGGGGGTGTAAGTCCTACATAAGGGGAGGGTAATCACTTCCTCACTCTCATACTTGCAGGTGTTCACTCCGTCTGGTACATAGGTTCCTGTGCTCCCCGACAGGCGTCTGACCCTAGGCATGGCTTGTTAGTCCCAGGGGGTGTAAGTCCTACATAAGGGGAGGGTAATCACTTCCTCACTCTCATACTTGCAGGTGTTCACTCCGTCTGGTACATAGGTTCCTGTGCTCCCCGACAGGCGTCTGACCCTAGGCATGGCTTGTTAGTCCCAGGGGGTGTAAGTCCTACATAAGGGGAGGGTAATCACTTCCTCACTCTCATACTTGCAGGTGTTCACTCCGTCTGGTACATAGGTTCCTGTGCTCCCCGACAGGCGTCTGACCCTAGGCATGGCTTGTTAGTCCCAG